>OY992772.1:9469753-9836579 GCA_963921325.1 Logfia minima | reverse complement strand
GCATGTCTCAAACACCACGGGCTCTAATAATCATCTTCTTTCTATTACAAAATACCAAGTTGCAATAAGGTAATAGTCTCTATAAGTATGGGTTTGATAAATAGTCCAATGAGAATCTGTATCATCGATCGCTTATAACATTGTTCAAAAAAGAAGTATTCCCAAGTTAAAAATCAACAATTATGCAACCCCTCAACTTCTGAAGTATCTTCCAAGTAGAAACATTACACATGGAGGGGAATACTTATAACAATTAAACTATTGATTTTTCTGTCAATAAATTAGTTATCCAGGCTAATATTCAATGAAACTAACCAACAGAAAAAAAAAATCAAAATTGAAAGAAAATAGCAGCTAGCTAGCTAATCTGAAACATGAAAAACCTAACATTATTTGACCATTAACAACTAATCAAAACTTAAATATATTAGGCCCTAGTAGTGTTGGATACTCTCATCTTTAGGATACCAGTAGCGATTATAGAACCACAATGAGTCGGCTGATACAGCCACACTGTCATGGTTACGATGCCAACTGTAATATGCGTGTGTTCTATTCTTTATCTCTAGTAATGCATGCCCAAAGCTTGCTTCCCTAAAAGCTGAGTAACTTGGTTGATGTTCTATAAAACTGCAAAAACAAAAATCCATTTCAAAGTGTTAAAAGGATTAAGTTTCTCAACTTTAGGATTAAAACCTTAGAATAAAAAGCTATAACAATAACAAATTAAAGTTATAGTATTACCTATCTGCGATGCCTTCACAATTTCCACCATCACCTACGGTAAGGTATACCGGAGCAGAAGGGTTTTTAATCGGACTACTTATTCCTTCACTTATGTTGTATTGAATATTTGATATTCTCTCCTACATACAAGTAACACATAATATAAACATATAAGTACTTAGTTTGAAAATATGTTTGAATGAAACATGATTATAAATTTATAAGAGCGTACCGAGCGTTCATATGAATGAACATGACCAGCAAGTACAAAATCGACTTTGTACTTAACAAATCATGGCTCAAATACAACTCTCATACTTTCTCCTTCCTTATAATGATAGTTATTATTATTACTGTTGTACATTGGTGAATGCATGAGAACAATTAACCATGGGGTTTCGCTCCTGTTAACTTTTGTAAGTTCTTGTTCGAGCCACATATATTGAGGAGTGTAGATCGCTATGAAAAGTTTCAAGAAAAAACATTTATGTTAGACAGAGTAAAAAACTTATAAAACTACAACTGTGTAACTATTATTACCATATGCCGAGTAAGAAGAAAGCACGATGATGTGTGAAGATGCACGTTTCACAGAATACCAAAGCGGCGATGTACTTTTAGAAGCTCGGAAAGGTACATGGTATCTGTGCTTGTATGGCTTAAAAAGAACGTTTTCTCCCTACAAAAGGTTATTTTACCATAATGTATTAATGAAAAAAGTTAGGTGCAGATGTAAATCAGACTCTTAATACAAAATAACACATGCAGATTGACACTGTAAGCTTATAAGACCTTTTTTCAAATTGAACCAAAGCAATTTTTGAAATTTGTATCCATTGAAGTTTATAGAAAATGGGTTACTCTTACAATTTCAGGGGCATTGTCCAATTCATGAATTCCAGCAACATAAATCCATGGCTCGTAAGCGCTACTCTTCTCGATGAACCGTCCAAATGTATCCCACTTCTCGTTATCATGATAGGGATGAACATCGGCATATGATAGATCACCTACAAACAACACGGTCTGACCTTTCCCGCTAGCCAGATAGTGCTCCAATGTTTGATTCGATGCTTGTGTTTGTCCCAAATCACCTACCACATGTTGCATTACAAAAATCAACTTCTTTATTTTTGTACTTTCGTAGGAAACATATGTTTTATGGCAATTCATGTCTTTTATGGACAACACATATATTACGTACAGATGATCAATTAACAACTAAATCATTTATTTTTACATTTTTCAGTCCTCGATTTTTCCCTTTTTTTCGTAAAGGGAGAATTTCATATTCATTATACAAACCTTTTCTAATTATGTTAATATCCTTTCAAACTTTATAATTACGTAAATATCCTTTCAAACCTTCAAAATACTCATATAAATCCAAAATAACAATTAATTTACATTTAAATAATTTTAAATGTTTTAAATTTATTAATTAATAAAATATTAAGTTAATTTGACTACTTTACCCTTCTTTCATAGTTACTTTTCCCTCAAAATTAAAAATCAAGGTAGGGGTAACATCTGAACATCAAACATACACGATCAATTTTTTTAAAAAAAATTTGGTAGCCAAGAATATAAAATGATGTCTACTAAGACGATTCTCTTGTAAGTTTGATCGTGTGTGATGAACCATCATTCATCATCAAATGTTTCAATGTAATCACAATCAAGTGTTGTCCACACGAGTCAACGACTTGACACAGAACCTCAATTTGATCAAAGCCCCAAATATTACCACTTTGAGCCCATTTCAACTAAACTACCTAAATTAATTTTTTCAGAAAGGTCTCGATAGTAACCTAGAAGACCTTTCGTTGTGATAAGAAAGTCAATAACTTATTAATTGATATCCAAACAATAAATTTAATGATTAATATCATTTAATTTTATTTAAAATGTTTATTTATTTAGATAAATATGAGTATTTTTCAAGTAAAAAAACAAGCTAATAACGTTGGTATTTATTCATAATGTACATTTAATCTATTGATTGTAGCATGATGAATATAGCCAGAAGAATAGTTATAATATCGGTAAGTAGTAGTTTTCGCATGAGCACGATTACGCTTTATACCATTTTTTCCATCGACTTCCCAATAAGTCACATAATTCGGGTTTTTCTCTAATGGCGTCACCCACGAAACTATAACACCTCTCCCAGTTTGATCTCCTTGTGTTATATGAACCTACACAATTTATCAACTTATTATATCTTACAATTAAAAAACAATAGAGGTACTAATAGAGTTACAATATGATGCGTTATTCGATAGGTTGAAAAACACTTGTTCCGGAGCATTGTAACCACTGTGTGGAGGGAAATCTTTTTTCGGGATTTCAATGGATGGTGCGGCCACTCGAACATAGCTACTTGTGACACCTGCGTCACATATTCCGTGAAATAAGAACGATAAGAACGTTACGAGCTACCACATTTTAACAATGATGAAAAGGATTAGGAGTTGGTGGGTTGAGATTTTGGAAATGGGATGTTAGATTTATAAGAGATCTTAGCTCCAATAAATGTTGAGTCTATTGGAATATTACTCGTATATAGTAATATTCTTGTATTAAGATTTGTTCAAGTCGATCTCCTAATTTGAAGTGATAATACATTTGACGGAAAAACGTGAAATGATATCATCAAATCCCCATTTTGAGGATTTTAACTTTTGATTGAACTAACCTTTTCAAAAATGTGTTGCATCGAAAGTTTGATCCAATAAACTCATAAGTGGAAAAGTAGTGTCGTGGAAATGCACGGACTATGTACCTTAATGATATTAAAAAATTTCATCATCACTAAAAATATAAGTCAATTTTTGTATTCTGTTGTGACGATCCTATATAAAATAAGACCGTTTCTAGTAAAGAATTTTTGGCCTACCGTCTTACGCACGATTAATCGATCAAATAAAAGACCGTGAGCTCAAGTATATGAGATAACAAGTAAATGATATGTGTAATTATGTATATATTGTTCAATAGATTGTAAGTTTAACATTTTAAAACACAAGCTACTTTTTTAGACAAAAGTTCATTGAAGTATAAAATTTTTTGAAAGTATGGGAATACAAATCTCAACCGTCCATCTTGATCAAAATAAAAAAACTCCCACATTCTTAAAAATTAAATATCTCAAAGACTGTTAATCAAAAAATTATAAAAATTACACCATAAAAATCAACGTTATTTCCTCTTCGATTTAAGATCCCGCATCACATACTTTCGACGAAATTTGTTTTTTTTTTTCATATTTGGCGGGTTTTGAAAATTGGTAACACATGTGTTACTGGCGACCATCATATGTATTAGTACCGACTATCGCTTATAAAACATGTGATAATCCTTAGTAACACATGTGATAGTAGCGGGTAACACTTTTGTTAGTCAATCGTAACACATGTGTTAAACCCATAAAAAATGGAAAAAAAAAATCGTCGAAAGTTTACCTTGTGAGATGCCTAACCGAAGAGAAAAAAATGATGATTTTTATGGTGTAATTTTTATTATTTTTCGACTTACCGTTTTTGAGATATTTAAATTTAAAAAAGGTGGGGGAAAGTGGGGTTTTTGCCAAATGACGCATTCTTATTGGTAATCGCATTTTTTCAAAAAAAAAATCCATACTTTAATGAACTCACATCTACTTTTTTAATTACTATCATTTTAATATGTAATATGTATGTCAAGTAGATGTTGTTAACCGTTATTGGAACATTTTCTTTTCCAAGTGACATCCCCTAGTATATGAAAGAGTGAAAAAGTGCTTTCGTTGTTGTGGAATAAGAAGCATTCGTATCTTAATGCACATATTTAATTTATTCGGAGATATTAGAGCGGGATCCACTTTTTGGGGAATATGAGTCGAAGCAATAACAAGAATATTTCTAGTTTCATAATCCTTGGAGAGAAGGTTCACTAATAGACCTAGGGAGAAGTAATTTGACTCATTCACATCCAGATCATGAATGTTTGGAATCCATATTATGCAAGGAGACATTGCTTTTGCTAATTCGAATTGAAGGGTGATATAAAGTCAGTTTTCATCTTCAGGCGTCATATCCATAGTTAGCGCATTCATGCTTGTCATCACCCGGAAATCACAAATCTTTACCAAGTGCCAGAGATTGGTTTGGAACTTTCTTGAAGCATCAAGCCTGGCATCCCAAAGCCAGCGTAGTCCAGGCGAACTCAATAATCCGATTTTCAAAACTGTGCCCAGCCAACCTATCCCAGATCGGGCACTTATCAACGATCGACGTGACATGAGTCAAAATTTAATTACTATCATTTTAGAGACTTATATAATCAGGTAAAACAAATATTAATTGTTGGCAAATTAGTTGGATTATCTTTGCTTGAAGGGCTAAAGGTTGCACTTGTAATTAGGTTTGAACATGATTGTAAAATTTCTGGTAAGAAAATGATGCTAGGATATGAATTTAAAGGATGTTAACACAGAGGTATCAGAAGAAGATTTAGAGAAGAAACATGTTGAAGCATCAACAATGTTGCTAACAGAACATGATTGTTAAACAACCAAATGAGCTGTTATCTAGTCTTACCATCGTCGATCTTCCGGGGATTCATGCTGATTCAAAATCGAGTGAACGGAAGAAACAAGTGGATGATATGGATGCTAATAACTACATTATATTTAACCCCTAACTCTCATTATTATATATCATATTCGATTCGATATTTATGCCAAGATGACAAAAGTTGACTGGTTATAATATTTATTTAAATTGTTAATCATGAAGTTTGGTCAAAAGATGATTTTGATATAAAATATAAAATTTCATAAATAAATGGATTGAAATGATTATAAGACTAGTGTTCCTAATATACACAGACACTCGAACCTCCTACACAAATTTAGAGGAGCAATTGGATTGTAGACTAATATTGGAGTTCCCTAAGTCTGTGGTAATTAAAGTTGTAAACAAATTGGTTAGTTTAAAAACCGTCCCTGTCTTATGTTACATTTTTCAAAACCGTCCCTGCTTCATTTTTCAAAAACATGTGTTATGTTACATGTTTTTTACATTTTTCGGGACGGTTTTTGAAAATGTAACATAACACATGGACGGTTATTGTAAAATCTAACATAACACAAGGACGGTCTTTGTAAAAAATATGAAGCAGGGACGATTTTAAAAAAATGTAACATAGCACAGGGACGGTTTTTGTAAAAATTATGATGCAGGGACAGTTTTTGAAAAATGTAACATACCACAGGGATGGTTTTCAAGAATCAAACTCCAAGGGTCAAAAAGGATGGACAACATGCCACTAACGAGATTATGAGCAACCGCATCAAATCTAAAATACTTTTTGTCAATCTTAGAAAACTTATCAGACTCTTCTTTTGTCTCTCCCTCACCTTTTGCATACCTTTTGACATACAAATAACCTAAACCACAATGACTGTTGATATTGTTCAAGGTTAATTGTGTAATCATATCCTCTGAACACAAATCCAGTTTTGTGAAAACACAAACGGTGTAAACGTGACACCACAGTCGAAAGTTTTGAATCACCATCTTCGATAGACAAGGGTTGAAATCTGCTAAAGCAGAGACGACATTTAAAAACAAGCATTGACGTGTCGTGTGCTCCAAAAGATAACCTAAAGACCAAAAGAAGGAGTTTTCATATTAATCAATTAAAAACACGCATCTTGAAAACAGGCATCGATCATACGTTTAATATCTTAAAAAAACAAATGACACCATAGTAATTTTTTTACAAAATAGTGAAGAAGTTAGTTAGTCTTACCTACATTCCATAACCTCGAGCTCTTTCTTTTGTTGATCTTTATTCGAATAAGAACGGATACCAAGCAAGTCAACAATTTTTAGGTAAGATGCATGTTGTTGCTTAACAATCACAGTGATCGATACATTGGACGTTTTATTCTCTTGCAATTGTTTAGCTGCTTCTAAGAGTTTACATCCCACCTCATCTTCCTAGATTTCATCGTTCACAAAAACACCTTGATGAGTCTCATATTCCAAACACAACTTTCTACAAGGATTATAATGAAGCTCAAACTTGAAAATAAGGGGAACTTTTAAGTCACCGGGATAATTAAGGCCAATGAGGTTGCTGATGAGAGTAGATTTACCAGCAGATTTATCACCCAAAACAATGATCTTAGGAAATTGGATTTTCCACTCTATCACCTTTATGTTCTGAAGATTTTCAATCATTTATCACGGGTGCTCGAATCTTTCAGTGAAATGTTTGATGAGAGGAGCAACATTTGGTTCTAAATCCGCCATTTTTTTTCTAAGAAAAGAATATTTCTTTTGTGATCAATTGATCTAAAGAGACAAATGTTAACCCTACCATGATATGGTCATATTTTTCTTTTTTATTAGAGTAAATTACAAAAAACGTCTATGTGTTATGTTGCATTTTTTAAAAATCGTCCTTGTGCTATGTTACATTTTTCAAAAACCGTCAATGCTTCATATTTTTTACAAAACCGTCCTTGTCTTATGTTACATTTTTCAAAACCGTCCATGCTTCATTTTTCAAAAACATGTATTATGTTACATGTTTTATACATTTTTCGAGACGATTTTTAAAAATGTAACATAACACAGGGACGGTTTTTGTAAAATGTAACATAACATAAGGACGGTTTTTGTAAAAAATATGAAGCATGGATGATTTTTGAAAAATGTAACATAACACAGGGACAGTTTCTGTAAAAAATATGATGCAGGGACGGTTTTTGAAAAATATAACATAACACAGGGACAATTTTTGTAGTTTAGTCTATTTATTAATAAATAAAAATTAAAAATTAAATTTCGGAGAGTTAGTTAGTCCTTAATTAAAACAATGTAGGCAGAAAAATATTGTTTACCCGTATGTATAAAAACAAAAGCTTAGGCGGGGTCAATAACTAGAAGCCTCTAATCCAAAAATAATATTTGATTTGATTTTACTTCTTTTTTAATTATTAAGGGCGGTTTTGATTTATTTCCAGAGTATGTTTATACGATGTTTTGTTATGCATAAGTGTTGGGTCGCCAATGATGAAAATTAACCTTATGTTAAGATTATTATTTTTTTAATTTTCTTCCCGCTTTAATTTCTGCAAATTAAAATGTGGCACGATCTACATTGATAGAGTAATCTCTAACTAGAAAAATATAAACTTATCTCACTTGGGACGATGACTTAAGAAAAGGTACACAAGAGAACCAACATCGGACCTACAACATCTTGACCCGCAACTGTCACTCAATTGTGGCCAACAATCTCAATAGGTTGGAGTTTCAGGTTGGTGGGTGGAATGTGGTGAACTTGGCAGCATTGATCTTGTTGAAAGGTCAATGGTAAAAAAAGCATCTATGATTCAATCTCTTTTGCCATTCGTGTTCATGTTCTTCATTGGGATTACTTTCAGAGGTGTAATCTTCTTAACATTCTTGGCGTTCTTTGCATTTGTTCTTGCTGGGTGGTTTCTTTGTGGTACGTACTGCTTTAAAAACATCATACAACTCTAGTAGCTCTTCATTTGTAGTTACGTGTAGCTTTACAAAATGTTTGCTGATAGATTTTTGTACAAGAAACATAGCGCAGGATTTACAAAAGTTCTTATCCTCTTGATTGTGTGTCATTAAATATGAATGGATCAAGATTGCTGATCTTGTTGTGTTGATATGTCACATGGGTAAATAATGTGGTTTATAAATTATGTTCAGCCTCTTAGCACTTGGATATATTTCATCTTAATTTGTAGCCTGTGCGAGTTTATAATTCTTCAATCACTCCAAAAAAAGACTCTTTGGGCGGGATATATTGTTATGTGTTTGGAGAATTTTTATGGTTCTTTGTAACAATGATAATTCAACAATTGTCTTTGAGCACGCGAATTTCATTTATATATCACCATAAACTGCACAGAAGACTTGACATGAATGTTCGGTATTTGAACGACACACCATCTAAAAAAGAACTGGTTCCTCACTTCCTTCATGTTAATAGGACCAGAGGACCTGGAGTAGGATCCCTCATCGAGCTTACAATTTAGAACCCCTGGGATCTTTACTAACTTATGTGAACCAACATTTCTAATCTATGATTAAATTGAATAAAAAAACTCTGTGAAAACTCTAGTGTAAATCTCTATGCTTAAATAATAATGGTCGTCGTTTAGTTGGTCTGTTGTAAGAGCTCAACTTAGACCATTTTAAGTTCAACCCTTAAAAGTTGGAGCACAAACAGCTTTGACTGTCAACTGTTTCAACGTGTTTGGACATGGGTCTTGACCAAAGTTGCTGTTTGATACAGTAACTGCACATCTCTCTTTTCCTATGCACCTCTGTACAACATAATTGCATAAGTCCCTACTTAATATGAGTACAACTGTCTATGCATACCGTAGAAGCTGATGAAAGCATATATAGTAGTACCTTGTTAACAACATCAAACGAGGCAGGGACATGGCATGTTCCTCTTTGGAAGGTCCCACAGGTTCCAAGAGGAGTAACAAAGCTTGCAAATTTAATTGTAGAGATCAATAAGCCAGGACTGCGCTGAAGGTGAATATTTGGTCTATGAATAACTTGTGTTTTCCCATAGCTTTCCATCTGCCAATCCTTGGTGTTTGGGTGATATTCAAGTATATCAGCACACACACTTGTCATCGATCTTTTTACCAGTGAAATCCTTGTAGGATCTCCACCATGTTCTTCAAAATGCACCAATAGATTCCCACTCGGTTTTAACCATGACCTAGGCACATGGTACCTGCAACATTACATTATATGTCAATTTGTATTTATGGGTGTATGACGAACTGAGATCGAGCTAAAGAGTTATGCTAGAGTCGGCAAGATAGGTGGATTGGGCCGGTTGGATTGACTAACAAACTATTTTTTTGTCCATTTTTAATACTTTCTTTTCCAAATAGTTATTGCAAAAAATGATATAATTTAATTTGTATTTATAATTATAATATAAATCTTTGAATAAAACGATTCAAGATGTTAAATGGATTGATATTAGACTTTGAGTGACCTTCAACTTGTTTGTTCGACCTGTTTGGCCCATTTATGATTTCCCCTCTAGCTAAACAATTTGATTTGACACGTTTGAGATAAAACACAAATCAACCCATTCATATGTAAGTGGACTAATATTTCCGCTTCTTAATAAGTTATAGAGATTGGCTTAGTTTATCAAAACTTCAAGCTTAACCTAAGCAACACCGGTTGTGGTGTTTGAGTGTGTTCAAGTGTTTGAGGTTTTACCATCGTTGGGTTGGTTGGCCACAACCAACTTGACACTTAGGAGGGCGATACGTATAATGACACCGTTGGCAATCACCAGTTGCACAAGCTGTCCAATATCTTCCTATGCTTTGACCATTAATCCACACTTCGACCCTTTCCCATACTACGCATGTCCAGGGCCAATGGTTCATTGCCATCGGGTTCATTGAAATAAGCCTGAAAACATAAAACAGGGTTAGATTTGTTAACGAACGTATCACAAACCAACATGGTTTGGTTCATCATACCTTGTGCCATATCAATGGTTGCTTCCTTCGGTCGATTAGCGAACCCTGAACCCGTGCAACAGAAGACATACTGTTCATGGAAACAATAGTCAGGAAGAATGTTGATGGACCATGGGGGTAAGGTATGATGCATCTTGTTAAACAACACTCGTGCAGTATTAGTTGTGTCATAGTTTTCGAGAAAATCTGCACAATGTCCAAATGTGGAATAGTACACATGCGCCTGCAAATTGGTAATCGTTTAGTACAATTTTACGTTGAAGTTCACAATTTGAGTTCAATGAAGATAACCTGTTGATGGGCTCCTAGAGAGATAACAGTAGGATCTCCATAAACTAAAGCCGGTTCACATCGTTTGATGGCTTTGTAAAGCTTGGTCAATGATCATTTATTTGCAGTTAAGTATCTCAATTTGCATAATTTAACAAATGTATCCACATTTATGTTTCAGGTCTTGAAGTTGTTCTGGCAAATGGTAGTGTGATTGATATGCTTGGTACTTTGCGAAAAGATAATACTGGCTATGATTTAAAGCATTTGTTTATAGGTGTTACAAACTATATATAACCCTCATATTAGTGAATATTTATATTCAATTATTCATATTTGGCTAATTCAATGATCATGTATCTATTTGCACTTTGTAGGAAGTGAAGGGTCTTTAGGTATCATAACCAAGGTTTCCATACTCACACCTCCAAAGTTGTCTTCAGTAAACATAGCTTTTCTTGCTTGCCAAGATTATATTAGTTACCAGGTAAGTGTTCCTAATATGTTTGATGCTTATGTCGATCTTTCTCTTGCAATGTGTTATATTTATTTGTTTTTTCCCCCTTATTTTTAGTCCTATGTTCTGTATATTTTTTATTAGAAACTTCTGTTTCAAGCTAAACGAAGACTTGGTGAAATATTATCTGCATTTGAGTTTCTCGATGCCCAAGCAATGAATCTGGTAAGTCCTGCACCTGTGTTTTAATATCTGTTATTTTAGGCTAAAGTTTCATGTGGTCTTAAAAACATCACATGCATGAAAAAATAATTATCACATTCCGTTACGTTCTAATGTAAAAATTGTTTTTTTTTTACCCTTACGTGCTGCACAGGTTCTTCACCATCTAGACAGTGTCCGAAATCCATTACCATCCTCAATTTACACCACTTCAATGTTCTCGTTGAGACAACAGGCAGCAATGAATCTAATGACAAGTAACTTACTGCTGTATAATCTTCTTTAATTCTATAATCAATTATCTTCCTACTTTGTGAACAGTCAACAAACATATGCACTGATTTTTCTAGGGAAAAACTTGAGGCGTTTCTTCTTCATGCTATGGAAAGTGGTTTGGTAACTGATAGTGCCATTGCACAGGATTTCAATCAAGCGTCATCATTTTGGCATATTCGTGAGGTTTGCTAATTTTTGTTATGCAATTTGATATATTCACATAATCACGTTAATATGCTAATTTTATATAAATGCTTTCAGGGTGTTCCTGAAGCATTGGTGAAAGCTGGAGCTGTATATAAGTATGATCTATCATTACCTGTTGATAAGATTTATGATCTTGTTGAGGAAATGAGAATAAGCCTCGGTAGTCATAATCATTTATTTTCATTATACTGCAATGTTAAGAATAATGATTATGCTAACTAATTATCTCAATCTGTTATTATATGATCAGTTTATTTTCTTTTTAAATATATATTAGGTGATAAAGCAAATGTAGTGGGATATGGTCATCTTGGAGATGGCAACTTTCATCTAAATGTGTCAGCTTCACAGTATGACAACAATGTTTTTTTTTTAATGGAAATTGTGCTACATGGACCCTAGCCCAGAAGGCGTAGCGAGCCCACACAACCAGGTTAGTTCCAGCCCAGAAGGCAATGACACCCTTCCCTTTACACACGCGGGAGGAAACCCCTAACGCCCTAGACAAGACTCAAACTTGAGACCCTTGCCTAGGAGGGTAAAACCTCCATACCGCTAGACCAGAAGGTCTTTGGTAGTATGACAACAATGTAAGATTCGTCTTCCTGGTTTACGAAAAAGTAGAAACGGATATTTTATTTGGTTCTAAACGTTATAAGAAAACTGCAGATTCTGGCACAAATTGAACTGTTTGTTTATGAATGGACATCTCGGCATCGTGGAAGTATTAGTGCTGAACACGGTTTAGGTCTCAAGAAAGCTGAAAAGATCTATTACAGCAAGTCATCTGAAACTGTGAGTCTACTTAATTATTTTCTTCTCCGTGTACAAAGAATCACGTATTAGCAATTTAAGAAACAAAATTTCACTTGTAAATATACAAGTACAACTTATGGCTTCAATGAAGAAGTTGTTTGATCCCAATGGTATACTGAATCCTTACAAAGTTATCCCAACATCGCTGCTATCGTAGTTGAGGTTATAAGCTCGATCCGTAACTTTTCTTAGTTCTTAAAGATTGAAAGCAAGAAGCCTTCATCTTAAAACAGAGTTCTGACATATGAAGTCTTCAACGTACAAGTGTGGGTGTCGAACTGATGCTGCAACTTGGACTTGCAACAACAATTATGGCAGAAAGACATGTGTTTTTTCCCCCTAAACACTTAGATAATCATGTAGAGTTTAACATTTCGAAATGATTTTCTTTAATATACTTTATTAAGTTTAATATTTGTTACAGTTACATCCACACCTCTGTAACATAGATTTCCAACATAAAGGTGTATCTTTATTCACACTCAATATCCCAAAATGAAAACAATAATACTTGCAATCATCGATTATTATCATTAAATCCAAAATTTACATATAAAGGTATGACAATTTTCCAGAAATAACATTATACAAATCATACTAGACAAGAAGAAGAAATGATTGTGGTTTACTGTGATCAACTGCACTCCAGAGGTGGAGCAGTGGCTTTCACCGGAGGTGGAGCGGCGTCTGGTGGTGGATGTGGAGCGGCACCGGGCGCCTGAGGTGAAGCAGCGCCAGACAGCGGAGTCACTCATTTTTGGGAAGCTAGAACGTTTAAATGATGGGTTAAGGATTTTGGAACATCACTTCTGGAAAATATATAGGGGATTTAAGAATAATTTATTGGATCAGTTCAACTTAAAAATTTAAGTTGTAAAGAAACAAAGGACTTTGCTGACCGGAAAAATCATCCAGCAGCCCATAATCAACAAGAATAGAACTATTCTAGTTCCTACATGTCAATTGGTTGGCTTCATATTCATGTATCTGGGACTAAATAAAGTTCTGATTCTGTACGGATATGATTAGTTTCTTTCCAATTTGAATAGTATGTCATAAGAATAGGGGACGTATGACTGAAAAATGTAAAACATTACCTTTGGGACCACATAATTTACTTATATATTAAACATCGCTTTTGTTCTTTTTTCACATCCAATCTCAACAAGTCAACTTTCATTGGAATTTTATATACGGCATTGGACTAGTCAAAAGGAAACAAAATACCTATTCGCTTCCTCCCATTGTTCATGTTCACTTAATCAGCCGTCCACTTGCAAGTGTATTTTCCATGTCAGCAAATGACATCCATTTTAGCTTTTATCTCTAGATTTAATTTATATATAAAAAAAAATATCTTACTCATAAGAACATAATATTGTGCAAAAAAATTATACAAAAGTTGCTTTAAACCCCTTTTATGTTGTCGTAAGGGAATGCAATGAAAGTACCACAATTATCGAAAAATTGAAAGCTCCAAACTTCTTTCTATAATTTTCCAAAACAAAGCTCAAAGTTCCAAATAGAAGCCCAACTATAGTAGGTAAAAACATTGGTCAGATGGACTGAAATGATAATAGAAAAGTAACAATAATGTAAAATGAATAAGTCAAAGGACAAAGGTTGATAATATATAACAGTTGAGGGACTATTTATATAACATTCTCTTTATATAATAAGTACCGTATAATGTACAAATAAATCAATACTCACCGGTGTATCTGTCACACCTACACCGGCAATATCTCTTTTTCTCTCGTCGACCGTCATGACCGGCTCCTCAGCCTCTTCTCGCAAGGTTCATCTGTCAATTAATTATCTGACATCTTTATTTGTTATTATTTATAATTTATGATATACGTATTTGTTGAATTATTATGTGTTTCACTGACTTTGTTTTCTGAAAATTGAAGTGTTAACTATGAGTGTTAGTGGTCAGTTTGACTATAATAATGATTATGAATATGGTTTTGATGTTGATGTTGATTGACAATTGATTTAGGTATTGAGTAAGATAGCCAGCAATCGACTTCAAAAGGAGTTGGTAGAGTGGCAGGTCAATCCACCTTCTGGATTTCATCACAAAGTCACTGACAATCTTCAAAGGTTCTTTATTTTCTCAAATAGCTGATTTTCTAGGGTTTCTTTGACCATAAATGGTAATTATTATTGATAATATATCGTTTATAATTATTTTACTATATTGTCATCGACTTTGAGATGTTCTAATATTTGGTAACAGTTAACTCGGTTAACACTCCTTCCGACCCAATTGTATTGTCTCTTGTTATTCAATTTAAGATAGTAAAATAAATGTCAAATTTGACTTGAAAATGAGGGTAAAATTGAGAGTTTAGTGATTTTTATAGCTATTTTTTGCAAGTGGACAATTTTTTTTGGACAAATAAAAATAATAATGTGTACAATAAAATTGGGACCAGTGAAGTATGAAATTTGGCTCCAGCTTCTTTCTAAAAGCATTACCGAGCTAATTTTGTTAATATAAAAGCTCAAATTTTCACGTTAAAAAAAATATATAATAATAATAATAAACCTACTAGGTGCAGTGCAGTAATTGTTGCAATGTCAATACTAAATGAGTTGAAATATGTGAATTATTGATATTTTGCTTGTGTTTGAAGGTGGGTGGTTGAAGTATATGGAGCTCAGGGGACTATCTATGCTAATGAAAAATACCAGCTTCAAGTTGATTTTCCTGAGCATTATCCTATGGAATCACCTCAGGTCAGATCGATTGATACGTATTCCAACTGTTTAAATTGGTCATTTCACTTGTTTTGCTTATGGTATGTTTGATGAAATGATACAGGTGATATTTTTGCAGCCAGCTCCTCTACATCCACATATTTATAGCAATGGCCATATTTGTTTAGGTAAGTATACATATTTTTTGCTTTTCTAAAAAATAAAGTATACATATGTTTCTTTTTAACACCAACCATTTACTGATAGCAATGGCCGGTTTCCTTCTAGTTTCGATTAATTTGTACTAGTTTTACCTTTTTGCATGAAAATAAAGCCTACATCAATCCTATTTTTACATAAACTGATTGAGATTGCCCCCCCTTTAATTATAGTTAATCACAAGGTTTGATTTTTTTCTTTTTTCATTTCATGTAGATATATTATACGACTCATGGTCTCCAGCCATGACTGTCAGCTCTGTCTGTATCAGCATTCTCTCCATGCTTTCAAGTTCAACCGTAAAGGTCTGTTTATTTTCTCTTCTAAGATCTTAAAAAGGCTTCCTGAAACCAGTTTCCTATAACTTATGTTGCTTGAGTAATGACAGACTATGGTCACTACCTATGTCTGCAGGGACGACCTGAAGATAATGATCGCTATGTTAAGAACTGTAGAAATGGAAGATCTCCCAAGGAAACTAGATGGTGGTTTCATGATGATAAAGCTTAATAAGAAGAATGTAGTGATATCATCATCATCCATTGTTCATAATTGCATATTTGCTTACTGCAAACATGAAGGGACCTACAAATGATATCTGATGCCTCTGTAAAGTGGCTATGCCTATTCGCTCTGACTGTAAATCAAAATCACATTTCTTGTTTGTTTCAATCAAACATCTTTTGATCATGTAATTCAATTGGTTTAAAAGATCCTATGTTATACAATTTTTGTTCTAACTCCATCAAATTGGCACCGTGAAAGATTACATTATTTAATAAAAAATTGTGTCGTATTCACTAAATAACAATACATATACATGTGGAAACTGAAACTAAATGGTTACCTTCCCTGCTCGAGAAAGTTTTATGTTTGTTTGCACCCTGTTGTGGTACAATTACTAAAAAGAATAGCTAAACTCTCAACAATGTGCTACAGCGACTAGTGTTCCTGGCAAGAAAAGACCAACAATCAATTTGGTGAGAGAGAACTAGAGAGAGGAATAATACATGTCAGTTGCTCTTTCCTGTCCGTCTTAGCAAATGCAGAACATTTTCATACACAATGAAAGTTATGGAAGCTGCAGGAAGATTTTTCAAAAGGTTTGCTGTAATGCCTCTGTAAAAACCTTTTGGACCCTCTAACCTGCAACCCAAATATGAAAAAAGTATCAATTTCCACTTCATATCATCAATTACGAGAATTGAAATTTTGCAATTGAAAACACTCACTGAGCAGTTTTTGTCATAGCATCCCCGCTATCCACATATCTTGGAACCCCGTCTAACATGGGTCGTTGCTGCAGTTAGTAACGATCAATTTGAATTACAAAGAGTGAAGAAACTAAAAAGGTGTAATTTCATTTGAATAAGAAATGTAAAAACGATAGCCATACCTGCAGACGAGAACGAATGACCTGAGAATGTTACCATGTGGCATGTGGAAATATAGAGCAAGTTAGAAAAGTTCCATTTTAAACTTTGGAAATTGTCAGAAGTTTACATACTAATAGTTCCTACCTGGAATGGATATGTTGCAAGAATGGCAGCCAGTTTAGAGGAAGCTCCTAAAGTTGCATAATCAACTGTAGTCTGAGGAAAAATCCGGGAAAACCAAATTGTCAATGCAGAAAAGTGAAGGTACTAAATATAATTCCACTATAAACTAAACATAACAGGTATTACTGTACTATACAATAGCATTCGTCTTTTATAGAAATATGCACATGCTAATGGGTTAATAGTGGGCCTGAACCTTGAAAAATCATATTGAAGAGAAGTTTACCAGTAACTCTGAATTTCTAGCAACGGAGGGGTTATGTCTAGCCCTAAAGTCAACTATAATATTACGCAGCTCCTCATATGCTGTAAACTGAATGGCACCATGAGTGACCTGCAGGAGAAGATGTCAGTGTGTAGTTCATTTATTGAAATGAAAATTTAGTATGAAGACATTAGACGTTGATAGAAGGTGACGACGGGTTGATCCCTACAAAAGTGAGTCTAGGAAAATCTATTTTTATTTATTTTATTTTATGTTTATTTATATATTAAATATTTCTGATTAACCATTGTAAACCATAATTCCCTTTAAAACGAACATTGAGGCTGACAACAAAAGAAGATAACATATCTCATAGCATCTACAACAGAAATAACAATACCAAATCTAACCAGAAAAAGTCCAGGTAAAAGCCCTTTGTATAATGCTCTACATCCTTCATCTCTCAATATGGTTTTCAAAGCATCTGTCATCATACAATAAGGTTAATCGGATCCAGATTTTAATATATTTCAGTAGAATTGAGCAGGAGCTAGATGGAAATAAAAAGTAATAATTCAGAAAGCACATTATGTCCTGCTTAAGATAAAAGATAGACTGATTGAGCATACCACCAAAACCAGAATATGGCCGAGATTGATTCTGAGGAGTCTGAAGTTGTAATCTTGTTTTCACGACCCAAACAGGATTCGTAATAAGACATACCTACAAAAGTAACAATGTTGCTATAAGGACAGGATTAAATTGGAAAAGAAATCAAACCCCTTTAAATTTGTCATTAATCAAATAACATAAAACAAGACAAGTACAACAAACTCACCAACCCTCCTGCTTCGGCAGCTGAAGCAAGATGAATATACGTGCTTGTCTTGTCATGACTCTTCATATACCTTTGTTTAGCAGTGTTATAACTATAAACGGGAAAAATAAAATGTCAAGAAGTAAATTATGCAAGAAAATTGCAGCCCAGGTTTAATATATGAAAATCATAGAATTCTAGGATGAGCACCAAGTCTCCAACAGCGTACAAATAAAAGTATAGACCCCATGAGATGGTTGAGCCTAATACTGCAGGACTAAAGCCAGAATAGAGCCCTCTGAGACCCTGGAAAAATATGGTAACCCTTTAATTACAAGCATAAAAGACGCTACCAAATAGAACACGTGCATGCATTATAGAGGCATGGAAGGAAATGCAATAGACATCCCTTCTGGTGAACTACTAATGCATTGATGATCTTATCATTTTTCCTTTAGAGATATGCACGTCTGACAGTCTATGGCAGTTTACTTTTTGAATCCACTAATTAAATTTTTGAGCTTAGAATCTTGGTTCTTTGCACTCTTGTTCCATCCCTTACTGAATATGTATCAGTTAACAAAAAGAGGAAAATCTAGATTACGAAAACACAATAAATTAGGATTCATCATTTATTTTGAATTACGTGTATCTTCAATCTTTGCAAAATCTCGAAAAAAGCCAATTATATACATGTGGAATGAAAAACTTCTATTTTAATAGTAGTCCGTAGATTAGTAGCATTACAGTCACTTTACATTTATATAATTTGTATTTGTATGCGAAACTGTAACAAGCAATAATTGATATAGATATATGAATACATGTGTGTGTACAAACCAATGCTCTTCTGAGTTCTGACCCAAGAAATATGGAAATCATGATTTACGCATAATAAAGCATATAATGAAACTGCAATTTTTATCAACACACAAATGACAAAAATGTTTAATTTAAGAAAAAAATTAATGAAACGAACCTCTAATCGGCCAATGGTGAAGAGAGCATGAGGAGTGTTCTTATAGCACGGAAGGTTAGGGTTCCGACCATCATAAACTATTCAATTTCATTTAATCATCGATTTAAATAAATAAATAAAAGCTGGAAATAATAAAATTATAGTAATTGAGCATGTAGATTAATCAGAATTACCTTGAAATCGGGTACGGACAACATCAAGGGGATGAGTAAAGGTGACGGTAGCAAGTCCAGCGATCGACCCAGCGACGGCGTTTTCCCATTGCCAATCTGTCCACGGCGACCCCGAAACCGTCGTCGTCATTTAAAAACAGCAATGAAGGTTGCGTTGGTAGTACGTAAAAAAGTATTCAAAGTGAATGCGAGTTCCATTTTGGGGGGCTGACCCGTTTGATAACAGATCCTTTTATGCTTTCGGTTTAAGTCGTTTGACGGTATTCATCTATGGGTTGCCGGCCCGGTTATGTTATTCAAACGGGCTACTAATCTATGTATGCTATATTAAAATCATAAAGTGAATTAATTAATATTCAAATCTTAACCCTTGAAAGTTTAGTATAAATATCATTTTCATACTTATTAGGGTTTTAGAAATCAAATTAAAAATTTCAAAAATAAGGTAGTGCGTATCTTGACTTTTAAATTATCGATTCTTTTGAGTCGTGTCGACTCGTAACTCTTACTAGTCAGAAATACAACAAAATTTTAATATCATATAAAGAAAAAGTCTAAATGACAATAGTCTACTTTGAATTAAATAGTACCTTTACCCATTGATGATTTCACCATCAATCATCATATTGTCATGACCACACTTAATCTTAAATTTCAAACTTTTTAAATATACTTAATAAATACAATATATTCTTATTAGTTAATGATCATTTACTTTGATTTTATAATTTAATCTAATTATTTATTATTTTTAGATTATGTAAAGTTGTTTATTAACTTTGAAAAATTAGGATCTATAAGATATCTTGATACTTATTGATGTCTAATTTTTACATATATGTATGAGTTTTGACTTTTACAAATCCAATCACGGGTTTGAAATTTATAATTCCAAATCACGAGTAGAGTCACGAGTTGATAACTATGATCATCTTGACCATTTATCTATTTTTAGTAATTTAGACCTTTGATGTTCAATTAAATTACTCATTAAACTTGTATTTAAATTTTCAATTGCAAACATACAATTTTAATGAAGTTTTAGTTACAACTTATGTAACTCCGTTTATGTATAACACATTTCACTTTTGAAACGATAGATACAAAATCACATTTAAATATCATTTTATGATCTATTTAAATAAAAAAAATTATTAATTCACGTAAAAAAATACAACTCAAAAAATATATTGTAATTCCCACCTACGTTTTATCATAAATACCGGGTGAATAGTGCGGATGATATGTTAGAATACAAAGTTTTTAAAGATGCCAAAATTTGAAGTTAATTTTTGCATAAACCTATTATTAAAGGAAACTGTTATCGCTATATTCCGTGGACTTTATTCTAGTTATAATGATAATATATGCATTATTTAAACAGACTTCTTTTTAAAACAAAATAATTTAACCATATCAAATCATCGATAAATCAATAAAATTTTTCTTTTGTTAAAAATAAATTTTAAAATAAAAAAGACTCGGGGAACAATTTATTCCGTTACACAATCAAGAAAAGTCACTGACTAGGATGTTAATGAACAAGTTGATTCTTATAGAGAAAGAAAACATGATAAGCATATGCACTAACAAGAGGTATCTAGAATGACAATAGCAGAGTCAGATGCCTTTTCAAAAAAATTTAAATCACCTAAATTTTTTTATTTTTAAAGGTATTATTGATATTTTATACGTTTTATCTCTTCAAAAATGAAATTATACAAAAAAAACTTTTTGATCTCACAATTATTTTTTTCTAGCTCTGTTCCTGACACTAACTATATTGAGTTTATAGCAACAATGTAGGATAATAGGCCATCATACTTGTTAAACATCAAATTTTGATTTTAAGATCTCTCCGAAGATAGGAACTTCCATACTATCCTGATCAAAGGTTTACAAAATGTTTTCAAAATCATGGATATGTAATTTGTTATAATAAAATTGACGAATGAGCTGAGCCAACCGGCTAAGCAACCCGTAACGGTCAACATAGTGGAGGGTTTTAAACTCGTAAATTTCTTCCATTTAACTATATTTATTGCTCCTTATAAAGATAGTTCTTAAACGCTGTGGACATTTAGTTCTCACATTGTTCAAATCTGAAACATAACTTGAGAAGCAACATCTGCAATCTGTTACAATTATTTTGCGATGGAAAAACTATAACTTCCAACAATGAATCCATCTTCAAAAAGATCATCTCCTATAACTTAACTAAAGAGCTTACATGGTGAGCTTTTCTAGCATAGATGAAATATCGCTTCTACAATAAGAAAAAGAAAATGTATACGGTTAAGAAAATCTGCATGATCTCCTATGTTACACATAACAAAATTTGCACCATTGACAAGCCTGCATATGAGCAAAAAATGGCAACAGGTTATAAATTCTTGATAAAAAAAACAAAAGTTTGGTGTTAGTGCTCTAACAACCGATAAGATGTTTACTTAGTGACATACAAATATAATAAAAGTAGTAGCATTCGAGGTATGTTGATGAATAGTGTTTAAGGAATATGCCTCCTACTGTGACAGGTGACAACATCAACCCATTTTACAGGTAAATGGGTCTATTTAGGTTATATAAAGATTTAGCTAAAATGAAAATGGATAAACCGAATCAAATGTCTTAGAAAGTATATTCAAATGCATAAAACCTCTTCTGTAACTTTATTTAAAAAAAATATTTAAATAACAATATAATAGTTTTCCTAAAAATAAAGTGAATTATATTTAACCTGTATTCAAAGAAGTCAACAAAAAAAGTGTTTACAAGTCAACCAGCCCACTTCGCTACCTCTACCTACTGTAATGTGGATCCTAGGTGAAAAGGGGCGTTTTTATATGCAGTTGGTCTCTAACTACAAGTACCACCAATATGAAATTGAATTGTCACAGGTAAAGGAGAAAATTCAAGGATGCCACATCGGTTAAACAGTAAATTTTAGGAAATAGGCTTGAACAAATACAGGATCAGTAGTCAAACTATTGAAGATAAGACGTACAACTCTCAGTATCCTACAACTCCAAAAGATTGGAGAATCTAAAAAGCAGCAACGAAGAAACAGATAGACTTTAATCCATTTCCGCTTAATTGTGTAAGCCCAAATTCAAGTCAAGTACTCAAGTTTTATCGGAAATTAGCCTTTGTTCGATGCAAGTGAAACTATTATCCGTCTAAACATTTGCATATGATGGTAGTGCATACATGAACAAAACAGTACTTACCGAAATAAAGTCCCTTAATTGAGCAAAGCTTGAGCAATATTACATGATACCAATACCATTCAATTTGATTCAAAACTACAGCTTGATATCAATTTTGTCACAGGTGTGATGCAATATTCACAAGTCTTTCAAACAATTCAAACTCCAAAACAATCTAAAGACTCAAACTCATAAATTGCCAACGAACAATATATCAATCTGCTAGATGAAATTACCTCATTCCATAACAACTTTGGCCCCAATTGCCTTCATTTTTTCAATAATCTTCTCAGCTTCATCTTTAGGAACACCTTTTTTCATTAAAGTAGGTGCCTTTTCAACCAATTCTTTAGCTTCTTTCAAACCCAAATCAGTAAATGTTCTAACTTCCTTAATTATCTTAATTTTCGATCCTACATCGAATCCAGCTTCAAGTTTCAAATCAAACGTTGTTTTCTCCGCCGCCTTTTCTTCCCCTTTCACCGCCGCCGCTCCGCCGCCTTTGACTCCGGTTTTCAACCCCATTCCGGGCATCATCACTGCCATTATCGGCATCTCATTAATTCCCATTTTCTTCCTCATAACCTCCGTTAAGTCAGCTGATTCCAACAATGTTAAATTCATTAACTCGTTAACGATTTCCGTTAAGCGAGGCGACGGCGTTGAATTTGAACAGAATTGTCGGATTGTATGTAAATGGGTGCATTGCGGGATGTGGGGTTTGATTAAATTGGGGGTGGTTTGAAACCCTAATGAATGATATTGGGAGGGTGTGAGGGTTTGGGTAATTCGTTGATAGTAGTATTTCTTCATGTTAATGGGCCTTTTTTATTTTGTTTATCGTTCTTGTGTGATCATATGGAAGACGGTGTGATCGAGAAGTGAATAATAACTGAACAAGGAAATCAGGGTTCTACAGTGCGACGGCGATGGGTTTGCAAGATTTGTGTTTGGGAGTTAGAGATTATCAAAAATATTGAGGGGTCATTTGTTAGTTCAAATAAAAGTTAGGGTATTTACGTAACTTTGTTAATATTTTAGAAAGTTTATCTATTTATTTTTATTTTTATTATTACAATATTTCTTTTAGAAAAATTAAACATATATAACTATCACATATATTTACACATCGAATTAAACTCACAACTTCTAGGGTTAATTATATACAGTTAAGTTATATGCCCTTAAATAGAAAGATATTTTTATACTTTTTTAAAAGTTAAAAACAAGAGTTTAAATTGTTAAAAATAAAAGTTCATTTGAAACATTCAACGGACAAGATATTACGTGTGACTATAGCTAAATAATATGAACTAGGTCATCATCCCGCGATAACGTAGGACGAAATTAATTTATATAAATAAATAGAATATTTTAATCGATTTTTTATATAGTTTATAGACCCGCTATTACGCGGGACGAATTTAATTTTAATAAAATGAATAAAATATCGTAACCGATTTTTTTATATAGTTTATAGACTCTTTAATTTTAATAATTAAATGAATTATTTGGTATATTTTTTTGAATTTAAATAAATACATCAAATATTTAAGGGACCAAAAGTGTAATTATGCGAAAAAAATTAAGATTGGTGGATCACAAATGATAAAAAAGTAATGAAGGGATCAAATTCTTTCATCGTATACCCTTTTAATTATATATAAAAATTAATTGTAAGTTATGATCATTATAAATCACGACCCCATATTAGTTGTTAATTATTGTTCTAAAGAATATAATTAACAAATTTCTTGAACCTACACTAAAGCGTCAATACATAATAAGAAAAATGCTTAGTGGATCTGAAAATAAAAATTTAAACGTGAACTTAAAAATATTATTGGTTGAAATAAAAAAATTAATAAATGAAAAGAGAAACATATATTGTTGATTATATAATTTAAATTTAAATTTATGTCTATATTTTAAACCTATTTAGTAAAACACTACGTATAATCCGTATAATCCGTATCAAAGTATCAAATTAATTTAAGATCAAAACAATCTAATGAGATCATAATGCGGGGACTTTAATATCACCCCAATTCCCATTACTTGACCTTGAAGATGTTATTATAGTTTATATAGCGCATGAAGTTTACTACTTACACCTAATCACAAGATGCTATTCTAATTTAAATATTTTTCTTGACCATTTAAATTTGAGACATTAACGACTCGAGCTTGACCACTTGAACATGACAATATGACCACTTAAACTTCAGTATTTCACTAGTTGAATTTGAAAAGCATGCCTACTAGAATTTGACCACTTAAATTTTAGAACACAATTACTACAACTTGATCATTTGACTTAAAAACACAACCACTTGAGCACGAAGACATGACCACTTGAAATAACAAAACCCTTGACAACACATGAACCTGAAAACATTGACCTTTAACAACCTAAAAACTCTCGTTTGATCTTTTATTCTTGTAAGGCGATTTAAAGTTGAATGCTTAAAACCAAATAAAGTAGCCCTTAAATTATTGATCAAAGAGAGAAGCACCTTTGTTTTAAGGTTTATGTGTCTAGGTTACACGATACACCATATCCAACTTGTTTATCATATCAGAAAAGCCAATTATAGAGAAAAGTAATAACGGGGTAATTTTAAACTATACCACATAGTAGCATTACATTTAAAAACAAAAATATTGATCAAGCACTATAATCATTACTCCAGATCAAAAGTCCAACTCCATAGAGAAGATTACACAATATATATATAATTTCGCTGTCAAAGTACTCATGTTGAGAACACTTAACTGTATTCCCAGGGTATAATGGTAAAAGAAATGCCGAACATCCGACCATACAGCAACTGGATGCCTGATTTTACCTTGTCTCTTCAAGTTAACGTATCAGAGCCGAAGTAATGAAATGGTGATAGTGCAGGATAACTAGGTCCCGTACCTTCTCTCACTCGATCTAGAAGTTCCTGGAACCACAGCAGGCTCACGTGTCCACGAGGCTTGACTTGCATAACCATCGTTAAAGTCATCTGACCGCATGTAACCTGACCCTCCTCCAACACCACTCACCTGCATCATTTAGTGCCAAAAAGTATCATAAACTCTTAAAGTTAATACATGTATATACACTAATACACCTGCATTTACGACTTTGCACATATACAAGTATCCTGTAAATGTATCCAAGTATGACAATGTTCACTTACAGTCTCCAAACATGCAGATAAAATGGTCATCCCTGGCAGTGCATCAAGTCCATGCTGCATTAGATAATAAGTCGGATTTTGTAAGGAAAAAAACACAAGCTAAGAATACCATATTTACAAATTATAAAAGAAATATTAAGTAAATCATCTGACATCCTACCTGTTTTTGTACTTGGGTCTTGTAAATAAAGCCACCACAGCAGAACAAAGTTGAAATGACAAACAATCTGCTCCATGACAAATGTTAGCACGAAAAAACTTGCAATAATGAGCACATCACTCATCCAACTAACAATAAAACAGCAAAACTATGGAAATGACCAAAGATATAAGAATTGTGCAAATAAAGATAACTATATTGACATACATGCATGAAAAAATTCCGAATATAGCCCATCCTTTAGTAGATTTTCCTGTTCCGCTTTGACTAAATTCTGCGATATTATATAAAGTTACGCATCGGGTCAATCATTATAGACTTCGTGAACTAGTCAAAAGTAGATTAATTTTTAAAAAAATGGAAGATAAGAAACTGAGTATTACCGCACAGTTTGGTAAGACTAAACTGGATAGAATCATAACCCTCCACTGGGATAGTTAGCTGAACCTCGTATGGACTATCACGTGCGGTTTCACCTGAAGTTTATGCATGTGGATTCTAGAAAATCAAGTTGTGGAAGATGTAGAGAGTAACATATATTAAAGGTTGCAATTTCAACCCATTTACTTATGATCAAGTCCATTTGGATTATGTTCAATCTCTAATGGGTCAAATGGACTACATAAGTATAAGCTAAAAAGGAAATAGTTCTTGGCCAAAAGGGGTCGCCCATAGTGTATTTTTTTTTTTTTTTTTGCATAAGACCGCCTAAATCATGTCATTCACTAAATTAGTTTGACATATTAATAATTTAAATAATAAATTAAACTTTTGAGCACATTCATTATTTATATAATAAATTAAACTTTTGGACTAAAAGAGTTCAATGGTGGCCCAAACCCGACTAGACCATAACCACAAATTTTGCCACCTCTGAAACATAACATAAAATTATGTACATCTCCAATCAATATTCATCAACGTTGGTGACAAAGTTGTAGGTGGACTCCCAGTTGCTCCCGAGCCAGACAAGGTAATCTCCAAACCTGTGTCAGGAGAAACCTAGCAACAATACAAAAATAAGACATTACTTAAAAAGGAATACAGTCATTAGAAACAAAAGAATGTGCATATTCAGAGAGATGAATATACTTTTATGGTTGGTTTTTGTACTAGTTGAGAAAGTGAAGCAATTGCAGTCATATAGAGTGATACTTGACTCTGGTCAGTGCCAAAACTGCAATAAACAAAGTTGAGCATTTTCTAAAAAGCATGTGAAGTAATAGTAATAATAATTTTCATAAAAAAGGAAAAACGGGGTATGGACCTGTAGTCCTTGTAAGCCTTTTCATAACCGTATTGAGTCATGCCATTGTAAACCTATGAGTCATTGAGCAGTAAGCCAGTGATACAATATTATTTGTCATCATAAGTATTAATCAATGGTTTAACAAGGGAGAATAGCATAATATCTTACAATTTCCCATGACCGTGGATGAAAACCCACTGTAAATCCTTCAAATACTCGTGCACCCGGTTTCTCACACGGAATTGCAAGTTCAACAATAACTCTGCACTCAGAGTTTGGAAATAACTTGTAATTCCATCTCAGAACAATGTTTAATATAAAGCTAAACTATCACACTTGAGTTATGGTGTAGGACTACAAAAATCACCATAAAAAAGAATTAGAGTTTTTGCTAGAAAAACCTGCAATCTGAGTCGAATGTAACATTGCATACGCATCCAAGTCCACCTGAGAATTGATGAGAAAAAACATGATAGTAATTATTGTAGGTGATAATGTAGCAATAGTACCTTCAAAGCATGTGTTTCTTAAGCCATAAATATCGTAGGCCATTACAACTAATATATCAGTTTACCACAGTAAACTAAAAGGATGTCAAATATTTTAGTTTCGAGGAGAAATTAAAAGTCAAACATTCTCTGTACACTCACTACTTTTGCACTGTGCATTTGGGCAATCACCGCATATGATGTTTAACTGTAATCAATGAATGAATCAAGAATTAGCCAATTAGGTAACGGAGAAGAGCAGAAACTATATCTATGATTCTGCCCCTACCTATAAACCAAAAAGGCTTAACTTACTATATTATAAGGTAACTTTGGCAGTATTTCATTAAGCTTACCTGAGCTGTACGCCCTCTTTTATCATAACTATTTTCACAGTGTTGAAGAGCACCATTGTAAAATTCCTGATATATAAAAGAATCCAACAATTGAGACTATATACCTTACCTAACAAACAAAGTTGCTTGATATAAACCTATAATTCTTTATGCTATAAATCTTTGGGAACCTATTATATCAGACATACATATTAAGAAAAAATTAATATTTTTTTTCATTCATGATGCCAAGATTCTAAAATTCAGCTTACTTGAACAAAGTTATATTGTCCTGAACCAGCAACAAAATAGTTGAAGTCATCAAATCTGCCAAAGTTAACATACCCCTGCAGTAAGCCCATACATTTACAATTGCAATCATACTCGCATGTTATTACTTAACATAAAACTTACTTTCTGAAACTTATAGATTAGAAAAAGCTAAAAGTTACCTGTTGTGCTCTAGTTTCCACATCTTTGCAGAACCGAACTGTGTAGTCGGTACCCTAAACAAAATAAAACCAAAATTAGCAAGAACTAAACCAAATAGTCCAGGATACCACAAACTACAACAACCAAAATGACTCATTGTTATACAAAAAATTACCCCTACATTGTACTCAAACAGACGTCCAAGCTGATTACTCTGCATAATATCTTAAAGAAAACAATTTTTCTTCCTTCATAACCAAACTAACTTCACAAAAGGTATGGATTTTTGTATAGATGTCAAAATAAAATAAAAAACAATTGGTAAAATGCATTGATGCCGAATAGATAAAGTAGTAGGATACAAAATCATAAATGTGGCTGGAATTATCAAGAACATAACAATTAGTAGCAGGTACCACCACTGAAGCAACACTTCTTGTTTGGTACAGCAAAGCTGGAAATATAAAACAATGTTAACAAAATAATAAAAAAAATGTTAGAAAATAAAACATAGCTATAATGTAACTACTGATTTTACAGCTTACCTGTTATAATTGTTAGGAAAAAACTGATCTTGCGCTTCATCCTACTAAACTAGGGGAAGTAACAGTCTGTAACGTTACCGATTTGAGATTTGATATCCGTTATTTGTTATGAATAAATCAAGGATTGTAAACCTGGTTATTGTCACAATCATATGGAAAACATCGAATAACTGATGATGATCATGACATTTAAATGAACCGTAGTAATTTCGAGTTTGTATTGGTTTTGGGTTTTTGGAATTTGGGGGAAATACCCATTTACGGTTCGGGTCTAGGTCGGGTCAATTTCGGTTAAGGGTCGTGTGTAAAAAAATAAGAAAAGCATATTTTATCCCCGCTAAAGACATCATCTATTTTTCAAATTCTTTGCTTCAGTTTCATGTATGATGGTTTCAATCTCTAGAACACTAACAACCGCCAAAATCCCCAAATTACAACTTCCTCATTATAATTATAATTATAATTATAATTTTCAAACACCTCAACAAATCCCTGAACCTTTATCTCATCTCCAGCAAACAAAAATATTGGAATCACATCTAGTCTGGTTACTTGATTCCTGCAACAAACTCAATCAAGCGAAGCAAATTCACGCACACATCATCCGTAAACGCCTTGATCAATGCTGCTACGTAATCACGAAGCTAATTCGTGTTTTGACTGCTAAATTCGAGGTCCCAATTGACCCATACCCACGACATGCGTTTCAACAAGTGAAGCACCCGAACCCGTTTTTATATACAGCTTTAATTCGTGGGTACGCTGTTCAAGGGTCTTTAGTTGAGTCAATAACGATGTATAATTTGATGAGACGAAAAGGGATAGGTCCTGTTTCGTTCACATTTACAGCTTTGTTGAAAGGTTGCAGTGGTGATTGTGGTGTTAATTTGGGGCTACAGATTCATGGACAAGTTGTTAGTATAGGTGGGTTTAGTTGTGATTTGTATGTGGGGAATACGTTGATTGATATGTATGTGAGAAGTGAGCTGTTGGATGATGCACGTAAAGTGTTTGATGAAATGTCTGAAAGAGATGTGATTTCTTGGACTTCGTTGATTGTCGCTTATGCAAGACGTGGGGATATGGAAGAAGCTGGGGAGTTGTTTGATGGATTGCCTGTGAAGGATATGGTGGCATGGACCGCAATGGTGATGGGGTTTTCGCAAAACGCTAAGCCGAGAGAGGCTTTGGAGTATTTTGATAGAATGGTGGACGCAAGAGTTGAAACGGATGAGGTTACGCTGGCTAGTGTTATTTCAGCTTGTGCTCAGTTGGGTGCTACTAAGTATGCTAAATGGGTTCGAGACGTTGCTGACAAGGCAGGGTTTGGGCCCACAAATAATGTTGTCATTGGGTCTGCACTGATTGATATGTATGCAAAATGTGGGTGCATTGAAGAAGCATGTAACGTGTTTGATGTAATGACAGGGAAGAATGTTTACTCTTACAGTTCACTGATTCTTGGATATGCAATGCACGGATGTGCACAAGAAGCGATTAATTTGTTTGAAAAGATGGTGAAAACGGATATAAAACCGAATAAAGTAACATTCTTGGGTGTTCTCTCTGCTTGTAGTCATGCAGGTTTAGTACAACAAGGTCGAAACTTTTTTGAATCAATGGAGAAAGAATATGGTGTTACACGAAATGCTGACCACTATACATGCATGGTTGACCTTCTTGGACGTGCTGGACTCGTTAGCGATGCTTATGATATCATCAAAACCATGCCTATTACACCACATGCTGCTGTCTGGGGAGCCTTACTTGGTGCTTGTCGTGTTCATGGAAATCCTGATATTGCTGAAATAGCTGCTAATAATTTATTTGAACTCGAACCACACGCAATAGGAAACTACATACTTCTCTCAAACACATACGCATCTGCACGAAAATGGAATGACGTTTCCAGAATTCGAGCATTATTTAGATCAAAGGGTTTGAAAAAGAACCCTGCAAGTAGTTGGGTAGAAGGGGCAAAAGGTGTAATTCATGAATTTCTTGCAGGCGATATCACTCATCCGAGGACTTATGAGATCAAGAAAGAGTTGCAGGACCTTCTTGGTAAGTTAATGTTAGATGGGTACTCCCCTGTTTTGAGTTCTGCACCGTATGATGTGAGTGATGATGAGAAGAAGAGGATATTGTCGGGTCATAGTGAAAAACTAGCATTGGCGTACGGTTTGCTGGTCGATTGTGGCGTCATTAGGATTGTGAAGAATGTAAGAATATGTGAAGATTGTCATGTTGTTATGTGTGGTGCTTCAAAGATTAGTGGTAGGAAGATTATTGTTAGGGATAATATGAGATTTCATCATTTTCTTAATGGCGTATGTTCTTGTAATAATTTTTGGTGATATTGGAGTTAGATTGTTTTAATTGATAGGTCATGAGTCACATAAAGTTTGAAAAAAAATAGGCTTGAGAGATTAAAGACAGATAGATGTATATAAAATTCACTTTGATGGTATAGCACAAATGAAGATCCAAACATACAGAAAAAAAGATATCCAAACTCTGCTACTTGAGGTATCACATACATAACCACAGAGCAGATTATTATTACAGCACCATGCATATCTACATCTAAATACACGATATGATGGTACATCTATGTTCATGCATACATATGCAAAACAAGCATGTGGACTAATTACTGGTTAACCCTTGGCAACTTGTCCTTAATCTTCTCCATTAGTCCTTTGTTCCCATGCCCTGCTTCTTCTCCTTCATTTCCATATCCACCAACTCCACCACCGCCTATGGTGGCAGTGGCTAAATTCTTGTGCTCATCGCTGCCATGATCACTGCCGGGTAGCTTCTCCTTGATCTTCTCCACCACACCTTTCTTCTTCCTTCTTCCTCCTTCCTCCCTCTCCATCATCTTCGACTGCACATTCAAACCCATTAATTAATCCGGTATATACTTTAATATATCATAATCTTTTACTACAATTTATATTTGGATAATGAGTTGTCATAAATATGGTTGTATGTTAAATACTTGGTGACTTATATGGTTGAAAAATGAACCGAAAGTATCAAGTGAAACTCTTTATAAGTAGGTGTTGCATAAAGTGATAATACCGATCAATTGAAAAGTCTTTTGGTATCACTCTTATATAATGTGTTAATCATCTATCTTCTTATTTTAATTCCATTTAATTGATTAGTAGGTTTTAGAAGACTTTTTCTCATTGAAATAAAACCTTTCTATTGAGAATTAAAAGTTTTACCATTGAAGATGTCCTTAAAAAACATATGTTGCATATATGCGCAAGACACAAATTAAAGCAAATTAATATATCTATTATACGTCATTATTGAATACATATTTAGTCACTTACAGAGCTCAAACTGCCACTCCCAGTTCGGTGGAGAATGCCACCGGTGCTACCGTGTTTCCTTTCTTCATAGCCTTGCCCAACACCAGTTCCAATGGTGGTTCCGGTACCTCTGATGTCATGACCAGCGGGGTTGAGTGGATGGTGGTTCCTGTAGCTCCGATGTCATGACCAGCGGTGGTGGATTGAAGTGGGTTGTGGACGTATTCATTGTTCTGGTCAATGTTTTGAAACCCGGTTTTTTAAGTAACCCGGCCTAGCTCTCGTGTCCTGTTCGACCAGTCCGATTGGTTGGACCGGCCGGTTGAACCACTGACCAGATATATATGTAATGTATTAGTTGAGATTGTTATTAAGAAAAATATAAGTGGCTCTTCAATTATAATTTCCAGAAATTTATGAGATTTTGACAATTGGACGGGTTGTATTATGTGGAGACATTCAATTCCTCATGTTGTTATGTTTATTACATCCCAAATTCAAAGTATGTCATTATTTTTTTTGAAATAGGCGAAGATATTATAAGAAGGCAAAAGCCAAAAGTACAAATACAAATATAGCTCTAAGCAAGAGCCAAAAGAAATAAATTGTACAACCAAACACCAACAGTACACCAAATGAAACACACACCAGCTTAGTCGAACTACAGATTATAAAATAGCCACTTCTCCAGGAGCTCTAATCTAATGACACCAAGTAAAGCGACATTTAGGGGAACGATTTGAAGTCCACAACAAAGATAATCTTTGGATTGCCGGGAATATGTCCTCTTGTTAAGCCGAAGTGACCTCTACATCTGACGAAGCATGCAAAATTTTATTCCTCCATTTCCACACGAACCAAATAAGAGACAAGCACACCGCGTGAAAAAGCTTCATTGTCCACTTATCTTTGATGAAATCAAATTTTCCTTTAAGGATGTCACTCAAAGAGAGCCGGGAGGGACTTTCCACCAACTCCAAAGTTTCAACCACAGTACTTTAACTTTTGGACAAATGAAGAAACAATGATCGCGAGACTCATCAGACAACTCACAAAATAAACATGCCGTCGTAGGAGGATTAATACCACGTTTGCATAAGATCAACCTAGTTGGGAGCCGATCGAGGGCGACGCGCCAAGCACAAACATTTACCTTACGAGGCACCCATGAGTTTGAATGGTAAAACATTGTTTGAATAAAAAGTTGAATGTTTGAATGGTCGATAGTTAATTTAGTAGTCAAGAGAGTCAAAGTGTAGACCAAAATGTTCAGCTTCAATGAACCCGCAAATAGATTTGGACATTAACTGCCACGGTGGTGGCATCAGTTTATTTGAATATATAGTTTCAAACACACAGGAAAAACACATAAACATTAATGGGATCGAAATATCACTTTTGAAAACTGATCTTCATCATGATTCTAGAGTATATCCTGACTGAAATCTTACCATTTTTACACCAAATTCCCCAACAGAAACTTACAATTTAGTGTGATCTTCAAGGCGAGGAATTACGGTAATGATCTCTAACCCATTTTCAAATTCTAGGGTTCATAAAATTTGTGCAACTTGATCAAAGTGGTGGTGCCCCAAAGTAGACGAGTTCCTGTTGAAGAATAAGGCACTCAATGGGCTAAGGTGGTCCCATTTCGCCTTGGGTTAGCTAGATGATATGAAATCTTTTTTATAAATGAAATTTAGAAGTAATAATAACAAGAACTTGTCGGATTGAAAGTAGATCCTACCATATGGTTCTTGCATGTTGAAGAAGCTTACCAATACAAGTTAAATGTTGTTCATCTTGTGTTAATTCATTCTAGAAATGTAACTTGTGCAAATTGAGTTCCGATGTTGGAAAGTAATCATATTTCAGTTGTGAAATTATGCCCTAAAATTGAATTTTTGTATGAAACCTGGAAATAGCGAAATGAGATTTTGGTGTTAAGAATTTGGGATCAAAATTGCTGTATGCAGACCTGGGGGAGTTTGCGGCGCGAACGAAATCCGTCGTGGGTGGCTTGGTCAAGAGTGATGGTTGTCGATCGAGTACTGATGTGCTGACAGTGGACCGTCTCGTCGCGTCGGGTTTGAATTGGGTTGATGGTTGTTGATCGAGTACTATTCGTCGTGGTTCGAAGTGAGCAGAATATTATAATGAAAGATTATTATCTGAACAATGAAAATGAATATGAGAGTGGACATGGAATGAACGATGACATTATGACGGTATGTTGTTAGAGCTCTTATACGTTGTGTTGTTTATTTTATAGCTCGTGCTAGGTATAGGTGAGTACAATGATTTTTCCTAAATTATAAGTACACACATAGTTGATTTGCTTACTTGCATATTCATTATAGTGTGAAATAGTGTGACATGTAGAATTTACAGATTCTATAGACCCAGTGTGAATCCATAACTTAAGTGGAACTTGTCATTAACCATTAGTGTGAAGCAAGTTGAGTAGTAAGATCGAATGGGTTGCGGTAAAAAACGTTGTAATTTTTATTGTTTGCTTACGTTTTAATAGTATAAAATTTTTGTTTTTTTACCTTGTTTATATGTTGTTTTATGAAGTTGTCAAACTTTGTGCTCATTAAATTCTCAAGTTTACGTGTCATTGTTCTGTGTGTCCTTAGGTGATGGCAAATATGTGTCGGGATCTAAAGGGCAAGGCTCATGTATATTGTTTCCCGAGCTCGAAGGTAGATAATTAATAAACCGGGTTACGGTATAACTTAGACACTTATTTTAACGAAGTCGATTTCAAACAACAAATCTTTTGGAATGTAAAAATAGTACAAATTATAGTATGTTATTACTTATTTAGTCATTGGTTGATTAGATAACTGTTGACTTAACTTTTGAATGTTAACCCATTTGATAAGTTGACTTTAATCAAACCCTTTGTAACCCTTAATTGACTCGCTATAATAATATTAATCGTGCATCTAAATTTTCTTTCACTGTCTTTTATTGATTGAAACTGAAATCCGAGTGTCACAATGTGGAGCTTCAAAGATTAGTGGTCGCGAGATTATTGTTAGGGATAATATGAGATTTCATTATTCTCGTAGTGGTATGTGTTCTTGTAATATTTTTTGGTGATATTGGAATTAAGGATGGGTTTCTGATATACATTTGTTTTCATATATTGATAGGTCTGAGTCACATAAAGTTTGAAGGAAAGAAAATAGGCTTGAGAGATTAAGGACACATATATGTATATAAAATTGACTTTCATGGTATAACACAAATCAAGACCAAAACATACAAAAGAACATATCCAAACGCTGGTAGTTGAGGTATATCACACATAACCACGGAGCAGATTATTATTAGAACACCATGCATACCTACATCTACATACACTGATACACGATATGATGGTACATCTATATTCATGCATACATATGCAAAACAAGCATGCATGTGGACTAATTAATTACTGGTTAACCCCTGGCAACTTGTCCTTAATCTTCTCCATTAGTCCCTTCTTCTCATGTCCGGATTCCTCTCCTTCATTTCCATATCCACCAACTCCACCACCGCCTACGTTAGTAGTGGCTGAAGTCTTGTGCTCATCACAGCCATGATCAACGCCGGGTAGCTTCTCCTTGATCTTCTCCACCACACCTTTCTTCTTCCTTCTTCCTCCCTCTCCATCATCCTCCGACTGCACAATTAAACACGAAATTAAGATTTGAGGACACTATATATATATATATATATATTGTGGACGTATTGACATGTGATAAACATATATATATATATCATTCACAAAACTCTATTTTATGTAAAAATTACTTTAACCCTGTAACTTTCTTATTAAAACACATGTAGCTCCTCAATTACACTTATCTGTTCCCCAGATTATGGTGTTGTTAACACTAGCAGCACACATTATTACTTCCCCACAAAAATAAGTCATACTTCAAAAAAAGTTAATTTAATGACTAAGAGCATAGAAGAAAACGAACTTATATTGTGATATATAGGCTGATAGCTATAGAACACATTTTATAACTTTAGTTACTCCATTTTTATCAAAGTGAGACGTGTTAGATTGAATTACATTCATAAAAGTTTTAACTGAGTTATGTTGTAGAAAAAAGTACGTTGCATAAAACAAAAATCTTGTAAAAAGTACGTTGCTAGTCACTTACGGAGCTGGAACTGCCACACCCAGTTCGGTGGAGGATGCCACCACCGGTGCCACCATGTTTGCCTTCTTCATAACCATGATCACCAGCACCGGTTCCAATGGTGGTTCTTGTAGCTCCGATGCCTTGACTTTCGGTGGTGGATTGAAATGGGCTGTGAACGTGCTTATCGGTCTGGTGACCGTCTTGCTTCATGTACTGTTCTCCTCCGTATTGTGCCAATGTTTTCGGTGAAAAGAAGATTGCTTGAAAGTAAACTGCTTGATGATGATAAATAAAATGTATAAATAAACACTTGTGTATGTGAAAGTTGATGAGAAATGAGATGGGATTAAAGGGGTATATATAGGGATAGAAATGGGTTAATGCCTTAACCGAATACGCGTACATGGAAGATTGGATTAAAATTGCATGGGATGGAGACAACCGTACACGTGCGAGATCGTATCATCGCGTCCCACGTTAGTCTTTGGAATTGGAAGCTTCTAATGAATCCCAACACATGGAGATCGACAAGTGTAAAGCTAAGTCGGCCGAGAATGTGGAGTTGGTTTGTCGATAAGGTTTTTATTGCAATTTTTATGATGACAATATATAACTAGGCTGGGCAAATACGACTGTGAGTTTATAATTGAATAGGTTTATGGTTTATGTTATATATTCTTTAAGTTATGTTCTTTTATATAAATAATTATATAATCTAATTTATATGATGACAATTATTATAATCATAATCAATAATAATATTTTATTATTTTACATGATATTATAGATATATGTATAAAGTGTCGAAAATTTATTATTTTCTAATCATCAGCTACTCCCTTGTAATCCAGAAAGATACCATTTTATTTACTTTTGTGCTATATTATTTACATTGAATTAGTTTTTCGTTTTTTATCAAGGTCATAAACCCTATCACACAAAATCTTAGCCGTCATAGTACACTTCAACTATGTGGAGTAGCCGTCCATCAAATAATTTTTTTCTTCCACGTCAAAACTCTTTTCTTCATCTTTGGAGATTATCATCGTTGCTGAAAAAAGTTGCCAAACAAATTATCGCTCCTTCTTAAATGAAATGATGAAAAGAACAATAGGGTAATATAGGTAGAAGGTAGTGATAGTATCTTGTATTTGAACCAGTGGCTCAGTCTTTTTAAGTAACAGGAAAGTGACATGTTCACTAAAAAAAATCTTTTTATTACTAAGTTATGAGGAGTTAGTGTCGAGTTATACTTAAATGATGTATATATATTTTCTTGAGCCACCCGAAAAGTAAACATGAGATAATAAATCCAGTCAAATAATGAACTTTTTAATTGTAACTAGTGATATTTATTAAGTGTAATTAATCTTTTAGAAAGTTACTAACTGAACTATATTAATTTTTATTATAAATTAAAAAATTTAATATAATGAATTAAAAGTTCTTTAATAATTTTGATTACTTAAAATATCTCCTTTTGATATTATATATTTATTAAATTGGTATGATTATAATTATTTATATTTTATTTAAATGTTATTGAAAAATTATTAAACTATCTGTGAGATTTTATTTTAGTTTCGCCCTGAACATAAATAGCCTGCAGTAGTAATAATTCATGTGATATATAGCCCTTTCCTTTTCTCGGAAGAACCACATATATGTGTCGTTTTCTGACTTTTTATTATTGTTTTTAAGTGAGTGATTGTTCAAATATTTTAGTGTGAATGTTTAAATGATAAAATTTATTACGGTAATAATGATAAGAATTTATATATTTTTTTAATTTTAAAATTGATTACTGTTTTAATAGAGTTTATATTAAAATTATTATAATTTTTTTTTTTAATATGAAATAAAAGACTTTTAAAAAATATATGATATATAACAAATTTATGTGATACATACTATAAAGTTTTTAGTGTTTATTACACATAAAAGTTGTGTATTATAAATTTAAGTTGTGTATCATATATCTTTTAGAAAAATCAATTTCATATTATAGAGAATAAAATTATAATAATTTTGTTATACTTTTTTTTTTTCAAAAGTATATATATTTGTTAAAATTAAAAATAAAAATATTCATTCTTATTATCACCACCGTAAAAAACTTGATTACAATAACCCTATTCCTAGATATAATTATAAAGATGTTTCTAATTTATGCAATGTGATCCTCACATATATTTTACTAACTCTATCTCTTATTTCCCAACATATTTTAGCACTCGAATTATAAAATGACAATGTAATAGTGAAATAAATCTGTTAACGGTTTAAATGTATCAATAAAGTTAAGACATACATGAAGTTTTGTACTTGAGTGGTAAATTAGCACTCAAGAAGGATATAGTTTAAATACAATCATTAGTGTATATTTTAAGTGTTTAATGCAACTCTTATACGAGTCGATATTTTAAAAGAAAATAGACCGTCAACATCGGACATCTATATTAATTCAAAAGCACTTCATCATATATTAACACAGATCAGGACAGAAACATAGAAAACGAAATACAAACCCTGCTTTGCAAAGCAGATTATTATAAACAACATACATGATGGCACATATACATCTACATCTACATATGTATGTATACGCGCGTATATATTCAACCATACACATGCATGCGTACGTATAGTAACTCATCACTGGTGACACCCTGGCAACTTGTCCTTTATCTTCGCCATTAATCCTTTCTTCTCATGCCCTTCTTCTGCTAATTCATTTCCATATACACCACCACCTATGGTGGCATGAGTGGCTGAAGTCTTGTGGTCATCGCCACCATGATCACCGCCGGGTAGTTTCTCCTTGATCTTCTCCGCCACACCTTTCTTCTTCCTTCTTCCCCCCTCTCCATCATCTTCCGACTGCACAATCAAACACAATTAATTATTGAAATAAGTTTTAAAAAGTCTTTGATGAGATAGATCGCGACGAAATATTATAATGGCTATCATTAGTATATGACATTATATCATTCAACTATATATATTTGGTTAATTACTTACTGAGCTGGAACTGCCACTTCCAGAACGGTGGAGGATGCCACCGGTGCCACCATGTTTCCCTTCTTCATAGCCGTGACCGGCACCGGTTCCAACGGCGGTTCCGGCACCTCCGATGTCATGACCAGCGGTGGTTGAGTGGATGGTGGTTCCGGTAGCTCCAACTTCATGACCCGCGGTGGTGGAGTGAAGTGGGTTGTGGGCGTACTCATTGTTCTGGTGGCCCTCTTGCTTCATGTACTCTTCTCCTCCATATTGTGCCATTTTTTCAAGTGAAGATTAAAAAAGAATATTGCTTGAAAGTAGAGATGTTGATGATGATTTAAATGCAGAGATAAATAGCTGTTTATAAATGGTAAGTTGATGAGATGAGATGGGATAATAGGGGAATTTATATAGGGATAAAAAGAGTTAATGGAAAGATGTACGTGGAGGATTGAAATGGGAGACGAAAACAACCGTACACGTGCGAGATCGTATTGTAACGTGCGACGTTAATCTTTGGGTTTGGATAGGAAGCTTCTAATAAATCGCAACACATGAAATTCGACAAGTGTAAAGGTAGGTCGGCCGTGAAGTGGAGTTGGTTTTCTTATAAGGTTTTAATCTACGACAATAATATTTTCATCTATAACTAATAAGTGTTGATGAATTCCCCTTCCGTTCTATTTTAAGTGTCGCAAAATGTTTTAACTAAAAAGTAAATATTATATTTTTTAAATTATGAACATTTACATAATGACTCACCGACACGAAAGAGATATATTATTTTTTTAAGAAATCTTTATATGTCCAATATACTATAATCTTTCAGGTTATTGAAATTGTCAAACTAAGGTGATGTTTGGTTTGAAGTTAGAGAATTTGAAATGGACATAGGTTTGATTGAAATTAAAGAGAGGAAAAGCATACGATTGATTTATATAATTGTTTATTTTAGAAATAAAGTTTTTGAATATTGAATAATACTTCTATAACAAAGAAAAAAAGTAATAAAAAATTTAAATAGGAAGAGCGAGGTCTACATGCATTAGACTTTAGATAGAGACATAGAAAATTCATGTCAGAAAACCCTCCTCAACACCCACCAAATCCTTGAGGTTTCAATAAATCATCATTTTTTGTTTTAATTCCCAAAGAAAAATCCTACAATCTTGAAACAACCAATTGTTATCATTCCAAAACTAAACCCCAAAACCCCTCAAACAAACACTATCTACGTTATATGAATATACTTAACAAATACTGCCTAACTTTTTATAGATGATTGATGAATGATGGTTAAAAAGTTTGACTTAAGTTATTAATGTTCATCACTACTTTTTAAGAATATATAATCACTTTAAGAAGTTTGACTCAATGTAAATGAAGAAATCGTGTCTGATCAAGCTCTTGCTTACACCTTATTTTAATATCAAAACTGTTTGAATGCAATCGAAAACTATAGTATAAACAATAATACAATATACAGAGTAGTAAGTACTAAGTACTAACATATTAACGTGAAGACAGCTCTATCAATATCGCCCTCAAACATTGAACATGAACATAGCCAGCACTACAAAATAAGTGCCATTTAATGACTGAAAATAGTGTTAGTAAAGTTAGAAACAGCGGTAAAGTATTATAGGCTGCTCCTACTTAAGAGAAAGGAGTCACTGACAAAGGCATAACTATAAGTCTATAATTACACAAAATTTCGGTCACAAAAGATTAAAAAGATATAATGACCGAAACTTCAGTCACCATAAGGTATGTAAAACTTTCACTGAAAGTACCTCATAACGGATTACTTAATGTACATTCAGTAATTAAATTTCCTCAAACGGATACGGATTCAATTATTTTTAATTATAATCTAATAAATAGAATTTAAATATAAACCAACATAAGCAAAAAGTAACTTTATTATTATTCGAAAGATAAGAAGATTACAATCATTTTGCCCAATAACACAGCTAAACATTTTAGACTGCAGTGAAGTTCCAAGTAAAAGTCATACAAAATCATTTGAATAAACATATAAAACCAACTAAATATTTCTCTTGCAGCTTCACTTCAATCAAATCTTCTCCTCTTCTATGTTAACACAAAACGGAAGACCATCAACATAGTGAATTACTATTAAAGATGTTAAGATGAACGCTCACACTATTAAGAACCTTATTATCTTCAATTGGTGAATGATTTTAAATACGGTTCGAGACGAGTCAAGTCAGGTTGAACTTGTATTAATTGACCTGATAATAATTCAAGTCAGAAAGAACCTTTCAAGACTCTTTTGTCTAACGTACCAGTATCTTTACCTGATTTGTAAGCACTTTAGATTCCTCGTATTATTGAAATGAGCATAAATATGGAACTATAAATGGTGAATAATAGGGTAATATAGGTAGAAGGTAGTGAATTTACCATCATATCGAGTTGAGATAACTGCTTATGAAAATCGTTGATCACTTCAGCTTGTATTTTAGTGTCATTTCCTGAATAGAGGTAACAGCCCAACAAGCATATACATATACATACACGTGGGAAATAAAAAACACAGCGAATACGAATCCATGAAAGGAAAGCATGTAATGTGATATGCAAATTTACAAGTTTATGTGAAGTAAAGATATGCAAGTTCACAAGATTAAGATCATGAATAATACCTCATCCTTAGGGTAGCATGCAAATTTTATGAGCTATATAAAAAACCTGTAGCAAGATTCCAGAATATAAAAATCAGACCCTCATGGTAGCTTGCAGAAATGGAATGTTCATCGGCTAGTAGTAAATATATTTACAGAAAAGTCGTGTGCACATGTATGCACATCGCAGGGAATCCATTTCAACTGCATAACATACTATGTAGGTTGTTATCCGCTGATTCAGAAAACCTCTGTGAACTATCATTTATATCTATTAAAATTATTTTTAATTGGTTAAACTTTAAAAGAAAATTTATAATAAAACAACTCAAAATATTAACAAGTAAAATAAAAAAAGTAATATAATAATCAGTTTTACTCGGTTTCACTTCAATAAAGAAAAAATTTAGTGAATCTTTACGGACTGTTCCACTTTTCAGTCAGCAATTCTTTCAGTCACAAATAGCACTTATTTGTAGTGCACATATTACTAATTTGGGTTATATTTACTCCTTTCCTTTTCACAGAAGGAACATTATATATGTGTCGCGTTTTCTAACCTTTTGGTATTTGTTTTTAAGTTGAGTAGATATTACATGGAGTTGAGTTTCCGGTACAACAAAAAGTTAAATAAAAGAGAAAGAAAATAATTGATTTTTATTCCTAGATTATTTTTAATTGTAAACTTTTATTTTTTTACTTATTAAACTTTTAGATGTCACTTTTTATTTCACAAAAATTTTTAGTTGTAATAATTTATTGTTTTTGCTTTACAAATATTTTAATTGTGAATCCTTTTTCTTATTCATATAGATTTACAAATGAGTATGTTTTTTATGTTTCTCACATAAATTTTTAATTTTAAACTTTTATTTCTTTTTCTTCAAGTAAATTTTAGCTATGAATCATTATTTTTTATTTATATAAACTTTTAATTAAAAATCTTTAATCAGATCAATGGCTCAGATTTATTTTTACCTTTCTTTTATTTAATATTTTCATTTTCATTTTCATTTTCATTGAAACCCCTTCCATATTAAATGTTCTAAGTATTGTTATAAAGATAGTTTTAGTTTATGCAATCTTCGCTAACTCTATCTGTTATTTCTCGACATATATATTTCAATACTTAAAAGCACATTACATACAATAAAATATTAAAATAGATATATAATCACACCTTACACTTGTATACTATGCGCATATAAATCAAAATGCACTTTCAATATATATATATAAACAAGTACTACAAATCACGACAGTAACATACGAAACGAGATACAAACACTGCTTTGCGTATCAAAGACCCGCCCACAAAGCAGATCATTATTATTATTGTAGCATCATGCATTTATAAACAACATACATGATGGTACATATGCATATGGATGTATACGTATATATTCAAACAAGCACATGTAACTCATTACTGGTGTCCCCCTGGCAACTTGTCCTTAATCTTCTCCATTAATCCTTTCTTCTCATGTCCTTCTTCTGCTAATTCATTTCCATATCCACCACCAACACCACCGCCTACAGCAGTTGTGGCTGAAGTCTTTTGCTCATCCCCGCCATGATCACCGCCGGGTAGCTTCTCCTTGATCTTCTCCACCACACCTTTCTTCTTTCTTCTTCCTCCCTCTCCATCATCCTCCGACTGCACAATTAAACACAATTACTTATTAAAAGAACTTTTAAAGAGTATTTGCTGAGATAGATCACGACGAAATATTATAATGGCAATTTATTATTATTATATGTCATTATTTCATTCAAATATATATATTTGGTTAATTACTTACAGAGCTGGAACTGCCACTCCCAGAACGGTGGAGGAGTTCCCCGGTGCCACCATGCTTTTTCCCTTCTTCATAGCCGTGACCGGCACCGGTTACAATGGTGGTTCCGGTACCTCCGATGTGATGACCAGCGGTGGTTGAGTGGTTGGTGGTTTGGGTAGCTCCAACTTCATGACCTACATTACTGGATTGAAGTGGGTTGTGGGCGTATTCGTTGTTCTGGTGACCCTCTTGCTTCATGTATTGTTCTCCTCCATATTGTGCCATTTTTTCAAGTGAAAATTAAAAAATATTGCTTGAAAGAAGAGATGTTGATGATGATTTTAATCTAGAAATAATAGGTGTTTATAATTGGTAAGTTGATGAGAAATGAGAAGGGATTAAATAGGGAGAAAATGAGTTAATGGAAAGATGGTACGTGGAGGATTGAAGATGCATGGGATGAAGACAACCGTACACGTGCGAGATCGTATTATCCGTGCCACGTTAATCTTTGGGATTGGATTGGAAGGTTCTAATAAATCCCAACACATGAAATTCGACAAGTGTTAAAAGCTAGGTCGGCAGAGAATGTGGAGTTGGTTTCTCGATAAGGTTTTAATTCATGACACCAAATTAATTCTTATTCTATTGGTGTCGATTAATAATATTTTTTGTTTGGAAATCTCTGCATGTCGATAGATCTAGTACTGTAATCGTTCAGGTTATTGGATTTGCCTAAACTAATATTTTTATGAATATATCGTTAACAAATACTCCCTAACTTTCTATAGATGATTGACAAATGTGGTCAAAAAGTTTAACTTTAGTTGTTAATATATATATTCCTCACTACGTATTTTGTAAGTATATATTTGTCGCTGGTGAGTCAACATTTTATCTTTTCTGTGGAAGGTATTTAATTTCTTAACTAACTACATTCTTTTTCTTTTAAGGCATAAAATAAAATAAGATGTAAAAGGAAAAATCGTGTCCAAAGCTCTTGCTTTACACCTTATTTTAATGTGTGATAAAAACGTTTGAACCCAATCGATAACAATCATGGTTCTATTCATAATCTTAAAATTAATTTAAAAGTCGACTTTCTGACGTCATCATCTCAATTTTCTTTCAATTGACCAATCACGTTGTTTGTTCCGTATTTATTTTCCCTGCTATAATTTATTTATACTTGACTAAAATTAAAAGTTATGACAATAAAACATATTTGTAGTTAAAAGCTAACATCACAATGCCAACCGTCGTCTTTCTTACGCTACTGAGCCGTCTTTTTCGATTTCCGAACACAAATTGATCTGTTGATATACGTTGTTGCACACGGAGGTGAGCTCGGAGAGGGTGAAAGTTGGAGAACTCTAAGAACAATCGAATATCAGATTTCAATAGGGCAAACACAAAAATTCAATTAGGTTATTTTTGTATAATCGAATGACCTAGGTATAATTCACAGCTCTGAATGTTACATTAAGTTCTCTGTTTCAATTGAAATGGCAATCAATATAAGAATGTGTTTTGCAAGGATACCAATTTGTATTTATAGTTGTCCGTGGCAACGATTGAAAGTGCCTTTCGAGTTTTGGCACAAACTCCAAATTCCGAAAATTCAATGTAGTTTATAATCATTATACTTTTGGCAAAATACTATATGTGTGATCGAACACAATAAAATGGATCCCTTTTTGGAGATGAGATCAAATCTCCAGAAGTTTAGAGAGGAAGAAGAGAACGACAATTTAATAAAAATTGATTCATTATATTCTTTATAGAAAAGTATAAGAGAAGCCCAATTGGTTGTAGGCTAGCAAATCAAACGTAATCTTGCATCCATATGGGCCTTTTGGACTGTCTCTTCTCATGTATTTAACAAATCATGATGTATGAATTGGGACAACTGGGATGTAACCGAGAGGGATCACTCTATTTTATAGGCATATTTGTATTCACTGTATATGATGTCCAACTACGGTTTGAGAATTTTCATTTACGTTTAACAATTTTCAACTACGTTGAAGCCCGTTAATTGTCTCCGGCCAATTAAGTGAGAAATTTCCTGACATTGTTAAAGCCACAGGTTTCATGGCTGATATAAGCACTTTTGCAATTGACATCAAATTGAAGAATGCAAAGGGGATACCTCTGGACAAGGTAAAAATTTCAATTAAATACTTAGTTCCTTTGGTGAACAAATAAGGCCAGTGGGCCTTTAATATAATCTTCTTGTGCTAAAATTATTCGATTGTTCCACTTTCAGGTCTGTGCAAGAAGGGAGATTGATACGCTTAGAGCACGTGATTGGTTAGACCAAAATACACAGCTAGAGGAAAAGGTTTTCACTTTTTACTTGTGTTTTTAATAGAATGATAATGCACGTGAACTGCAATGATTAAAAAGAGATTGACTAACTACATATGACCTTATAAAAGTTCATTCCTACTAATCTATCAAATTTAAAGGTATATATATAGTTGAGTGCTAAAACAGTCGTGAAGCTCTTGCATGAAACTTGGTTGTTGTTGCGTTTTCGAGTAAAGGAAAGTGGTTGTCTATGATGAGGAAACAATAGTTATGAAAATGATTTTAAAATTTTTGGTTGATAAACAAAATGTTGAAAATTTGCCATGGTCGGTAATTTTGTTTAGTGCTCGCGAGTAAGATGAAACTTATAATGACTGCCCAAGGCGTTTTTGATTAGAATGATGTCTCCAGGTCTTGACACGAAGATATATATCGGTGGAGTTTTAGAATTTGTTAGGAGAAGGGATTTATAAACAAAAAAGGCTATTTGATAAACTATGTGCAGGTAATATCTAGGAAAGATGTGATGAGTTAAAGGAAGATAAATGTACATAATTAGCTTTTGGTCAAGTAGCATGATATGACGAGCTTGCAATCTGAGCAAATCTTTAATTGGTTTGAATTGCATTCCAGATAATCATGTAACCTTGAGTAGCACTTCAGGGAGTCATCAAGAATTCAGGGTAATCTTTTTATTTGTTGTTATATCTTAAAGTTGTTTTTTGAGTCAGATGGGATAGCCACAATATATCTTTAAATCCTATAAGACTGAGAGTTTTCATCTTTATTAAAATATCCTTGACCTTGGTAATATGTTGGTTACCTTAAAGTTCTTTGCAATCTTAAATGCTTACAAACTTAACAATTACATTTTGAGAATTAAACTTACAAATTGAGTGACCCGTGTTTACACGGGATTAAAATCTAAGTAGGGTAAACAAAATACGGAGTAGTAAGTGAAATTTTAACGTGCAGAAAGTTGCAACACCTGTCATCCCCTTCACAACGGTGCATGACAACGATATGCACACCGTTTGTTGTGCCATCGTGGGGCCACCACATGGCCAAGAACAACCGCGTATCGTGTGGTCTTAGTGTAAAGTCGTGAACAAAGTGATTTGGTTGAACACTCAACATTATAAAGATGCATGACAGTTACAAGAATGGTGGGGAAGTTGCCTTAAAGCTCTAGCCCAAGCCCACTATAACTGCCAATATGGCCCATTAATCTTCAGCTTTAGCCCATCTGCTACATAATGTTTAACACTTTAACCCACTACCCTCTTAAAACAAAACGATAACTCATTTAAGTCTATCTATGTTAGCTCCATATTGGATTATGGATTGCATATATTATTAACTTTCTAATTTCCTTCTTAAGTTACATCAGCAGGCTGTATAAGTTGTATCTTTAATGATCTTATTCTTAGCAAATCAATCGAAGTTTAAGACACATGTAACAAACTTTATTGTCGATTGTTTAATATAAATAAAACGTTCAAAGATACCTCAATTTCACTCATAATTAATCTTTACAAAAACCTATAGTCTGTTTTATTTTATCCTAACTTTAGAGCATCTTACATTAAAAAAGAGAAGAAGCAATAATTTACTTTTATCAAGTATTTCTATAAAATTATAAGCCAACAAAAAGTGCAACTCTCATTAACTAGTCTAATTTATAGATCCCACACCCCTCCTTTGGTCTTGTATCATAATACAGTAAGATGTTAGAAGGTGATGCTATATACAAATTAAAAGTAAATATAAAACACGAAACTAAATAAATAATGTAAATGCACATCATACCAATTCATACTCTAATCAATCAATTCCAACTAACAACCGCAACAATCGATAAAATTTGTAGTTTGAAAAGGAAGGCTAACATGAAATGGAAGAAATTGTCAAGTTAGCCAAGAAGCTTGCCTGCCGATCAATCTAACAAAAGGTCTCGATTGATATAGACCTTTTGATAGATAGCAACAGGCAAGTCATCCTTGGCTACTAAACGATGTTCTTCCCTTCATATGAGACCCCTCTTCAATTCATTTTCCTCTTTAAATTGCAATTTCTTTGAGTTCGTTAACTCCCTATTTATAGCCATCTTATGAGAGAATATCAGGCATTATTTGTTTTCAAGTTGTCTCGTGCAAATCCTATTTCTCCCTTTGGGAAGGATTGGCATGAAACCCATACACAAGTGTCTCATGAACCTTATCATTCAACAAGAATATATTCTCATCAAAGCCTGGCTCATTTCTTGCAGGAAACTTTTCAAGATAATATATATATATATATATGCAATAGTTTCAAATATGTTCGAGTATTGTCTGATAATTTAATTTGGAATGACAACAAATTACTTGGTATTTTGGTTGGTTGTAAATAATTTTCTCTAGTCATTATAAATGTCAGGACCCAATTTCAATTTCCTACGTCTATTTTGATGGAGATGATGGAATTATTCTAAAAGTGGTTTATAGATTTGGTAGCCACTTTTCTAAATACGGCAAAAGCATAATCTTTATTTATACAGCTGACCTTTAGCCATGTGCATGAGTCATGAGTCATTAATTGAATGCGATTGGGAGGAATGGGCTCATTTTACGCGGTGAAAGAAATAGATTAAGGATCAATGACCTAATTAACATGTGTAATCCTACTCTATAACCTTTTGAAGTTAATATATATTTTTTAAAACTTTAACCAACATACAAGGCTTGAGTTTGTTTGGAAAGTATGTCAAACACGCGCACAAACCCTCATGAGCCATGAGACAGCGTGCCTTATCGATATACACTATACATACCCCTGTGTATGTACGTGTGAGAGCTTAACATACGGTGAAAATGTAATTAGCGTCAGTGGTTTGTTATTAAGTTATAAGAAAATGATGTGATAAAATTCTTTTTATGCAACATTAATTTGTTAAGTGCCTTGACTGGTCCCAACAAGCTCGACCCTTGGTGCAGAATCATATCTTCTGAACAACTAGTCTCAAAATGGGTGTGGTGAGTGGTCAAAAGGAAAAGCATGTACCTGATTCAATGCCATTTGCAATATGTAATTTAATATATAAATTGACCCCTTGGTCGTAAAAAAAACTTCAACTTTCTTGTGATAGATAATCAATTTGACACCTTTGTAAATTGTAACCCTTCGACGCCTTAACTGTTTAATCTTCGATATAGTGAAATTGTCCACTGTAGATGCAAGTCGCCCCGGTCAAACCAAATAAATTTCCTTGTTATTGTGTTCAATACTTTAATCCCTGTCTATCTCTTTTTCGTTCTTTTTCTTGATTAGGACCTCTATAAAGTATGCATATCAACATTAAAGATGGTTTTTTTGTTAAGAAAAAAGTATAAAAGGTTAATGTACTTATCTCAAAATATATTTAGGACAATCTACTTTGATTGAAGTCGTATAGAACCTGTAAAAGACAACAGTAGTGAGGTCATGCTCAATTGAGAGTAAGTTGTTTTAGCAAGTTGCACTTGGAGCACTCAGAATGAGTCTACTTGGCAAATTCAATAGACAAAAGAAATTTATGTGGTAAAAAATTAATACATTGTGGGTGTGCCATGTGTTCTCATACTTAATAGCCGTGCGTCTTTGTACAAATAAGTATTGCATGTACTTTAATTCCTTTTTTTATCAGGTACTCAATTGGAATACTGAGTGGTGATTTTTTAAACATTTTTTTTATTAATGTTGAATAAAAGAAAAAATAGGTTTAGTTATTTAATATGACGGTGATAATTTGATAGTGGACTCCAATATATTTTCATTTCATTAGTCTTAATTTACAGTAACTTATTACTTTACTTGTAGATTTTTTTTTATATTTTGTATACTAAGAACTTATTATAACTTGTTTTATATTAAATAATCATTTTTTTATATTTTACCACATAATTTACTTTAAATACAATAAAAGATTAAAGATTGAAAGATAATAATGAGGTGACAGTCTAATGAATTTTATAAAATTTAATGGATTGTTGGTGTATTATATAAAAATGTAAGATACCGACGTGGCAATGACTTTACAGTGCATTGAACTCTAATGCATCGTGGATGATCTTTTATTGGCTCTTTTTGATATGATTTTATTAATAAATATCTACAAATCTTAACAATTTAACAGAGGAAGAGATTTTTTCGATTCTTCTTGTTGCTTGGTCCCATTGTTTGCAGCCAATTCTTCATCTTTCTTTGTCTTTGTTTTGGCCTCTACACATTTCCCTTCTTCAATTTTAAGATCTGAATGAGACAACCAAGGGCGATGTCTCGATCGCCATCCTTAAGCAGTTGCTCTGCAACTTTAGCTTGCGTAATGTCAACCTCTCGGATCAAATTTTCAATTTCTTCAAAAAGATTGTGTTGGGTGATACTAAGATAGTTAGAGGCCAACAATCAAAAACCACATGTGGTGCAATAAGACATGTTGATGTGCACTTCCTTACGACCAGGGTGAAAAAGTGCGGGTCAAGTTTGTCTTTTCAATTTGTGGTAAATGTGATGACCCTTTCATCACCACAACTCGACCATAATCCATCTATAAAGTTAAGGAACCTGATAACATTACATGATCAAATATATCAAATGTTATCATATTCATCCAATCACAAATAATTTAAGTAGGTAAGAATGAAATTTGATTGAGTAATTATTTAATCATTATATATATTTTTAAATGTATATAATTGTCTGATGGACAATTAAATTGAAACGATTAGAGTATTAAACACATACCATTTGAATGTATTTATTCTGCCCTAATGTAATTACATCAAACCTTGTAATCCATTTATACATAGAGAGGAATATAGTTAGAGAGAGAGAGAAAGGTCATGCAATTATACTAAGAAAAATAGAGTTAGAGAGAGAGGGGTTAGAAAGAGAAGTGAAGTAGTTACAGAGCGAGAAACAATGTGTGAGAGAGAAAGGTAATGTAAATGAAAATATGAATTAAAGAAAAATAAAAAAAAAGGTATATGTTTATGGTTTTAGCCTTTTAGGTGGGCAAAAGAAGTTACATGCTCGCGAAAAACTCATATGCTCGTGCATGATAATTTTGTCAATTGAGTATATAAAACTAAAATATGCATCTAGCTAAATAAAACTAACTAATCAAAAATAGTTTTGTTGAATAGAGGTTAGTACAAAATAAGACAAATAAGAAATAAGTTGATTTTAATAGTTCATATTGCCATATTGGTGATAAATTATTTAGATGTTGGTGATAAAGTTAAGTTAACCATTTAAATTTTATTATAACTGTGTTAAATATTTTAATATGTGTATATAAACTAAACTCAACCTAAATATTTATAATGTTAGCATTATTTTGGGTTGAAGTCCGGACTATTTAAATTCTGTTTTCAAATTAATAATGTGTATAAGAGCATCCCTACTGAAAGGTTTATTTGAGTTTTTTTTTTATAAATTCTTTTCTAAAAAGCTTTTTGAATTGGAGATGTTAACTCTTTTCGTAAAATAATGTTCTTTTCGTAAAATAATGTTAGTGTAAGAAATTGTGTTATAGGAAAAAGTCATTAATAACTTTTTGCATTCTGGATGCTTTATGATTTACCAATTTCCAACGTGAGACCTCAATTTACACCTATCATATGTTATAGAGGAATATTGATTTCGCATCATGCATATAAATTTGATATTCACCTAAGTCGGAAGGAATAAATTTTTGTATATGCATGTACCAACTTTGATTGAAATCATCATATAATAATATAAAAAATAAAACCCTTTTGAATTCAAGCATATATGATTGAACAAAACTAGTGCTATGTTAGGGCACCAGCTTTAAATTACTTGAATCGAATTCCGTTATGAGTACTTGATTTGGTAGTAAAATTCTTTATAAAACTCCATTACATACACTTCATTTTATTCTGTTCTATGATTATGTCTATGTTTGGAATACGAACTGACTAATTCGTAGAACAGAACATAACAACGACATCATTCTCATACGATTCATGGTAGAAGATTAGGTTGATACTTTCCTAAATAATCAAATTAAATTTCCAAAATAACTAATACTCGAAATCCTCTTCATCATCTTCTGCTGCCAACCAATCACATCTTTCCTTCGCTTTCATTTTGCCTTGTTCTTTGGCTGCTAATTTAATAAATTTATCTTGTTTTTTCTTTTCTGTTGCAAATAATGTTTCTTCTTCCTTGGCCTTTGCTTTCGCCTCTGAATTCTCTTTCCTCTTAACATCGGAAAACTCGATTAGTCCTCGAAGGGTGACATCAGGTCATCATCCTTAAGTAGTTGCTTTGCTACTTCTCTACGGGTAATATCCACTTGCAAATCAGATCCTCAATATTCTTCAAAAGATCATGTTGTGTGTGATACCAAGATAGTTAGACGCCAACACTCGAAAACCACATGGAGTGCAATATGACATGTTGATATGCACGTCCATACGACCAGGTCGAAGAAGTGCAGGGTTGAGTTGGTCTTTTCGGTTTGTGGTGAATATGATAATTCTTTCATCACCGCAACTCAACCATAATCCGTCTATAAAGTTGAGGAACCCGGAGAGCGTTACCTGAGAAAAACGCATTAAATGTTATCATATCCATAGTCAATCAATATCAATATCGATCGATATACATATGGAACCTCTTTGTCTAGTAAAATAGGTTATGTGATATTTTGTCTCTCAAGCCTTAATACTTTTAAGTTCTAACGCTACTGACAATTTACTGTATTAAAAACATGCATTAGTTGTATAAACGTATGGTGCATTTAATTATAAAAAGATATTATGTCTTTCTAGAGAAGGAAGAGCTAGTGCTTAATATCCTCTAGAAAACTAATGAATAGTAAGAAAGCATCCTCAAATATTCAGATGTAAGTACGTAACACATGCTTTTATTTTCCAATTCACAGTATTGTTTTGTTTTGTTTTCGATATACTGACGTTGGTGTTTTTATTTCCTTGTAATCGTATCCTAGTTGTTGAAGCACCCCGATTATGCAACTGGACCGAGCATTCGATGTCCTCCACCACCAATATCGACTGGTTCTCAGTAGCCATCGACAGTGATCGCAACATCCAGTTTGAAAAAGTACCAGTCAACTCCAAATCATAAATATCAAAATTTAAGTAATTAGCTATGGCTGCGATCAAACTCAATTTCCCAGTCCTAGGTGGACCGAACAACAAATAACCTCTATTCCACGCCTTTCGCACTTTCCTATAATACTCTCTCCTTGCCACAAACCTATCCAAATCTAAAGATAGGGAAAAATAAAGATAAAATATATAAAAATTAAAACTAAACAAGAAAGTTAAAATACAAAACAGATAAAAATCATCAATAATTTTTTTTTTATGCTATCAATCCAAAAGAGTTATATTTATCTCGTTGGTCCCTCGTCTACACAAATTAACTAAAATACCTTCAATCATAAATTTATAGAAATTTAAACTGAAAGGGTAAACGCATTTGATATAAAAGACAAAAGTAACTTTTAAGATTGATCGTGCGAAAAAGATATTAAAATAATTTTTATGGATTCTTATGAATCGCATGAATTATTAATGGAGTTTACTCCGATTTCACTTATAAATAATATGGTTTTACTTTTATAATAGTATAGATAGATAGATAGAATAGATATAGATAGATATATAGAAGATAGAAATATTGAATACCAGTTAGGACACTAGGGCAACGATGAAATAGATTCCCTTTTCCTCTCGCGCACATCTACTCATCATAGAACTTTTCTACAATATTCATTAGTTTTAGTGGATAATCATATGAATCCAATTCGAAATTCATAGTAATCTCACATTATTTTTGATAAATATATACAAGTTTCCCTATACGTTTTTATCCATATTTAGTAGGACGAAATTTAGCTAAAGAGTAATAAAATAATTATCTACGTTTTGAAGCACTTAAGCCCTTTATAAATCCTAAAAAGATTAGTTTTTCATGTTAAAAAGATACTATTTCATAAGTTTACATCATCTTAAGTTACGCTAGTTAAACCCATTTAGGTTTATGCCGACATATACATCGCGTCGTGGTCTCCTTCTAACTTCCATAGTCGAGGCGGAAACAAATAAACTCGCGCCGCAAAAATCTCAGTGACCAAAAATCAAGATCATGCTTTCACCTTTTGTTAGTAGCGAAATGTAATCCGGCCAATAGCAAGAAATAGTTGTTGCTTGTGAATGATAGGCCATAAACATAAAATTGACGTGATAAACTTTCTGGCTTTAACAAACTTATGATAATATTAGATGTGACATGTGGACATGTGAGATGCAACTCTTGGAATAGTATAGATTCAAAATTAAAATAATTAAAGCTAAACAACCATATTTTTCTTAAGTAGAAATACCAAACAAACTAAACGATCAATACAAAACACTTTAATCGCTCTCAATATTTTTCTTATTCTTTTTCTTTTTCGCCTTCACAATTTCCTCCTCAATTTCAATCATTTTCTTATTCATGTCTGCTTTTGCAATTTCCTCTTCGTTCTCCATCTTCTTCACATAGAAAAACTTAATGAGACCATCGAGAACGATATCCGGGTCATCATCTTTAAGTAGTTGCTCTGCAACTTCAGCCGGGGTAACATTTATCTTAACTATCAAATCCTCGATTTGGTTGTAAAGATCATGTTGGGTGATCCCAAGATAGTTGGAGGCCAAAAGGCGAAACCCGCACGGGGTGCAATATGACATGTGAATGTGAACGTCCATACGTCCGGGACGAATGAGCGCAGGGTCAAGTTTGTCCTTTTGGTTTGTTGTGAATATGACGATCCTTTCATCACCACAACTTGACCATAATCCGTCAACGAAGTTGAGAAAACCGGACAAAGTTACCTAAATAAACAGGCAATTAGTACTAAAAATATCAAAGTATGTACAAGATAATACTATACTTATGAGAAAATATGTAGAATGACGACTAACGTTTTTATTTTTCTGAGAATCGCTATTTTTATTTTTTTGAGCTTCCTCTGCTACCACTCGATCATGCAACTCCACCGAGCAATCGATGTCCTCCACCACCAATATCGACCGGTTTGCCGTTGCGACCAACAATGACCGAAGCTCCGAGTTTGACTTAACGTCAGTCAATTCCAAATCATATATGTCAAAATTCAAGTAATTCGCTATAGCTGCGATCAAGCTTGATTTCCCGGTCCCAGGCGGACCGTGCAATAAATAACCTCTCTTCCACGCCTTTCCCACTTTCCTATAATACTCTCTCCTTTCCACAAACTTATCCAAATCCTTCTTCACTTTCTCCTTAATATCCGTATCCATTGCCAGCGTGGCAAAGTTGGCTGGATGGTCAAGATTCATGGATCTCCACGAGGACAGCTTGGAAGAAAACAACGGAGACGTATTGACCGTGCATAATTTCAAGGTTTTTTGTTCTCGTTTTTTAGTCTCCGCGTCTTTAATTATAAAAGGCAAGTACTCGTTCAACACCATATCTTTGTGGTGTCGATGAAACGTGAGTTCCATCGACCGAAGATCGGATCGTGTAGAATAATTCCCGTCATTGTAATTGCTATATTCTCTAGTAGGTGTCTTCTTAGAATTCATAGACCAATAGGTTTGACTCCGTTATAAGTATCCATGAACTCCTCGTTGGTTTCCATTTCAACCGCGATATCTTTCTAGTTAGGGATATTGGTGACCTTTAGACGGTGGATATCGGGAGAGATTCGAGCGGAAATGTAGAGTTGTGTGGCGTTGTAGATTTCGTTGTCAGTAAACTCTTCGGACTCGTAAAAGACCATGGTCAAGTGAGTGGAGAATTTGTTGATGAAACTACGAAAATTGAGATAGAGTTAGTCTCGTAATTCAGGTGGAAGGTAATCACGGGCTACACTGCGAACAACCATCGTTGCGGCTGCAATGGAGCCCATGGTGGAGATGATGGTTTTTTTGGCTGTTGGGAATTTGGATTTGGATTTAGATGAAGAAGAAGACATGTTTGAAGTGAATTATGGAGAGTGTTATAGGGTTGGTTTTGATGTAATGTGGTTTTTGTATTTATAATAGTGAGGAGAGTGGAAAAAAGTATTTTATTTATAATTTTGAACGGTTATTTTTATTTTGTTGATTCTTTATTCATGTAAATTGACTAAAATATTCTTGATTATAAATTTTATTTATAATTTTAAAATTGAGAGGACAAAGTATTTTATCTATAAGACAAAAATAATTCTTAAATTTGACCGTTTGAAAAAAGATTTTAAAATAATTTTTATAAATTTTTACAAATCACATGAATCATTAATAGAGTTTACTTGCTTCAATTTCAATTATAATTATAATTAATATGGTTTTGCTGTTAATAATTACCTAGAAATTGAATACCAGTTAGGACACTAGGGCAACGATGAAATAGATTCCCTTTTCCTCTCACGCTATTTGTGTGTTACATCTACTCATCATGTAACTTTTATACAATATCATTGGTTTTAGGGGATAATCGTATGAATTTCTATTACTATTCTAACCTGTTTATCTCGTATTAACCAACGGATTCAAAAAGGTTCTGTATGTGGAAAAACACACAAAAAGAAAAAGCTTTTAATTTTATTTGATCTTGTTATGAATTGATGTCATGTTTATATATTGACTAATACTAAGAGTATCTCCTATTCGAAATACTTAGTAATCTCACATTATTTTTAACAAAAATATACAAGTTTTACTATACGTTTTAATTCGTATTTAGTAGGACGCAATTTAGTTAAAGAGTAATAAAATAGTTACCTACTACATTTTGAAGCACTTAATCCTTTTATAAATTCTAAAAAAAGTAATTTTTCATGTTAAAAAGATACTACTCTATAAGTTTAAATCATCTTAAATTACGCTAGTAGATAGACTAAAAAATAATGTGTGATGACAAAGTTTTAGTTTTTTATCCACAACTAAGAATAGTCTAATACCATACAAAATTACTCCGTACTTTGTAATGCCTCTATTTATCGGGATAACCTTAAAAACGAGAAATCTAAAAAAGATACATGTGGCTGCTGGGATTCGAGCCCAGGTCTCCACGGCCACAACGTGGAATTCTTACCACTAAACTACAGCCACTTATTCGTTTAATTTGCCATAGCCTTTTTAAAAATTAAACAATACAAGTAGTTATGGCGACGATAACTTTTTATCACTGGTAATTCGTTACACCTGACCCATCTTTTTTGCTCTAATTATTATTATTTTTAACCACCTAATACTTGAAATAATCATGAGATAAATTATACAGCTAAAAATAGGCAAACTATTAACTATTAAGCATACGTCACCGAAATACATACTTCATACTTGTATCAATGAAACAAACAAACACACTAACACTAATATTATATTATATTATATTAGTGTTTACTCTATAACATGCATTGCAACAAGATCAATTTCTTTACCTATGTTCTTGAAGTCTTTCACTTGATCCTTAAATCTGTTTTATCTTCCTGACAATTAAAATCATACATTTTTTTTATATATATATTTATCAAAAATAATGATAAAAATGTGACTACGAGAATTACAACAATAGGTAGGAAACTCAGTCTGTATACTTGTGTCATGGATGGGCTTAATTTTCATATTTAGGTTTATTAACTCAACTGATTCATCTCAATGTTTAGCTAATGTCACATCACTTCAAGCTCAAAGCAACTTCCTTAAGCAAAAGTCACACATACATACATTACACCCATTATATACGTTAATGTTTTGATTTGGACCCAAACTAGACGATTGCCTAACCAAATATCATTTGACCAAAGCTCTATTAGTCCAACCCAACTTTCTTAAACTTGACGTGACTTGAGTAGATTCAAAACTTGAACATGTAAGTTACAATTTAGCTTTCAACTATATCAATTAACAAAAAATGGATTTGAATTCTTTCGAGTAACTTTTTAACATGATAGATCATGTTATAAGTTTTATGAAGAAGAAATAAAGTGAACCTCTATTATAAATTTAATTCTTTTTATATTAGTTATATGCACTCATCAAGATAACAAATCATTTTGTTCAATCGTAACTTAAAATAGTTAAATCAGATTCTACTAATTCATATTTTTGTACTCATATAACATGCATTGCTACAAGATCAACTTCGGACCTTTGTTTTTGAAATCTTTTCACTTGATCTTGCAGATAACATCATATATCATCTCTACCGATAATTAAAAGTTCAATCTCTCTTGCCTATCTTTTATTAGCTTTTTTAATTTTACATGCTTTCTTTCCTCTTTAAGACATGAGAGAAGTAATTGGTAGGATCCTTAGTTTGTAAACTTGAGTCTTGGATGGGGGGTTCATTAACTCAAGTGCACAACCCAACTTCTTTTCCCGAAAGGCGCATAACTATTAGGCTAGGTTCATGACTCAATTAGACTCGAACTTACAGTCTTTTAGATGATGGATTACTAGATATCGTTAAAACAAAGCCCTATTGGTCCAAACCAACTTTCTTTGACATAAACTTTGAGTTCACAATGTTAGCTCAAATTTTGATCAATGGTACCTAAACGTAACATTGAAAACTGCAACAAGTTATAATTTAGCTTCAACTATATCAACTAACGAAAATTATTTAGTTTAAGATCCAAATTTCCAACAATAGATTCATGTATTTGAAACAAATACTAAAATACTCACAAGGTCAATGCATCACTACCGGTACATTTTCATTAACTCCACTTTGTACCAACAGGCATTTTGCCTTGAAACCTTAGTTACCATAAAAAGGTGGGGGTGTGAGTGTGCCATTAAAAACAGAATTACTCTCAATCTGTTTTTCACTTTCCTTTGCAGCCAATTCTTCTTCTTCTTTTGCCTTTATTTTCGCTTCTTCGATCTCCTTCCTCTTCACATCAAAAAAATCAATAAGCCCACCGAGTGCAATATCCGAATCATCGTCCTTAAGCAGTTGCTCCGCTACTTCCGCCGGGCTAATCTCCACCTCATTAATCAAATCCTCAATTTCTTCAAAAAGAACATGTTCTGTGATATGAAGATAATTAGAAGCCAACAATCGAAACCCACAAGGGGTACAATATGACATGTGAATGTGCACATCCATACGCCCAGGCCGAAGAAGTGCAGGGTCAAGTTTGTCTTTACGGTTTGTGGTAAATATAATAATCCTTTCGTCACCACAGCTCGACCACAACCCATCGATAAAGTTAAGAAACCCGGATAACGTCATCTTTTGTTCTTCGTGAAACCCTCCCCGACGATTTTCTCGCATGAAAGTTTTAACCGCTTGCACTTCAACCCGATCATGCAACTCCAATGAACAATCAATATCCTCCACAACAAGTATCGACCTATTCGCCGTTCCCAACAACAACTTCCGAAGCTCCGAGTTTGACCTAACGCCGGTCAACTCCAAGTCATACACATCAAACTTTAAGTAATTCGCAATTGCCGCAATCAAACTTGATTTACCCGTCCCAGGTGGGCCATATAACAAATAACCCCTCTTCCACGCCTTTCCCACTTCCCGATAATACTCTCTCCGCTCCAAAAACCTGTCCAAATCATTTATCAGTTTCTGTTTCTCACCCGCGTCCATTGCCAGCGTGGCAAAAGACGAGGGGTGGTCAAGGTTGACTGGGGTCCACATATTTGGCATTCCCGAATATCGATTATTTTCATCCAACGTAAATAGCTTCACAGTTTTCTCACCTTGTTTCCTTTCTTTCACTTCGTTAACAATAAACGGTAAGTACTCGTTCAACGCGAGATCTTTATGTTTACGATGAAACGTAAGCTCCAACGATCGTTGATCGGATCTCGTAACAGATCCTCCGGTGACCGGATCGTGATCGTTATAATATTCTCTTACTGGTGTCTTTTTCGACACCGACGACCAATGAAATTTAACTCCATTGTAAACATCGGTAAACTCCTCGTTGATTTCCATAGCAACGTTGATGTTTTTTTCATTTTGGTGTTTAGTGATTTTTAAACGAGTAATATCGGGTGATATTCGGGATGAAAGGTGAAATTGTGCAGCTTTATAGATTTCGTTTTCACGAAACCCATCGAATTCGTAGATCACCATGGTTAACTGTCTAGATAACTTGTTTATGAGTTTGCGAAATCCGAAATAAAAGTATTCTTGGACTTCAGGTGGCATGTATTCACGAGAAACGCTGCGAACCACCATCGCGGCCGCGGCGATAGATCCGATGGTGGAAACGAATGTTTTGGCGATAGCGATCTTGGACTCAGTTGATGGAGACGACATGATGAACTGAACGGCTGGGATTTAATGTAGGGTGTAGGGAAATGGAGATCAAGGGATGATTTTTGTTATTGCCTATTGGCAGAGTGTGGATTTTATAGTGATGTAGGATGTGGGTGGTGTTGACTTTGAAAGTATAGGGATTGGTGAATGGTGACGAAGAAAAATATTATAGTGGAGACGAGGTGTTTGAATGTATACGTAAACTTCAATAGTCAAGAAGTCAACAATTTTTTATATGAAAATTGCAAAAAATGAATTCTTTTTTTCTGGAAATATTACAAATGGATAAAACAAAACGCAAGATGACATGAAAAGAATGATTTTTACCTTTTTTATGTAATATCTGTATTGCTTAAACTACCTCTGCTTAGGTGTGTGGTTGGTAGAAGAAGTAATTTCGTCAAGGAGTCAACTTAAATACTGTAAAAATGGATCAAATTACATTAATTACGCAAATTCAATTCATTTTTATTGTATCATCATCATATTATTACGATCACATTAGAAATTTGAAGATTAAAGAGAAAATAAACAGCTAACAAAATTTCAAGCACTAGTTTCGATCCTTTGACCTGATGCTTGAATGAATCCATACTACCAGCTAGTGTAGCTACGAATTGGTGGTTAATGTATTTATGAGTATACAGTAGACTACTTAATTACTTGGTAAATGTTTCTTTTCTTTTCATTAGAAATTTGATAATATATGTATGGATTGATGTGGAAAAATAAAGAAAAGGAAAGGCATGTCATGTAAGTTTATTGTTTTAGGGTTCCCGTGCAAGAAACGGATGTGCCGATACAAAATGTAATGATTGTAAACCTTCTTGTTAATTGCTGCATCTGATACTAGCACGATTTGAATAAGTTGAATGAACATTTATCTTGACAAGTAGAAGAAAAATGATGGGGGTGTTGTAGCAGCTCGAGGAGACATCATAATTAGATTAATATTTTTACAAAAGAAAATTAAATGTTGAAGGGCAAGATAATCAGATTAATTTTTTTTTTAATATAGTTAATATACTTTAAATACGTATTTATGACATCAACAAATGCATTATACTAAGCTACATCAGTATAGAAACATATTTAAAAGAGAGACATATCAACTTCATGACATCAGCTGAAGTGATCTTTAATATATAGTATAACTTATATTAGATTAATCACATTACATTATATTGTAGTATATTCTTTTCTTCCTATTTTAATTGTTCATTTTACTATTTTTGTATATCTCAATAAAACCGTTTACTTACAAGGATGAATGTTTATCTCCATATAAATTACATGATTATAACTCTTAAAGATTTACTTACATTACACGTATAATATTTGCCTTATAACTTAACATTCTCTACGTCCCAATTAAAATGTCTACGTTATTTTTGATTGATTTTAAAATAAATATCTATTTTAATGTTTAGCTAATCAAAAGAGATTTTAATGAGTAGATGTGATATTAATTAACTTGGAAGTATATCTAACGCATAATTTTACATTTTGACTGAGACACACAAATTACTCCATAAGAAAGCAATGTTTGTATTAGTAAGTTCAGTTATCGAAAATTCGTCATTTCTCTATTCCAAGTTTTCAAATAATAGAAATATATTTTGTCTTTTAATAAACTAAAATAAATTCTAAAAGAAATGTTTAAATTTAAAACAAGTCGTTTTCATTTTCTTAAATAAGAAAATGTAGAACATCATAAATCGTACTATCAAGATTTGTAATAACACAAAGTGAACTTTCGTGTCTTACTACAACCTACGGCGATTGAACTTTGCTTATCGTTAACAAAAGCAGGTACTGTATAAGAACCGAAACCAATAGAAATGGGATGTGATTTAAGGTTTTAAGGTACCTTTATTTCCTATTTTGTACCGTTTAGTTTACATTATTCATATTTATATATTCATGAAAAGTTACCCCAAAATCGTATTTAAGACTCATTTAATAGATTACTTTTACATCAGAACAATGCGGATCTTTTTGCAGAGAAATCATTAAAAAAAATATCTTTGTCGTGCTAAATGGAATATATTCGTTGATTAGTAATTTGCAAACTCATAAAAAAAAAAAAAGCATGTTGGTTTAGTAAAGAAGTGCCGTGTTGCAATGAAATAGCTGGCAGGGGCTGGTCAATTGGTTGATTTGACATGTGAACGTGTTTTGATCAGTGCCTTGGAAACCAAGTAATCTTGGTGACCAAGTCTTCTTGGGGGATCAAGGATTAGCTTGAGAGTTTATTTATTTCAACTTCTAAGGACAACAAATGAGATTGGGTTGCGTCTAATTAGTTTAAGCCCAGACTTTAAACTTCAAATAGGCCCAAATCAACATAACGGAATCATGGATGATGGTGTGGGGTGAGGCCTAAGAGAAGAATTAAACGAGGATGTAGTACAATTAACATTTAATTGACTATACATTAGAGAGATTAATCAGGTTTGCTTAAAATAACCATAGTTCCATTGAATGATGACAATATGATCTAGCTATCTCTCTACCTACCCCCAACCAATAAAATAGAATGTTGGGCTCCTAATGTGGCAACATCTCATCTCATCTCATCCCAACCAATAAAATAGAATATTGGGCTCCCAATGTGACAAAGTGTAATAGAGATATGTAGATGACTTGGATGAGTTTAATACCACTGTGAATATGCCACCTATTTACACGTTGAAAGTATCGTTAGTGTCTGTACAAACCCATCTTAATACGATGAGCTTCTGACATTGTGGGCTTCCATTTCAATTTCTTTTAATTTTAGTCCACCCCTTCCACAGTTCCACTTATGATCATATTAAAGTGGAGGTAATTGATATAAAAAGTACGATAATGTGTTAATCTAATGGATTATATTAAGTTCAATGCATTATAGAAATTTTACTGGAATTGATGAATTGATGATGTGACAGTGTATTAAACCCTATGCATTAGAGATACTCTAATGTGGCAACATCTCATCTCATCTCATCCCAACCAATAAAATAAAACTAGCCTCGTACCCGCGCAAAGCAGCGGCGCCGGATGTTCGATCTTTGTTTTTTCTTTCATGTTTATTATGTGTTTTTATGTTTAGATGACATGTATGTGAGGGAGACAAAAAAAACGGGATAACACATATAACTTTTAGTAATTGAATCATTATGTAAAAACACCTAAATTTGAAAGTATATCATGTGATATGTCTAATCGAAGAAAAAAAAAACTTTGATTTTTATGGTGTGATTTTTATGATTTTTCGACTAACCATTTATGAGATATTTAATTTTAAAGAACGTGAAGGAAAGTGGGTAGGTTTGATGTAAATATTGATGTAAATGAAGGGTATTTTAGTCTTTTCAAAAGTGTGTGGGGGAACTCCCCTCTACACCCATTATAAGGGAATAAGATAGGATGTTGGGCTCCTAATGTGGCAACATCTCAAGCTTCCACGTCATTACTAGCTTATTCCCCTCAAAACTTTTCACCCTTTTTACTTCTTCTTTTTTTTTTTTTTTTTTAAGAAACTATATGTATACATGTATAAGATCATTATAATAAATATTCTCATTTTATTCGTGATTTTTAACATGTTTTTCACGTTCAAATATCTCCGTAAACGTCTCCATCAATTTATTACTCGCGTCCTCATTATAAATTCTCAATTTTCTCAAAAAGATCATGTCGGAGATGTTACGATAGTTAGAAGCTAGCAATTTGAACCTGCTAAGAGTGCAATGTGGCATGTCAATGTGAACATGCATACAACCAAGACGAAAAAGTGTTGAAAAAAGTGACTTTGAGGTTTGTGGTAAATATGAGGATTCTTTCATCACCACAACTTCATAATCCATCGATGAAATTAAAAAATTCCAATAATGTTATCTAGTCAAACAATAACATTTGTTTTTGAAAAAGGCAAAGCTTTCGAGACAAGCTCAACTAGTCAGTTCTACTTTGAATTCTTATTGGGATTAAATATCCTTTTGGCTCTATATATATGGAAGCTTTGGATGTACGGCATCAAATTATCCCATAAGATAAGAGGTGGTGAGTTAAGTCCTAATAGTTGGGTCAATGTGAATATATTTTGTTCAAATCAAACTTTTTGTCATACTATAATTTACACTAAACAACCGTCACATTTAAGAAAGTTCTGCTATGAATTCGGACGGAATCGGGAAAATCAGACAATATGTATATTCACAAATACCTATTCACAATAATAATAAATGGATAGATAATTTGAATACAGAGAGTGATTAATGTTCATTTCAGTATTCTGAAGAAAATAATAAAAAAACACTAAAACTGATAATTAAGACATTAATTAACATAGAGTTTTTAATTTTTTTAACTTTTTCATTTTTAATTTACAAATTCAATTAACTTAACAAAATCGATATTTTAAAAAACTATGTAATTTAATCATCACAAAAAACATTTAAATATAATATTTAGCTAAAAACTATAAAACAGATTTTATAATAGTTGGGTTTTTTGACCAAATTTTTTTGAAAATTCTAATAATACAAATTGGGTTTTACCGAAAAAAATTTTAAAAAACTCTAACGATACCACTTGTTTTTATCTTCCTATTCATCTTCTTCAACACAACTAAACATCTCATGCAAACATTTCATCAAATAGAGAACAAAACAGAAACATAAAAATAAAAACAATAATAATAAGGAAAATCCGAAAAACTCAATGTCTATAGCAGCGGACGTCAGTAAAGAACGCAATCAAAAACTCTGGTCGGGAGTCGTGAACTTCGTACTCCCGCGTTCTTCTTCAAAATTGCCTGTGAGAAGTAAGCCACTCCCGATGCTCTTACTAACCTAGCAATTAAAGAAGCAACAAGATAAAATAACATGAACAATACGAAACACGAATATTACGTTGTTATATCCGATCTTGAAGATCGGTTTAGTCCACGAGGTCAACAAATGGAGTTTTTAATACTCCCTCCGTCCCATAATAAAAGTCCACATTTCCTTTTTAGTCTGTCCCAAAATAAATGTTCACTTCCAAAAGTGATAAATTAACTTTACCATTTTATCCTTTTTCAAAACTAATCATGGGAGTCTGTGTAAAAAGTAAGGGCACAAAGATCATCTTCACTACCAGACAAAGCAATTTCTTAAACTGTGTGCAAACTGACAGTGGACTCTTATTATGAGACGTAGGGAGTATAAAATTATAAGTTCAATGGTTACATTTACATAAGGTTTACTTGTATATGGAATAAGTAATTAGGGAACAAGAAAATTCGGATTTCTCCCGACCTATATATCGTGTGCGATCCAAGGATTTTGTCTCGCGATCTCCTTCTAAATTTCTTAGTTACAGCGCAAACAAATAAACTCGCGCCGCGAAAATCCCAGTGACCAAAAATCAAGATCTTGCTTCCACCTTTTGTTACTTAATCTTCCCACCTGACAAGTTATCTTATACATAAGATCGACTAAAAATTTAATAAATTAGTAGCGACGTGTAATTTCGCCAATAGCTAGAGATCGTTGTTGCTTGTGAATGATAGGCCATAAGCATAAAATTGACGTGATAAACTTTTTGGCTTTAACAAACTTATGATAATATTATATGTGACATGTGGACATGTGAGATGCAACTTTTGGAATAGTATAGATTCAAAATTAAAGTACAACAAAAGTTAAACAACAATATTTTCCTCAAGTAGAAATACCAAATGGACTAAACGATCAACACAAAACACTTTAATCGCTCTCATATTGTCCGTTGCTTTCTTTTTCTTCTTCTTTCTTATTCTTTTTCGCCTTCACAATTTCCTCCTCAATTTCAATCCTTTTCTTATTCAATTCCGCTTTTGCAATTTCCTCTTCATTCTCCATCTTCTTCACAACAAAAAACTTTATGAGACCATTGAGAACGATATCCGGGTCATCATCTTTAAGTAGTTGCTCTGCTACTTCAGCAGGGGTAACATTTATCTTAACCATCAAATCCTCGATTTGGTTGTAAAGATCATGCTGGGTGATCCCAAGATAGTTTGAGGCCAAAAGACGAAACCCACACGGGGTGCAATATGACATGTGAATGTGAACGTCCATACGTCCAGGACGAATGAGCGCAGGGTCAAGTTTGTCCTTTTGGTTTGTTGTGAATATGATGATCCTTTCATCACCACAACTTGACCATAATCCGTCAACGAAATTGAGAAAACCCGACAAAGTTACCTAAATAAACAAACAATTAGTACTAAAAATATCAAAGTATTTATAATATTTAGTTAAAGATAGCACAATACTTATGATAAAATATTTTATGTGCTAACTTTTTTCTTTTTCTGGGAATCGCCATTTTTATTTTTTTGAGCTGCCTCTGCTGCCACTCGATCATGCAACTCCACCGAGCAATCGATGTCCTCCACCACCAATATCGACCGGTTTGCCGTTGCTACCAACAATGACCGAAGTTCCGAGTTTGACTTAACGTCAGTCAATTCCAAATCATATATGTCAAAATTCAAGTAATTCGCTATAGCCGCGATCAAGCTTGATTTCCCAGTCCCAGGTGGACCGTGCAATAAATAACCTCTCTTCCACGCCTTTCCCACTTTCCTATAATACTCTCTCCTTTCCACAAACTTATCCAAATCCTTCTTCACTTTCTCCTTAATATCCGTATCCATTGCCAGCGTGGCAAAGTTGGCAGGATGGTCAAGATTCACGGATGTCCACCTGGACGGCTTGGAAGAATATGACGTAGTCGTATTGACCGTGAATAACTTCACGTTTTTTTGTTCTCGATTTATAATCTCAGCGTCTTTAATTATAAAAGGCAAGTACTCGTTCAACACCATATCTTTGTGGTCTCGATGAAACGTGAGTTCCAATGACCGGAGATCGGATCGTGTAGAATAGTTCCCGTCATCGTAATTGCGATATTCTCTACTAGGTGTCTTCTTAGAAACCATAGACCAATAGAGTTTGACTCCGTTGTAAGTATCCATGAACTCCTCGTTGGTTTCCATTTCAACCGCGATGTCTTTCTGGTTAGGGATTTTGGTGACCTTTAGACGGTGGATATCGGGAGAAATTCGAGCGGAAAGGTAGAGTTGTGTGGCGTTGTAGATTTCATTGTCAGTAAACCCTTCAGACTCGTAAAAGACCATGGTCAAGTGAGTGGAGAATTTGTTGATGAAACTACGAATATTGAGATAGAGGTAGTCTTGGAATTCAGGTGGCAAGTAATCACGGGCTACACTGCGAACAACCATCGTTGCGGCTGCGATGGAGCCCATGGTGGAGATGATGGTTTTGGCTGTTGGGAATTTAGATTTGGATTTAGATGAAGAAGCAGACATGTTTCAAGTGAATTATGGGGAGTGTTGTGGGGTTGGTTTTGATGTTATGTGGTTTTTGTATTTATATTAGTAAGGCGAGTGGTGGGTGGTAGATTGTTTGGCGACTAAAAATGAGCTTGGTAGATGTCGATGAATGACTTATTAGATGAAGCCCTTTTCTTTTTCTAACAAGGAAACTTCTATGAATTTTCCAATTTGTATGTGAAATGACTTAAAAATAAATTTCATAAAAGTTGATACAAACCTTTCAATTTGTTGTTATTCGCAAGACTAACTTCATGCGATCAATACCATCTAAGTTTGGATTACTTTTATTCGTATATACCTAAATGATATTTAGCATGAAGTTGTTGTCTTTAGCGTGTAGCCTACCTGATTCTAGAGATTGGAGTATTTAGCTACAGGTTCAATTTCAATCGAGAGTAATGAGAAATTTAATTAATTATATAAAAGAAAAATTATAAGTTATTTGACCCACTATTTAAGTAAGCCACTTAATGAAATTAATTTTCCTTTCATATGATATGCTTAAGACAATCTGACATGTGTTAGTAGGAATTACTAGATTTCAACTTTTTTTAGGTAAAGGATTTTAACATCCAGTAAAAATATTACTTTAAAAAGCGTTTAAGAACAATGCATGCGAATGAATCCCACAACTCAGTCTGTTACATAGGCGATAAAGCTAACATAACAAGACACTACTCTTCCTAGACGAAGGAATCATACTCATAACCTCTAGAAATACATTTGACCGACCAAATATAATCTAAAATCTAACTTGACCAGGAATCCATATATTAAACGCATCACAGAATGCCATTTGTTCGGGCGTTAAATCTTCGCATTCATAACCATCATCAGCATAAGGATTATCTTCATAGCTCGTCTTTCATTGTCCATATAAGCTCTGCTTCCCTCCTCCACCTCCACTAGAAGAGGTACTTTTACTCTTACTGGATTTTAACTTGAAACATACTATTGTTTAAATTAAAACGTAAAAATATATAAACATTGTATTATTGAAAAAAGGTTCTAGAAAAATGTATACATTGTATATTTACACGCTTGTGTGTCGAGGGGCCATGTTTAAAGATTGTCCACGAAGAAATGATTCATCGAAATAATGAGTCTATCATTGATATTGACACATCTGACAAATGTTCGGGAGTTCCTTTATACGATCCTTTTCCTTTTTCTTGTTGCTGCATATCTCGTTTGTACACACCTTCTTTTTGTTTTCGGAGTCTCTAGTGAATTACAGACAGAGTTCAAAAATGTTAAATATTTGATGATTCCATCATATCACGGTATCGTTGCACGCGACTCATGACTTAAATTCTTGGTTGTGCGTAGTGACAAGTCAAGCAATTATTGCATTAGGTTTGAGTTCATTTGTTGCATGTCAAGTCACTAAACTCGAAAAAATTAATCCCTCGATGAATATTATAAGTTGAATCCCAAATTTTAATATTGAATTTCAGTTCAATTCGTTTGAATGTCGTTTTATTTAAGGTGAAGCGAGATAACTAAGCTAGCTTAAGCGAGCAACTTGAGTTCCAAACTTACTTGGTTCATTAAAAAGATATCCAAATAAATAAACTATCATCGAATTCGAACTCTATTGGTATTGTTTTATTACTTTATAAAACATATGATTTATGTTGTAAATCTTTAAAAATGTCGTAATTAAATTTACTATTTTGCCAATAATTATATTGATATTTTTATCAAGCATTTGTGTAAATTAATTGTAACTTCGTAACATTTTTTTAATCATCTGAAATCAAATAACTATTCAACATAAATATATGACCGTCATTATTTAATTCACAACAAAAGAGTATTATTGCTCTTTTTTAGTCTAAAAATTTCTATACAATTAAAATAAAGTCTTATTTATTTGTAGACAGAACTTCTATAGCAGCTAAGTTTATAGAGAAATTATGAGTATTACATTCCTGTATAATTCCATATCAAAGTTAGCATGGTTAATGGTATCATTCCAAGTGTTAATTACATGGTCTTGACTATCAACTACGGATTGGTTGAAATTGAAACCATTTAGGTTGAAAGCCATGCATATTACTGATGCCTAAAGCAGTGAACTAGATACCTACTACAGGCCAAGCAGCTAGGAAGAAATGTAAAGAACAAGAGTTGTTGAAATTAGTATCTTGGAAGATCAATCGGCCAAAATAACCGTGAGCACCTACGATGTTATAAGTTTCTTCCTCTTTGACCGAATTTGTAACATTCATTTGAAGATTCATTTTTTGTGATTTCCATGATCAAACTAGAGGTTACCAAAGAACCATGCATATACGCATTTAATAACAATATCATCCATGTATAATTATACACAATTAGTTTAAATGAATGCAATCTCAATCAACTATATATATATATATATACATATATAGGGCTTGGTTCATATACAAAAATTCTTATTGTAAAATAAATAAAACAACATTTTAGTCAAATGGTGAATTAGTAATTTTGTTTGCATAATTATAACCACTTAATTAAAATTTAAATCTTCCTACTTTTTTAGCTAATAACGTCTCCCCCTCTCTCTCTCCCCAATCACCCTAATCTCCATAACCATGTGTACAAGCATCAAACCAACATTCTAACTGTGCACCGCCGGAATTCTGAGTGTGCATCATGTATTTTCTTGTGCGTCATTTTTCTTAATCTTCATAATGTATAGTAATAAAGTTTTTAGATTTATAAGCTTTCATTTTTATCAATTTTAGTTTTTTTTTTTCATTTTTGTATTATTTGTGAATCACTGTGTAAGATTAGAAATCGTGCATCGGATTGCAAATACCATGTGCACCAGTTGTATACTAATGTCAGTTTTGCCTCTTAAAAGTAATTAATGCGATTTTGACTAATAATTAAAAACCGATCTCATCATATATCTAACGATCAAAATTGTGTCTTATTTTTTATTTTTTACAATAAGAATTATTTTACGATAACCAACCCATACGTGTATACATATATAATGATTATACACAATTAGTTGAAATGAATGCAATCTTAATCAATTATACTATACTAATATACACTGATCATACACAATTAATTGAAATGAATACAATGTTTTTGAATGCAATCTTAGTCGACTATTATATAATGCATTTGAGGTGTTTTTAAAAGTAGATTTACCGTTTTACCCCTAACATTAGTATTAGTCTTTGACAAACTTAAATGTTGGTATGGATCTTTTAAAATCAGTATTCCCGCATTTACGCGTCACTCTCTAGAGAGATATCAAGCTTCAATACAAAAATATTAGTTAAGTTCGTCAAAAAGTTAAAAAATAACCCAAAATTTAATTACAATTATGAAAAAAATTCACATGATGTATAAAATATATTATTATATGAATGTAAATTCCATTTTATACATACACATATTTATTGTAGTTTGTTTTCAAATCACATCAACTAGACTGTGATATTATTCTTAATTTTGATGACTATTGATGTAGAGGATCACTATTTCTTACACTATATTTCGCCACAACACACATGTATTACGTTAGTTTATATCATATATTCTATCTCTTAAAATCTTTCAATTTCTTTATAGTTTAAAATTATTATCTAGAAAAACGACCTTTTTTTGATAGAATATGCAATATGAGGTCAAAACTAACGATTTCAGCAAGTTATTAAAATTTAATTTGAATTCAAGTGAGTACTTATTAAAATAATTGAGCCTCCAAATTCTTGTTTCGGATTATCGTCAACTTTGTTTAAAAATAAAAGTAAAAATTAATTGAATCTTTTATGACTTAGGGAAGGAGGGCCAGTCATGTTAACCGAACTATGGTTAGTGAGGGAACAACGGTGCTAGTTTGCCCTCATTGTTTATTCGTTATTTCTTGCCCTCATTGTTTGTTACTTCGTATAGTAACTCTCCAGTTTAATGGATGTTTCATTTTAATTATAGACAGGTGAGTATAATTAATTAAAACTATTTTAATATTCGTAATATATATATATATATATATAATGTGTAAAAAATTTGAAAGTAATAGTATCAAGTTTATTAAAAAGTAAAGTATAATAACTGTATTTGTTAAACGTGTAGTTTCTTGTCTCTGACTAATAAATTTAAAATAAAAAAGAGTATATTTTTTTATGGACTATAAAGTCCAAATTAAAACCTAAATGTCAGTTTAACTTTTCTTTTAATTTGCATACATAAATAACTTCTCAATTTCTCCTGTTTTCATTTAAACATGTTAGATTTAAATGTGAACTAAATCATATTACTTTCAAGTACATATGACTAATTAAATGATATCTTGAATGGCTTAATTTTAACCTTCTCTAAAGTTCCATAACTCTTTCTACATTACGTCGTTACATACATATACTTGGTAGTTGTTACTTGAATGTGTGGTTAGTGAAATATAATCGAAATGAGGTGAACAACAAGTCTACAACTACTACTGCATAAGACGCGGCTTCATTTAGATGTGGACTGCTTATACATATTTTATTCCAAAAATAAAGTTTGTTTTAATTCGCTTTAGTTAATATTTTAGAATTTATCTAATATTTGTTCTAACCTTTTCTTATTATATACTCACGTTATAAGTTTCATTTAGTATATTGACATTTTATAATTAAATTAGATAATACGGAGTATAATATAATTAATTATCTAAGTTTCTTTTATAAAAACGTATTCTCTTATATTATATATTTAACAAATTCTTAGTTTAGTTAATGAGTTTAAGATTTGTACTTAAGGTGCATGGAGAGACCATGGAATACACCTTTAAATGTCTTGTTAAGTATAATTTGAGGCTATATACTAATACCAATATAACATGAGGAGAAAATACTTAAGGTACATGGCTAGTTGTAACTATATATTAATGAATAAACTATGCATTACACCTTTAAATGTCTTGTAAAGTATAATTGATGTTATTCAAATCATCACTCCTTCACTTATAATTCGGTTATAGAATTTGATTAACCGCAAAAAAGTTTAGGTTCATGGCTTTGGCCCAACATTGATTCACTTCAGACCTTTTCTTTTGTTTAGCTTAAGCCCAACAGAAGTATCAGACTAGCCTTTTCAACTTTAAAATTAAAGGCCGAGAGTAGTATGCCCAACAGTTTAAGTGTTAATTAAAGTTCAAAATTAAATTCGTCTCGTGTTATTTCAGATCTTTAGGTTATTTAAAAAATTTGATTAGATATTTTATTTATTTATAAAAAATTGAATTCGTCCATTGTTATCGTGGGTTTAAAAACTATGTAAAAAAAATTAACATTTTATTCATTTATAAAAGTTAAATATCGCGCTTTGAATCTAAAGATCATACAAAAAAATCGACCAAATAAAAATTAAATTCGACCCGCGTTATCGCGGGTTTATAACCTAGTTTTAATTAGTCCAATATCCAACATAATAGTCCAAAACCTTATGATTAATACAGAACACTTTTATGACTTCAATCACTACTCCCTATTTTGTTCGTTACTTTCTTTCTCCTTTTAAACCAATTCTTCCTTTCTGGTACTAACTTCTGTGGCCTCGGCAGTTTTCTTTTCATTCTCTATCCTCTTCTCATCAAAGAACCTAATAAGATCATCCTTTAGTAGTTGCTCCGCTACTCCAGCCATAGTAACATTTATTTTAACTATCAAATCCTTGATTTGGTTGTAAATATCATGTTGCGTGATCCCAAGAAAGTTGGAGGCCAAAAGGCAAAACCCACAAGGGTGCAATATGACATGTGAATATGAACATCCATACGTCCACGAAGAAGTGCAGGATTGAGTTTGTCTTAGTGATTTTTTGTGAATATGATGACCCTTTCGTCTCCACAACTTGACCATAACCGTCATTAAAATTGAGAAAACCAGACAAAGTCACCTAATTAAACAAATTACGGTTAGCATGAAAATTCCAAATTAAACTGTTCATCTCAAGTTTTAAATTAATTTATTAGCAAATATCAAGAATATATGACTAACTTTTTTAACTTTCTCTTAATTACTTCCATTGTTTTTAGCTTTAGCTCTAGCTGCTTCTGCAGTCACTCGATCATGCAACTCCTGAACTCCACCGAGCAATCGATGTCCTCCACCATCAGTGTCGACCGGTTAGCCATTGCTACCAACAACGATAGAAGCTCAGAGTTTGACTTAACATCAGTAAAAAATTCAACTCCAAATCATATATGTTTTTCTGGTTAGGGTTTTTAGTGACTTTTAAACAGTGGATATCGGGAGACGCTTTAGCTACAATGTAGAGTTCGGCTGCGGTGTAGATTGTTTATAAAAATAAGCTAGATCCCTTATGTACATATGTGTTAATAAATATTAATGTATTTAGTTAGTTATTAGTGGTATTAGTGGCAGTTATTTCTTAAAACTCACAACCATTCATGAAGGGTCTTATTGGTTGTTTCTGTATGTATATGTAAACAGTTTAATCGCTCTCAATATTAGATGTGACATGTGGACATGTGAGATGCAACTTTTGGAATAGTATAGATTCAAAATTAAAATACAATAAAAGCTAAACAACCATATTTTTCTTAAGTAGAAATACCAAACAGACTAAACGATCAATACAAAACACTTTAATCGCTCTCAATATTTTTCTTATTCTTTTTCTTTTTCGCCTTCACAATTTCCTCCTCAATTTCAATCCTTTTCTTATTCATTTCCGCTATTGCAATTTCCTCTTCGTTCTCCATCTTCTTCACATAGAAAAACTTAATGAGACCATCGAGAACGATATCCTGGTCATCATCTTTAAGTAGTTGCTCTGCTACTTCAGCTGGGGTAACATTTATATTAACCATCAAATCCTCGATTTGGTTGTAAAGATCATGTTGGGTGATCCCAAGATAGTTGGAGGCCAAAAGACGAAACCCACACGGGGTGCAATATGACATGTGAATGTGAACGTCCATACGTCCTGGACGAATGAGCGCAGGTTCAAGTTTGTCCTTTTGGTTCGTTGTGAATATGATGATCCTTTCATCACCACAGCTTGACCATAATCCGTCAACGAAGTTGAGAAAACCCGACAAAGTTACCTAAATAAACTAAGAATTAGTACTACAAATACATAGTATTTAGAACATTTACTTAGAGATAATACTATACTCATAAGAAAATATTTAGAATGACGACTAACGTTTTTAGTTTTCGGGGAATCGCTATTTTTAATTTTCGGGAAATCGTTATTTTTAATTTTTTTTTGAGCTTCCTCTCTAGCCACTCGATCATGCAACTCCACCGAGCAATCGATGTCCTCCACTACCAATATCGACCGGTTTGCCGTTGCTACCAACAACGACCGAAGCTCTGAGTTTGACTTAACGTCAGTCAATTCCAAATCATATATGTCAAAATTCAAGTAATTCGCTATAGCTGCGATCAAGCTTGATTTCCCGGTCCCAGGCGGACCGTGCAATAAATAACCTCTCTTCCACGCCTTTCTCACTTTCCTATAATAGTCTCTCCTTTCCACGAACCTATCCAAATCCTTCTTCACTTTCTCCTTAATATCCGTATCCATTGCCAGCGTGGCAAAGTTGGCTGGGTGGTCAAGATTCATAGATGTCCACGTCGACAGCTTGGAAGAATATGACGACGACGTATTGACCGTGAATAACTTCAAGTTTTTTTGTTCTCGTTTTTTAGTCTCCCCGTCTTCAATTATAAAAGGCAAGTACTCGTTCAACACCATATCTTTATGGTCTCGATGAAACGTGAGTTCCACTGACCGGAGATCGGATCGTGTAGAATAATTCCCGTCATTGTATTTGCGATATTCTCTACTAGGTCTTCTTAGTAACCATAGACCAATAGAGTTTGATTCCGTTGTAATTATCCATGAACTCCTCGATGGTTTCCATTTCAACCGAGATGTCTTTCTGGTTAGGGATTTTGGTACCTTTAGGCGGTGGATATCGGGAGAAATTCGAGCAGAAAGGTAGAGTTGTGTGGCGTTGTAGATTTCGTTGTCAGTAAACCCTTCGGACTCGTAAAAGACCATGGTCAAGTGAGTGGAGAATTTGTTGATGAAACTACGAAAATTGAGATAGAGGTAGTCTCGGAATTCAGGTGGCAAGTAATCACGGGCTACACTGCGAACAACCATCGTTGCGGCTGCAATGGAGCCCATAGTGGAGATGATGGTTTTGGCTGTTGGGAATTTGGATTTGGATTTAGATGAAGAAGAAGACATGTTTGAAGTGAATTATGCGGAGTGTTGTAGATCTAGAGTTGGTTTTGATGTTATGTGGTTTTGTATTTATGATAGTGAGGAGAGTGGTTGGAGTGTACGTAGATTGTTTGGTGTCTAAAAAATAAGCTTGGTAGATGTAGATGAATGAGTTTTCTTTTTCTAATAGGGAAATTCTATGGTTTTTCCAATTAGTATGTGAAATGTATTAAAAATAAATTTCATACAAGTTGATACAAAGCTTTCAATTTGTTGTTACTCGTACTAGACTAATTTCATGCAATCAATACCATCTAAGTTGGATTACTTTTGTATATGCCTAAATGATATTTAATATAAAGTTGTATCTTTAACATGTAATTTAGTTGGTTCCAGAGATGAAGTATTTAGAAATAGGTTTAATTTTCAATCAATAATAATGAGAAATCTAATTTATTAAAAAATTATTTCTTTTTTAAAATTAATTGAACTGACCGTTAAGTAAATTTGATTTACTTTTTACATGATGAGTCTAATATAATCCAAAGTGGATCCGTGGGATGACCGAATTTCAACTTGAAACATCCAATTATTTAAAAATTAAAATGCAATAATATATAACTATTGTAATACTGAAAAGGGTTCTAGAAAAATGTATACATCGCATGTTTACACGCGATACAAGCTTGTGCGTCAGGGGGGGTTGGGTTTAAAGATGGTCCTCGCAACGGTGTCATTGCATGAGACAGATGACTTAGAACCTTAATTGGTTGTGCGGAGTGACGATACGAGTCAAGCAGTTATTGTGTTGACTTCCAGTTCATTTGTTGCATGTTCAAGTCATCAAACTCGAAATAAATGTATCGATTAATTTTATGAGATGACTTCAAAATCTTGATATTTAATCATTCGAATCTCGTTTAATTTAAGGTGAAGTTAGATAACTTAGCTAGCTTAAGCGAGCAACTTGAGTTCCAAACTTAATTACTTGGTTCATTGAAAAAAAAAATTCAAATAGATAAAATATCATCGAGCTCGAACTCTATTGATGTTATTTTGACTTTATCTTATTTCAAACTCTTAAAAACATTTATCTATAAGAATTAATGTTTAAAAATTAGAAGATTGAAAATTACATTTATACTCTTTTCAATAATACATATATATAGATATCAAAAATCAAATCAATATATACTTAATTGCTTCTTTTAATTTGTGCACCTCATAATTATCTTTATTTGAAATATAAATATAAAAGAAATAATAATTAAAATACAATTATTATGATAACATATAAATGAATGAAACAAAAATTTACAATCATTATCATTAAAACGATTATCATTGTCGACAATTATTTTATTTTCTATTGATAACAACCATATTTATGCAAAACTCCAACGAACTTTACTATATAAAACATTTGATTTATTAGTCTTAATTTTTTAAAAGGGTCCTAATTAAATTTATTATTTTCCCCATACTCCTTTTGATATTTTTATAACGCATTTATGTGATTTAATTGTAAATTTGTAACAATTTCTTTAATCACTTGAAATTAAACAACTTTCCAACATAAATATATAACTATTAAATTCACAGGATAGATGTAATACGCATTTAATGACGATATCATCGATTTATTATTATACACAATTAGTTAAGATGACTGTAACCTCAATCAACTATAAATATACTACTATATAATGACTATACACAATTGACTGAAACGAATGTAATTCTTTTAATGCACAAATATATATTATAAATATATAATGGATTTGAGGTATTTTTTAAAATTATAATTATTGTTTTACCTTTAACATTAATATTTGTCTTTGACAAAAATAAATATTAGTATGTATCTTTTAAAATCAGTATTCTCACATTAACTTTATGTGTTACTTTTGAAAGAGATATCAAATGCCGATACAAAAATGTTGGTTAAGTTCGTGAAAAAGTTCAATAATCCAAAGTTTAATTACACGTCAAATGTTGTGTATGAAAAAAGTTTAGATGATATATAAAATAGATATTAGTATGTGAATATCAATTTCATGTATTTATTGTAGTTTATTTTCAAGTCACATAAACTTTATTATAATGTTGTTGATGAATACTGTTGTAGATCACTACTATTTCTTATATCATATTCTGCCGTAGTACGTGTGTATTATAGCTTTGGCTTTAAACTTTAATTTGACTTCAAGTGAGTAATTATTATAATAATTGAACCTCCAAATTCTAATTTCGGATTATCGTTAACTTTGTTTAAAAAAAAAGAGAGAGGAAAGATTAATTGGATGTTTAACTCTAGTTATGACGTAGGGAAGGAGCTAGGGTCGGTCAAGTTAACTGATATATGGTTAGTGGGGGATTAATGGTGCTAGTTTGTCCTCATTGTTTGTTTGTTCGTTTCTTCTTGCCCTCATTGTTTGTTACTTCCTAGTAACTTCCGATGTATTAGTATATTATTTCACGGACTATAAAGTGCAAATTAAAGTTAACTTTTCTTTATAAATGTCCATTTAAATTATGATACCTTTATTCACAAATTTCACATTTGTTTTTATCAAAAACATTTCAAACAGTTTAGTTAATTTCACTGAGTTTATGTATTATTTATTGGTATATATTAAAGTAATCTTATACTGATACAATAATCTTAGTGGAGAATGAGGTTTGGATATAATTGACGTCTCGATTTGAATATTGCACTGATTGGAGGTGGAGTCTGCTAAGGCGGTTAGATGTGGACTGCTTGTAACTATTCTAATCCAAAAATAAAGTTTGTTTTAATTTGCTTTACTTAATATCTTTAGAATTTATCTAATATGTGGTCTAACCTCTTCTTATTATATACTCATGTTAATGTTATATGTTTGTTGATATTTATAATTACATTTGATAATACGGAGTATACTATAACTAATTATCTAGTTTTATTTTATAAATACGCATTCTCTTATACTATATATTTAACAAATTCGTAGTGTAATTAGCGAGTTTAAAATTTGTACTTAATGTACATGGGGAGACCATGCAATACACCTTTAAAGGTTAAAATCGACCTGCTAGCAGTTCCTCACCGACCGATCCTAACTATGGTTAAAGGAATATGAGGACGACATAAATCGAATCCGTGACCTATGTCTTTATGTTACATGTCTACTATCACTAGACTACCATCGTGCGACCATGCAATACATAAACTATGCATTACACCTTTAAATGTCTTATAAAGTATAATTGATATTATTCAAATCATCACTCTTTCACTTATAATTCGATTATAGAATTTGATTAACCACAAAAAGTTTAGGTTTATGGCTTCGGCCCAACAATGATTCACTTCAGAGTTCAGACCTTTTCTTTATTTAGCTTAAGCCCAACAGAAGTATCAGACTAGCCTTTTCAACTTTAAAACTAAAGGCCGAGAGTAGTACGCCCAACAGTTTTCATTTTAATTGTTAATTGAAGTCCAATATCAAACATAACAGTCCAAAACCTTATAGATTAATACAAAACACTTTTATGACCTCAATCACTACTCCCTTTTTGTTCGTTACTTTCTTTCTCTTTTGCAACTAATTCTTCCTTTTTGGTACTAACTTCAGTGGCCTCGGCAGCTTTAACTGGTCGTTAGGTGTACAATTTCGGTGTGGACTTGGCTTTTAATCGCATTTTAATTTCAAATACGACTATGCAAACTTGATGTTTTGAGTGATGATTATAGAAGGTCTTTGTTGGTCATTTCTGAATAATAAATACTAAAATAACACAATAATATAGAATTACACAAACAATATGATTCATGAACATTTTACATAATGATACAAATGAAACAAACTTCCTACCACCAATTCATATGAGCCATGGACATTTGTCGACAAATAACACAATCATGTGGCATGTGGATATTATAAGGATGAGTAGGAACTTTTTCTTCGGGTTTCTTTCCTTCAGGCTTTTTTTCTTCGGGTTTTTTTTCTTCGGGTTTTTTCTCTACTGGCTTCTTCTCGTCAGGCTTCTTTTCTTCCGGCTTCTTTGGAGGTGCGGGTGGAGGTCCAATAGTCACAACTTCAACAAATTTCCCGGCCTTTTTTGTTCGTAATATTATCTCATATGGATCCGCATCTCCCGTTACTGTCAACGTTTCTTTGGCTCCATCAATTTCTATCTTATCAACACCTACAATGATTGATAATCATGAAATATAGAATTATTATTGTATTTGAATGGCACCATTACTTAAAATGAGAAAAATAAAACAATTAAGTACTAAATTGAAAGCAAACTGATCTTTCTTGCATATACTTATAGAGCTTATGAAAATCATACAAATATTACATTTGGTGATGACAACAATTAATTAATTTGACAAGATATAAGAAATCAGAAAAATATAAAAAGAAAATTACCTTGGAGTCCAGAAACTGATCTGAGGATTTTCTTCTTGCATTTCTCGCAAGATAATTGCACCTTCAATACAGTTCTTTGCACCATTTGGCTTTCAAACTCCCTCTCTATCTATCTCTTTCTCTTTATATAATAACTAAAATAAAATACATTAAAGAATAAAAAATAGAATCGGAAGCACAAAGGTTTCATTGGGTTCTTCACCATCCGTCTCAGTATTTCCAAACTCAACCGTATTGATTTGTCTTTTTCCTTTATATTTGATCCACAAAAGGACTTCTAATAAGCTAATTATACGAAGCAAATTTTAATAAATGTGTTTGGATTATGATCCAAGTTAAATAAATGTTTCTAAAGTGTTATGTTGATATTTGAATAGGACAAAATGATACTTTATACTACTTTTTCCTTTCAGGATTATTCTTTTTCAATAAATTTTGTTGTATTTAAGATAAAGTGATTGAATGTCAACTTTGCCTAATATTTATGACAAATTTTGACTGAAAATTGTAATAAAATAAATAATTGAAAGTAATAAATAAAAATAGTAACATGAACGATAAAAATGAAACAAAAGAAAAGTTATTCTTTCGGATCATGGCATCACTAAAGGCCCAATGACATATACTTCTACTTTAGGTATCATAAACCACGACGACTGAAAATGTAACTATGAAAGTAACAAAATCAACATCACACGGTTATATACTTTAAAGGTATCATAATTTTTTTTTAAAAAGAAGAAAAATTCATTTTAATTTATTTTACATAGTGGAACAAGTAGTACATGGCTCTTGATCCATATGACCCACGGCAGCTGGTCGACAAGCAACACAGTTATCTGAGGTTTTCTTCTCTTCAGGTTTCTTTTCATCGGGCTTCTTTTGAGGTGCCGGTGGAGGTCCAATTGTTACAACTTCGAGACATTTTACAGCTTTCCTAGCTTTTACAATTATCTCATATGAATTTGCATCTCCCGTTACCGTTAATGTGTCTTTCACCACGTTAATTTCAATTTTATCTACACCGACAATCAATTAAAATCACAGCGTGTGAAATTATTGTGTTTGAAACTTGCCACATCCTGAAACAACTAACACAAGTTAAACGAAATTTACAAATGCTTGTTTATCTTATAACTTCATGTGTTCTTGAAAAAAAAAAACAGAGGTTATCTTCAAGAGGCTTAAAAGATGATAAATATTCCTCTCTGTATGTCCATTTTAGATCTACAGCAAACATCTTACCAATATATATAACCTATAATATATATCATAAAAACCAATTATAGCTCAATAGCTATACTCAAAATTTGGAGTGGTTAAAGATAATTTGATTTCATAGCAATATTACTTGACTCTTTTCTACAGAGGAACAATAGTCTTGGCAAACTACAATAAATAATAGAAGTAAAGTGATCTCACACAAATAAACATTGTAACACAATGCTCTATATTAGACATGTATGTTTTCATATCAATTCAAAATCAATTTTTATGCATTAACCGATTCTAATTATAATTTAAATATAGTGACTAAAACTTTTGAAGGGGAAAGAATGAAATTAATTATACCTTGAATGCCAGAAACTAATATGAGGATCTTCTTCTTGAATTTATCACATGATAATCATGTTTGAATACTGAAAATCATATAGGTTATTATGCATTACATATTTACATTGATTAATATATATGAAATACGATATAAATTTAATTAAAATCTAACAGATCTCGACAAAACTTGAGCTGCCAAATCGTGAAAGCTTGGATTGGATTGGATTTGAATACTAAAAACATTAAAGCAATAATTAATTCGTTAATGAAGATATCCGATAGGAAGCAGAGACAAATCTCCAAGCAAAAGCAAAAGAAGAAATAATATTTACATTGATTAATATATATGGAATACGATATAAATTTAATTAAAATCTAATGGATCTCGACAAAACTCGAGCTGCCAAATCGTGAAAGCTTGGATTGGATTTGAATACTAAAAACATTAAACCAATAATTAATATGTTGTTGAAGACATCCGATAGCAAGTGGTAGCAAATATTTAAAAAGCAGCAATAAAAGCAAAAACAAACAGCAAAAGCAAAGCAGAGACAATTTTTGTTTTCTTTTGTTTCTTTTTTTAATTTGAGGCAGCTAGCTTCCGGCGGCGCATCGGATATCTCGCGAAGGTGATCTTGGAGGGGTTCCGTGGAGAACTGAAAAACTAAGAAAATGACGTTGACGAAGTTAGTTAACTCCAAGCGGTTGAGAAGTTATGGCCAAAACAGTACACGAGTATGATTTAGTTGATTCGTTTAGAGAGAAACATTAGTGATTGGAACTTGTGAAGGGGATTATAAAGATCTGACGGGGTGATATATAAGTGGCCCCGATGGGCCATTAAAGGTAGGCGGCTCAACAACTAACAAGGTGTGAGGATCACACCCGCTTTAATATCATGTTGAATAATGAAAACCTCATAGGTTATTACGCATTACATTTATTAATATCAATATTTACATAATACAATAAAAATCTAATTAAGCTCTAAGGTATCTCGACCGATTTACATAATGTAACTATCTAATACTATCATCTAATAATTGTGCCTTTAATACCGTTTTGAGCACCATTTGCCCTTTTACCTTCACTTCCTGTCTATATCCACTTCTATCTATATGTATTTATGTTTATACATATGTTATATATATTAGGTATATACATAAAATATAATATATATATATATATATATAGGGGAATGATCCATAGGGAAGCTTCAAATTTTGGGGAAGGAGGGAAGCAAATCTTAGCCCTTAATTTTTTCATAAAAAAACGTTTTTAACATTCATTTGTGATGAATGTTAAATTTTGATTTACATTCATCACAAATGAATGTTAAACAACATTCATTTATGATGAAATCAATGGTTGAGATTTGCTTCCCTCCTTCCCTAAATTTTTTTACTTCCCTCTTGATCTCTCCCGTATATATATATATATATATTATATAAAGGATAAAAGAATCAGCATGCAAAGTTTGGTTGTTCACATTCGTTCTCAATGTTTTCAAACTCAGCCTCATTAATTTGTCGTTTTCTTTTATTAGCAAAATATAGTACTAGTTTTAATTAACTCAAATGGAGTTTTTTTTTTTAATTTGGTTATTATGTTTTAGATAAATATATTATTATTATTTGTTACTGAATACGATTAATTGTTAGGTTTTGTATTTTAAGAGATGATCGATGAGGTTCTTATAGAAGATTTTATTTGAATTTAAGGAATATTATCTTCTGATATCAAGAATATCTTCTGTTAGAATTAGATCCATTAAAATATAATCTAAACTCCACTTCACCTCACGTTGTGGTAAGGATCTCTTTTAATTATTGAACAATTAATGAGAAAATATGATTAGGACAATTATATAATTAAGTTATCCACTCTGTACCATCTTCAAATTTGCATGAAAAAGTACACAAATTCTGTCCTTAATCTTAAGTTTACTCCATCAAGTCAAGAAGCAATAAAAACCTCAATATCTTAGTTATGCCCCAAATCATATTTTAATTTTTATAATTATAATAATTATTATTGTTATTTTATTATTATATTATGAATTATGATGATGATTGATCATTATTTTGTAGCACAAAACTGTATAATATGTTTTTAAAAACCTCACCAAAGCTACCCATCATTAATTCCATGGAAACTCTTCTGAAGCTTTGTTTCATCTGTCTCTCAAACACAAACCTTAAGTCCTTAAAATATGAAACTGTCGTAATATCATATATATCAACTCTTTCAATTCAATATAAGTATATAATATTAAAAATATATCTATATCTTTTTATTATCGATGATACATCTAAAATGACTAAAACTTATTCAAAAAAATGAACAGATATACTACTATGGTAGACATTAAATACCTTTATAAACGTGATTAATGAAAATTATTAAAAGGTAACTTGTTTTGTACATTTATTATGTTTTATTAATATAATTCTTTTCTATTACAATATATAAATTGTACACGATAACTAGGTACCAAAGGATCTGACTCTGATACTTATTCAACTTACATGCAATAGAGCGAGGCGAGCTATGCACAATTTGTTATATCTCTTTCATGCAAAACACAGTTTTAAACGATTTATAAGTTTATAAGTTTAGTAATCAGAACAAAAGTACATTTAGTAATATTTTTAAAAAATCGATCCAACTAAAAAAGAAAAAAATGACTATATAACCATATTAATACATGTCTGTAAGCCTTATTGATCTATCTCGATATAAAAGTTTAATGTTTTTGTCGTTTTAACTTCGAATGGAGTATAATTTATAAAGAAAAAGAGGTGCAGCTAATAAGAAGGTTACTAGAAAGATTCATTGATTACAATCAATAATGATTGATTACTAGCAATCAAATATATAAATTTTTAAATGAACGTATACAAAACCATACTCGTATCTTTTTCTCTAAAGGACTGAAAATATAAAAATTATTGCATGTGAAGGTCGTGAAACCAGAGGAATGTTTTATATTTGTTTTTTTATTGGGTGGTTTAGAAAAGCAGAAGGTGCGCTTATAAATTCACAACAATTACAACTCCTATCCCTTCCCATACCTCACAATCATTTTTAAACTCACTGCCTAAACAACCTTCTAAAAACCTTAATTTCGCATTCAAGTTTACACACCTGCATACTGCATAAAACAATGATAATGACATCGTTTGAGGCTCGAGTTGTGGATGGTAATGAATGTAGAGAAACTGCGGTTTACGCTTTTAAACAGGAAGCTTTTATTGAGAGTGGTGGGGATTCCTTTCATCAAACAGCTAATGTCATCCACCTTGTTTTTAATCGTTTGGTAGGTGTTCTTGTTTCCAATATACCACTTGTACTTACAAATGATTATGAGCTGCTTTTTATAGCTTCAGAACTTTGTTTTATATATATATTCATTATCATTATGGGTTGCTTCTTACTTTCGAGTGCAGAGTATCTGGTGTATAGCTGCAACTTATGGTGGAGTTATTCTGTTAAGGCAAGATGATTTAGCACTGTGGGCTGTTGTGGGTTCTGTTTTGAACGTTGTATTATCGTTCACATTGAAGCAGATTTTAAACCAGGAGCGACCCGCTTCTGAGGTGTGTTCTGGCCCTGGAATGCCATCTACACATGCCCAATCCATCTCGTTTGCAGCCGTGTTCATCATTCTTTCAAGTAACCATCTTTACCTATATTTTTTTATTATTATTTTTCTATTCAGAAGCGATTAAAATTTGTTGTAGACATGTGAAGTTTGATTTTTCAAATACTAAATAAGCTGTTATGCTCATTGACAGTCACTGGATGGCTGGGATTGAATGGACTTTCGGTTATTCTTAGTGGACTAGTTATAGCAGTTGGTGTATATTTGGTACGTACAAATGTCCCATAATCGCTTCATCTACACCATCATCACTAATTCCATTGTGGTTTAGATTAAAATATCTAACAATCTGACTTCAGTAAAACCTAAAATGGCTTTCAAATGATAGAAGTCAGCACAAACTTTATACTGATGCTTATGTTGTATTGCTTTTATGCAGTCATGGCTACGGGTTCTACTACGTTATCACACTACCTGCCAAGTGGTTGCAGGCACAGTGGTGGGATCCATTTTTTCCGTATTATGGTTTTGCACATGCGATGAAATGCTTCTAAAGGCATATAACTTGTGTTTGTGGCATTAGATTGTTCTTGTTGGCACTAGCTTTTTCTATTCTTTGTTGACAAAAAAATGAACAATGATGTCTGTAAATACATAAATGAAAATAGTATGCGCTTGTTAGCAAGCCAGCTTCTAATCATTGTATGGTAGCGAATTATGACTAGATTTGGATCCAATAGACATAATTTACGCAACAACTTTTACATACAAAATCAATAGCATATGATTTGTTCAAAGAGTTTCATTTGTATTTGTATTTATGTATAAAAGAAATACAAATTTGATTGAAGGTAACCATATAATGAGATAAGACCTACAAAATCTAGGGGGGAAATGGTACAAAAGAAAAGAACCCATATATTTCCAGCTCAGTAAAGAGAAATCTTACCAGATGCTTCAAACTCGTCAATATCTGAGTACCAAAATTGCTCGTCAAGTTCATCTATGTTGTAGGGTAACAAATTTTTTCCGCTAATGCAAATTTCTTCTTTTGAAGGCAATAACCACAATACGCAATATATATCTTCCCATTGAGGATGTGCACAATCTCCAGCAGCAAATGCAAACACACGATCCCTAATCTTAATCCAAGACCATCCAGGTTCCTTTATAACACCTTTTGTTCTCATCAATCTCCTCACTCCTGCTGCTTCTCTCCATTTGCCTTTAGCCGAATACAAATTCGCCAATGTAATGTGTGTCGTTGCGCAATTGGGGTCCATTTCAAGAATTTTTCTTGCAGCAAGTGTTCCTAATTCTACGTTTCCATGTAATCTACAAGCTCTCAAAAGAGTTGACCAAACAACATCATCTCCAAGGTACGGCATGTTGGTTATCATGTTTACAGCCTCATGAAGTCGCCCAGCTCTGCAAAGGAGATCAATCATACAACCATAATGTTCTTTAGATAAACTTAGTTTGTACTTTGCGATTAGATTGAAGTAACGAAAACCAAGGTCAACTAGGCCAGCATGGGTACATGCGGTTAGAACACCAATGAAGGTCACCGTGTCTGGCCTTAGACCAACCTCAGTGAGTCGCTCGAACAAGTCAATAGCTTGTTGACTCAACCCATGTTCAGCATACCCATTAATCATTGCGGTCCATGACACGATATCGTTATGTTCAGCCTCATTAAATACCTGTAGAGATTCTTGAATGCTCCCACATTTTGAATACATATTGATCAAACCACTTCGAACCATAGCTGTATGGTCCAAGCCAACACTAACGCAATGAGCGTGTAGTTGCTTCCCTTGTTCAAGAATCGCCATATTGCCACACACACTCAATACACTAGCTAATGCAAATTCAGTCGGTTTGGGTCCATTTTTCCTCATTAATGAGAGATATTGAAAAGCTACATCTCCAAAACCACCTTGAGCATACCCTCCAATTATAGTACTCCACGAAACAATGTCTCTTTGAGTCATTTCTTGAAAAATGATAGAAGATAAATGTAACTTCCCGCATTTTGAATACATGGTCATGACTGAATTAGCTACCGACATACAACCAATAAGACCTTTATTCAACACATGAGCATGAAATTGTTCACCCAATTCAATCTTAGCAATATTTGCACAGGCAGAGATAACTGCTGCAAGAGTGTACTCATTAGGGCTCACACCTGATTCCCGCATACGCAAGAACGCTCGAATAGAATGGTGAAATTGACCTGTCTGAACATATGCTGTAATAATAGTTGTCCAGGAAACCACGTCTTTTGTCTTAATTTTCTCAAACAAGTACAATGCATATTCTCCTTTCCCGCACTTGCTATACATGGTAGTAAGGGTATTAGCCACAAAAGAAGTCGTATCAAAACCTTTCTTCAATGTTTGTGTATGAATTTCCTTACCAGTACGTAAAAAACAAGCATCAGCACACGCCTTCAATGCAATAGCCAGCGTGTACGAGTCATAATCCATACTGTTTCTACATAACGCTGCAAAATATGAAATTCCCTCCATGTTCAAACCAGCACGTACCAACCCAGTTATAATCGCTGTCCAAGAAACCACATTCCTTATCGGCATCTCGTCAAACACTTTACACCCCTCATTAACTTTCCCAATTTTCATATACATGTCTAAAAGAGCACTACCCACAAACACAGAACTCACAAATTCAGTTTTTACACAATACCCATGAAGCGATTCCCCTCGTTTTGCACTAAAACTAAGAGCACATGCCTTAAGTGCTAGACTAAGCAAGAAGGGATCCATTTGTTGAGTCGGATCGACCCACATTTTGGAAAACAAAGACCAAGCTTCAGATGAATTAGAAGCCTTCACATAGCCAGAAATGACAGTAATCCATGTGACTTCATCTCTTTGAGGTAATTTATCAAACAGTTGGCGGGCGTCACTCAGCCTACCTGATTTAACAAGCTCTTTTAGTTTATAGTTGACTTCGAACATATCGAATGGAGTGACATTGTGGACTTCTTGAACTGATGGGGGCTTGATTATAGTTTGAGCATAGGCAATGCATGATGTTGTATACGATCTCCTGACACGTATTCTGGCTGATATAACCATTATTCGATAACTTATTCGCCATACATAATTAAAAACGGAAACGACGACGCATGATGACGACAGTGTTTCGGATGTTGATAGTTTAACCTGTTGTTCGCACCTACAAAAAGTTTATGGTGATTCTCTATTTTAGTTCGTCACTTTGAAATTCTTTTTAAAAGTACACGTTTTTCACATCAATTATTAAAATTTCAGTCTTTTTTAACATATTTTCAAAACTATTGAAAATAAATTTGTTAACCCCAACTTCTAGCCTGACAAAACGAGAACCAATTTCTAGAATGTAGAGTGAAAAACGGGGTTTGGCACACCCAATTTTTAGTCTTTGACAACCCGACATGTTTTGCAATTGGAAATGGAAAATGGAAAACAAATATGAAAATAATTGAAATCGTGGGTGCTACACCCGATTTCTAAAAAGTCATGCAAAAATATATGGGTCTCCATTGTTCAAAAAGGAAAGGCTGAATTGTAAAGTCAAAAACTTTCATGTGAAATAATAGTGTTTGGAAGTTAGTTGCACATAAAGAGTAGCCTTATAACCGTGTGGACGTATTATAAAGTTACATATTCATCTTCATTTTGTTTACAATTTCATACACTTGCAACTTCAATTATTCTTTACTAGTTTGTTAAGTATCAATTATTTAAACACATTATCACTTACAATCACTTCACCAAAATGAATTCAAGAATTATTGATGGTCCAATAAATATAGATTTATTGTATTTACTCACTAATCATAAAGCATATTATGTGTTTCATGAGCCAGAATCGAATAAATGGATGGATGTTCGAAGATGCGATAGAAAAGTTTTCAATCATATTGAGGAATGGGATACCACAACCAGTTATGACACACTTACGAGCAACGGGGTTTTGGCTGTGTAATTGATGGTGGTTACAGAAAGGTGGATCATGCTCTTTTAGCCGCGCTAATAGATAATAATACATTGTCTCTAAACTATCATCACCAACAACTTCGACCACGTTACCAATCCCCTGAAAGTGAAAGCATAATAACAAATTCAACTTAAATTCTTCCTTTTTAACGCCAACATAATCGTAAACCAAATCAACAAATTCAGCATATTGCATCTTGTGCCTAAGCACAATTGATGTCGGTCTTGTTAAATTATCACCTTGAATAAAACTATCGTGATATTCAATATAACCACCCCAAAATAAATTTACTGTTTTTATAAACAGTCGATTTAAATTCATAGTAAGGGAGGGCCAAGAGAGTGTGTGTGAAACTATAAAGGGAATATTTGAAGGTTTTTAGTGAGAAAGAATTGTTGTCTAACAATGTGAAAATGTGAAGGTTTCAAGTTGGAAAGAACTATAAGACCTGTAAGAATTATACATATTTAAATGTGAACACTAGTCAATGTAGTTGATGTCAATGGATATAGTGTAATATTCATGTTGAATACTAGCCAATGGTACGGATGTTGTTTAGGTAAAGCCGTGAGTACCAAACTAGGGTTTGAAAACCGAGTTTATCATTCCTGGCTTCTTGAATGTCAAATATATGAGAGTGACTTTTACTTGACTAAATTTACTTATTACTCCATTATTCCTATAGGAGGTCCCAAGATGAAAACGATGCATTAGGTGTCACTTCCACCATAAAAGTCAAAGAAAATTAGAAATCGGGTGTGTCAAACCCGATTTCTCACTCTACATTTTAGAAGTCGGGTGTAGCAAACACGTCTTCTCGTTTTGTCAGGCTAGAAGGCGGGTTTAGCAAACCCGTTTTCAATAGTTTGGAAAATATGTTAAAAAGGCTAGACTTTTGATAATTGACGTGAAAAAACACATACTTTTAAAAAAAATTATGAGTTATGCATGTCTTTGTAATTTGTATAATGTTGTCGTTTGGTAGACAAAATGTTTTTCGATTTATGTTTACATAATTTGTTGTCCATCTTTTTTACAAATATAACGTTTGTCTATGGGAGGGTTAGTGCGTAGAATGTACTTTGTCTAAATTTTATTATGGGTATTTAATTTCATTTTGATCTGTTTCGTATATTTGACTTTCAAATATCACTATTGTATGATATTTTTGATGATTAACAACGTGTATGGATATCACGTGACACGTTACATAAATGACACCTATGTAAAAAGTATCATTAAACACATACAATAACGATATATAAAAATGAAATTCACACAATAAATTAAAATGAAATTAAATACGCACTATAAAATTTGAATTAAATTTAAACGTATTCTCACTGATAATTCCTTAATAAAATAGAAAATGATTTATAAATTTGAGATACGTAGACGTAAAAATGGTCATTAATGCCTATATATCATTCTTTTTGGTAGAAAATTAGAAATCATTCTGATAAAACTTATTAAGGTTACACGGTATGTCAACCACACATAGATTAACAGAATAAAACAATAATATTAACATGTAGTTAGTATTAAAAACATTAATTCATAATAATCCCTACAGTCTTGTTACAACATATATTATAAAAAGTTGCCATGACCCATTAATCTTTTCGGGTCAAATACAACATTTTCATTTCAACAACACAAATATATAAAGTTTTCGCCACCCTCCTGGACGTACACTATGCATCTCTAAGAGCGAGCAGTACAAACATAAATATTAAAAAACAAAACCACAAGTTTCTAATGAAAAAACCCATATAGTTTATCTAATGGATTTTCAGAACGAGTCGTTTTCATCATCGTTAACGTTAGTTTCCGATAGGTTTCATGCCTCGTTTCCAAGCCAACCATTGAGCCCGTCTAGCAGCACGAGCCATCTTCCACCTTTGCACATTTCTCATCCTAGCAAACACTTTCCTAATTTGGTCAAGCCGGTGTCCTTGTTGGCCGATAATGTTAGCCGTTGAGGACCCTTGGCTAAGAACTATGTCATACCCATCACCAAATGACTCCATCCCTTCAGCTAGAAGCTGCCAGAACAAACCACCAGCAGCCGCACCACCATGTTTAGCCGAAAGATATATGTTGTTGTAGACCAAGTTAAATAGTTGGTCTCTTTGGTACGTGCTGAAATTCGGATCTTTAACCGATTTCCCAAATTCTGTTAAGAGTAATGGTTTCCTGAGGACGTATTGTGCGTCTTGAATGTGGGTTCTTAGCCAGTTGTTTAGGAAGTTGAGTTGAGTTTGATCATCATTGCTCGTTAACCTGGTTCATTTAACAGATTAATAAGTTGTTGCCAAACGGCCTTTGGCATAGCAGTATTGGGGTAACCCATATATTAAAATGTTGTGGGTTTAAATCTCATTGAAGCCAAATTCTGTCTATGGATGTGTGTTTGAGGCTTATAAGAAAAGATTCATTAAGTTGGATTACTTAAGTTGTAGTGTACGAATAATAAAATGAAATGGTAAAATGGGAAATTACCATTGGTCGGGGTACGAGTGGACTGTGGCGAAATCGATACCAGGGATTAGGTTGTTTGAAATGAAGTCAGTTCCGATGTCGAAACCAGGATTTTGGGAACTTGATTTACCATAGAAGCCCTCAAGACCTGCTTCTAGCAAGTGATTGCGGTCTATGGACTTCACATGTGCAGCCATTTCTGTAATCCATGCCTAATTATATGAAATAAAGGGAAAAAGTTAATCTTTGATAGCGTTACATTATCTTAATCTAACTTTAATCAGTTCGTTGACGAATACATATGGTTAATTCGGGACAAGAGAACAAGGGACTAACAATTGTCTTAAACTGATCTTGACTATTTATGTTAATTAATTTTGTCACAATCGAGTAGTTAATTCGGTTACAAGAGTATAAACATGTAACATATAAATCTCGATCAATATGCAACTACAGAAAATCTGAAAATAATACTCTTAATGCTTTTTTGTTTTTTTTTTTTATTTATCTATTTTGCCTTCTTAGTAGTTTTTATTGGGATGCAAGTAATATGTAAAGTCACCTGTTCATAAAATTTTACACTGTTTTTAATATATAGAAAATGTGATCTTGAAATGAAAGAATCATTTGGAGTTCCAACACATGTGAGCTCTGTTAACCATTGTCGGTGAGGTGTGTGTAATGGTGCATGGTGGCATGGTGCCACCGAATGAGGTGGGTCAGTAATTGTGGCTCAGGGAAATTACTCCACAGAACCACTAGGAACTTATGGCCACAAACTAATAATGGATCTTGAAAACGATTGCTCAAACTTTAGTTCCGTTGACTTTTTCAAGAAAATCAAAATAACACACCAACGATTTAATCTCAGGTTGGTAAAAATTATAAAATTCTTGATCTCAACTCTATAATTAACAAGGCTACTTGAGAAGAGGTTCAACCTCACATCACAATTTTGACTTTTTTGAGTTAAAGGAGTCGACTTTCATTTTCTTGCAACTCGAATTGACCAATTTTATTTTAGTTTGAATGTTAAGAATTTTGACTATTGGTTGCTGTCATTCTTATTTGATCCAACATGAAACCATGGTCTTATTTTATCCGTTTTGCATCCTCAATTGACTTATTTTGTCACCAAAAGTCAAAGGAAAAACAATGTCAATAACAGAATAACAGAAAAGTCTAAGAAGAACCTGAATTGTTCTTCCTGATGTATCAGAAGTGCATCTGGGCTCATTCATGAGCTCCCAAGCCATGATTGTTGGGTCATTCTTGTACATAACTCCAGTGATTGTATTATATCTAGTGAGCACAGTCTACATAATCACAAGTTTTGTTAAAAGTTAGTAATTATGATAATATAAATGCTAAAAAAATTAGGTAGACTGATAAAGTGTGTACCTTCACATGATTCTTGTAGTACCCCTTAACAACAGGATTTCTGAAGAAATCATCCTCATAATTTGAGTACTGGCCTTGACTTCTAGCCCAATTCACATACTGCTTTTTACCACCAAGGTTTTCATAATTGTTCACCAAACTCAAAATTAACTTTATTCCAAATCTTCTTGCTTCAGCCACCACAAAATCCAATCCCTTTTTCAACCCCACAACAATAAAATCAAGAAAATGTCATCACCCTCATACCCACCAAAAAGGGATCAAAATTTTCAAGAAACTTAAGATATGATGAACAAAAATAATCAAAAGATGGAAACTTCTTGTAGAAAAATGTGATGTACCTTGAACATTTGTTCATTATAAGAACCAGGAGAGTATTGTAAAGGAGTGACACCACCATCACTAAAAGCCCAAGTTCTTGCAAGAGAGAGACCATGAGAAGATGCTTCTTGGAAAGCAGCTGTAACTTTTGGTCTTTGAGATGGGTCTGATGCTAAAAGCATTAACCAATAAGCATTAAAGCCATTAGCATAATATGGGCTACCATTTAACATGAAATGCACTCCTCTTGTTGATATGAATCCACCATTTCTTGATCCTGCTGCCTCAGTTTTGAGTGCACTGTTATGGTGTTGTATCAATAAAGTAACAAGAAATATTGATAATGCTAAAGTTTTCTTCATTTTCTTTTTCCTTTTTGGAGTTGTGTGAAAGATTTAGGTAAGTTTATATAGACAAAAATAAAGCAGTTTTAAGAAGGGTGGTGAGTCAATAAATGTAAGGTTTGTGTGCCCTTGGGGCTTGGAAACAAAGGATGATGATAAATGATAGTGTGCTTTTTTTATTTTTAACTGTCATAGTTACCAAAAATATTTATTGGAATTATTGTACGGATACCACAAACCTTGTTTATATCTACGCATAAATTAATTATTTTGTATAAACTCTAAAATGCAAAAAGAAAATAAATATACAATAATTATAAAGTTGGTGGTAATATAACTTATGACAGTTTGAATATAAATATCAAATATCATTTTGAAACAATTATAAATTTGTTAATAGTTGAATATCAAGTTGACCGGTAGATTAGTTAGTCATAAATTGCATGGATTTTCATAGTTATGTGTAAAGCATGATTGATTTATTTTATTTGTTATTATTATTATTAGTACTCATTCTCTCTCAAATTTAATTGCTAATTACAAATTTAAATAGAATTTTAGAAAAGTATAATAACTGTAACATTGACAATAAGAATTCTCATTCTCCACTTAAACAATTTTTGATTGATTAAAATTAAAAGCGAACAATTATTTTAAAATATTCAAAAAAGAAATATAGACAATAAAATTGAAGCGGAGATAGTATTATTTTAAAGCAAGTCAGTCTTGCAAGTTTGAATAGCTGATTTGCAAGCTTGAATTTACAAATACATATTGAATAGGCTAGCCGAATATTCATTATGGAGTGGAAACTGAAAATGAAATTATTGCAACTCATATATATAAATTAGACATTTCTAAAAAGTCATATATTTTCTCAACTTCAGTGATATATTATTTCTCTTTTTATCTCTTCTCTCTTTCGTTCACTTATTTTAAATTTTCTCTTCCAATTTTATAGTCTTAATTTTCTTTTATCAATTTTAAATAAAACTAAAATAAATTTAAATTTAATATGAAAATAAATATTTTATAAAATAATGTAGCCAATTTTTCCTACTTTTCAATCAAATCAACGTTCATTTTCAATCTGATCAAATTAACATTCATTAAGAAATCGTATAATTTAAAATTGTGCATCATAGAACATCACAACTATAAAAATTATTAATTGATCTTTTTATCTTTTAAAAATATTTGATTATCTATTGACTTTTTTAATCTGATTAAGTCACTATCTAACGCTTGATGTTTATTTTATTTATTCTATGTTAAATTTTATTTCACAATTATTATTCCGTAGTAATACTAAACACTATTTATATAAAGATAAACGTAAAATTAATATGGAGTATAAGATAGTTATGTCTAACAATTTAGGTGGCATTTGTTTTGTGAGAGGGATCGGGAATATGTATTGATTTAGTAGAAAAGTAGGAGGAATATGATATATTATATTATAAAATATTTGCTTTTATGTTAAATTTAAATTTAATTTAGTTTCCATTTACAATTAATTAATTAGTTAATGAAAAGTAACATCATAAAATATGAAAAAGAAAAAAAATTAATAAGTGAGAGAAAGAGATAAGAAATAAAAAGAGAAGTATGTGTCAATAAAGTTAAGAAACTAAGCGAACTTTTAGAATGTCTAACCAAAAATATTTTAAACTCAAAAATTAAACCTAATACTACAAAACAAACAACATTTATGATTCCTGAAATCCAAAAATCCATCCAAACGCCACCTTAGCATCATTAGTTTATCTCATGATAAGTTGCATGACTTTAGCTTTTAACTTATTGTAAACATGATAACTGAGAAAATATGTTTCCATTTGTTAACTTTTGGTTCCAAAAGTTAATTGAGAAATGGCCAAACATTTATTAAAAAAATATATTGGAATCTTACATAGTAATCATTTGGAGGAACTTATATGAAATGACTAGTATCTCAGAAGCTGTTGCATAGGCGTTTTCGTAAACATGTTATTCAATTATGTGTTTTTCGTCTTTGAAAGTATTGTTTCTTTGATAATAATGAAAACTCTTTTACTGGTAATTGATTCTTAATATTCTAGATTGGTTTATATAGTTGTCGATCAATGATGTTCAGGGAAGTTCTCAAGCCATAGATTTCTTTTTGGTACTTTGGGGCAGAGTTATTTCTTCATGTCTTTATATAGTTGTGCTATATTACAGGAGTACTGATTGTGTTCTTTGTGGTCTAAGATATTTCATCTTAGATAGAAAGTTGTTGTCTAAATGACTAAGGAATGTTAAGCACAAGATCTTAAACTATAATTTGACAAACACCCACAGTATTTATGTTTGTTTTTCGTAAGGAACTGTTTCACTAATGATACTGAAAGAGTTTTTATTGGAAAAATGTTCCTCGTAATGATTCATGGTTGTGTTTTGTCTTATTCAACTCTAAGATTGAGGGGATGTTAAAATATATGATGCTACAATCTTAGTGTTGAATAATATTTGGTCTCAGTTAGCTTTGTACTTACTTGAGTTGTCGTTAGAAAGTGATAGGTTACAAGTTTGTGAGAACGAAGCTATTTGGATTTGACTGGAAATGCATAGTAGGAATTGTGAGGACTAAAGCTGGTGAAATCAGAAGATGAGGGGCATGAGTCTTAGAAGGTTAAAGATGAAGGGCTAAAGTGATTGAAGTGAAAGCTAGAGGACTGCTCTTGCGTTGCTGAAAGATATATACACAAATGCTCAAATAAAAAATAAAAGATTTCCCCATTTTATTCATTCGATGGTTTTTTCCAGTCTCACACAAAAAATTAATCTCATGTTTCCATCTAGTGATATTATTTTCTGGTCGTTTAGGTCTGTATCAATTCATCACTTTTGGTGAGTTAGTTTAAGAGATTGTCTTAATTATAGGGAGTAAGTAGTGAGATTTGATTGCCACTTTGAGTCATTTAATCTTTCGATATTTGTAGTTTATCTCAGATCACATTGATTTGGTGATTCGTCATTGAATCTTGAAGCCTTTTAGAATTTGTACACAAATTTTCTATAATACGTTACCTGAACCCATAACATAATCAATGTAAAATGTTCTTCTACATGAGCTAAGCAATCGTAAAACATTTCAACCAAGTGTTAAGAATTAGGGTTTCGAACATGTAATTTACGATAAGTGAAACACATCTTATGACTTTCATTTTTAAATACTCATTTGTCTTATAAGATAGAGACTATGCTTTTAGTAAGCTTTGTAAATTAACAATCGAGCATTGTGGTTTTGGTCAAGTGACATCGATTTCCATCATTGCGAAAAAATAACTGCATATTGAATATTGATTAAATTGTGATATTTAAAGAAGAGTGGCATCGAATTCAAATGATTTCCAATTAGAGTTGTCAGTCTAGACAACAACGTTTTGTAAAACTGTTGCAAATTAATTCGGTCAAGATATGAATACTACTACAATTTGTGCATAGGTGAAGTGTTTTAATGTTTAACTTGAGGGTAAGAAATTAAACGGGTCCCTCCTAAGATCTCAAAGATCTTTCCTATATCCGTGGCAAGATTGTCGGCCGTGAGTATAAGCCACATCGCCGTATGAGGTCAAAGTCGATCCACTAAGATTTACTCTAAGTAAAAGATCAACGGCTCAGATCAATATTGGTCATTTGTTATGGTAGTCCGGCCTCTATGGTATCGTGTCTTCCCACCTGCAGTAGAACCACAGTTATTGGCGCAACCTCTGCACCGGCAATGGCTTACACGTGGCGGTTGTGGAATGGCCCGCCACGATAAAATCCCATTAAAGCAGCTCTATCGTTCAACATTTAATTTCAAAAAAGTGCTTTTAAGTCCGTGTTATTTGCATTCTAGTCCTGAAATTTGCTTTGATGTTTGCTGTACACCAAATGATTTGATCACGCCCTATTTGGTTTTGAGTTTCCCTTTTTTGGTATACTTTTTTTAGCAGCTCTATCGAAACACATTCACTTGCTTATAACTTTTCAATTGTAAAAAAAAATAAAAAAATCATAGATTTCTGGTGATCAACTGTTCATTCAGTGCTCAAAAGAAACATTTGCAAGAACTTAACAAGACCAACAATCAGAACAAAATTAGAGACCCCTGACATCTAATTGGAATATTTTACATACTATAGTAGTATAGCTGGTATCCTTCTACATTAGTTCTCTATAAAAATTTTCAGCATCAAATTAATATCATAACAATTAACAACCTTAGGTGTACACAGATATTGTAAAATGCAAATTTTGTATCTTTCTGTGAATATCATTACGAGTGATTCGCAATCCTAAGAAATTTGGAGAAAGAAGAAAATTTACAACAGAATGACGGTAACCAAAAAGATAGTTTTGCTCATGATAACATCTCCCTATATCTTGATAATCAAAATTTTCTACAACAATGGAGTATTCTGATGTGAAAATGCAGATCAGCATGAAACTTTAATGGCAATAAGCACCTATACTGGTTCTATTCAATCAAGAATCTTCACTTTCATGCAAAACAACCCGTATTTGGGATCAAGTTAAGTATCACAAAGCTTGAATTTTGCCCCCATAGCCATAGTACCTCAGAAGCCCTTCATCTTGTCTCCAATTCTCTTTCACCTTCACTTCAACCTATTTTCATCACCACATACAATTAATAATCAGAGATAAGCTGCCCATGAGCATCATGGCATAGGTAAAAGAGAATGAGGAGGCAGCCTGTTTTTCATCCCTAGAAAGTGTCGTAACATAAATAAATATATGTTAAGGTGGTACCTCCAAGAAAACTTTTTTCTGCAAGAAATCCTCAATGTCGAGCCTTGAAGCCGTTGCAAGTAGTTTTAGAGCCTTTCCATCCTGGTTACATATAAGCCATCATTAGCAGACTTAGATTAATGCAATTGCCAAAAATAAAATAAAATACTTTAACTTTGCAGACTAAAATGTGACAATTGCAAATTCATTAAAGCTAACAGAAGCAAGAATGAGTATAAAGCTCACGTGCCTTTCCAATTAGGATGATTTTCTGTGTGTTTTTCTCAACAACTATCTCGACTTGAATGAAATCCTTCGCATTAGGTCTCGTTTGGTAATTTATTACATTCACCTGTCAAACAATCAGATATAACTTTATAACAATAGATAACTGAATTATATTTGGAGAAACATTGGTTTAAAGAGTGCAAAGTTACCTGACATGCATAAGGAACTTCATTACGGAATTGCATGAAGATCTTTTCTCTAACAATTTCTGCAATGAAGAATCTTTCAGGATGCTCACTAGTTATGTCCTGCTCCAAGGGAAAGATTAAGGATCAAACGGTCAATTTTCTCAATCAGGCAGGCACCAATCAACTATAGCAGAGAAAGATTTACTATTAGCAGATAAGCATTTATTATAAGACTACGGGGGGTTTGGATGTGTCTAAGAAGTGATTGTGTAATATTTAATAATCTAAATCAGATTATCAGCGGTAATAAAATACGATATATGAGATAGTGTTCAGATGCATTTCTGATGTTTGAAGTGTAATAATCCGAAGTTTCACTGTATTTGACTAATTCTGATTATTTAAGACAATAATAAAAAAAATGATCAAAAATGACCATTTTATGAAGAGAAAAACTATGACACCTTATGAAAAGGGACTAAGAATCTCAAATCAGGTTAAAATGGAGGGTAAATGTCATTTGTTTTGTTGTAGTGGATATGAAGCTGATTAGGGACCCTTACAATAATAAGATAATCAAAAGCAGAATCTGTTTATCCAAACATAAAAAAGGTTAATAGTCAAATAATCAGCTCCTAAACGCAAATCCAAACACCCCCTAGAAAAAGACAGATGAGCAAATCAACAACTATTACTAACATGCCTTGGGATAATACGCTGGTCCAAGAGGAAGTTTTGATAGTATCCAATCCTTTACATCATCAACTCCATGACCATACTTTGCACTCACCGGTATGACTTCATCTACATCAGTAGATTTCTCATACCACTGCAATAATTATGATACTAATTAATTAAGCTACAATATAATAACACGGTACCATTGATCAAAATCCAACATTTTTCACCTTAACCTTACCTCGAGTTTCTTTGCCATTTCACCAGGTTTGATGAGATCTCTCTTATTCAAAACCAGCAAAACAGGCACCTTACTTTTAAGCTCTCCTATACCTTCTTGCAGCACTTCATCAATCTACACCAACACAAAAATGTTAAACCAAATAATGGGAAAAGTTGTTGCATACACGCTTATTAATAAATTGGCATTACATCTTGGGGCGTCTTGCAAGCGTCAACAACCACCAGTACGCAGTCTGCATTAATTGTAGCACTACGGACATTCTTCATCATCATTGAATCCAACTTGTGCATTTTCTTCTCGATAACACCAGGTGTATCATATAATATCATCTACACAACAAAATCTATACAGGATGACACTCTTTAAGACAAAAACTATAAGGGATAACAGTCATCAAAAGTGTATGTATTGCTGTCGGAACATGAGCATGGTGAAAAATCAAACCTGATATTCTGGGGCAGAAGATATACCAAGAATACGATGTCTTGTTGTTTGAGGTTTATCGGTTACAATCGAGAGCTTTTGACCTATCATTTGGTTAGAAAGTGTACTTTTTCCAACATTTGGCTTCCCTACAACAGCTACATAGCCTGTGATCATACATACACATTATCCATGTATTTCAGTCATTCGCTTTTATAGTACTTCAACAAACATACCTGTGTGGACATATAACAGCATTCGTGTGGCCAAAAATCAAAGAAATGGGACATTATACATTTCATAGGTTCCTAGTGTGAAAACGTGTAAACGGAGAGAGAGAGATCCCTATTCAGCAGGGCCGGTTCTGAGGGCGGGCGGGATGGGCGACCGCCCTGGGCCACACCTCAAAAAGGGCCCGAAATTTCGTATGTATAGTATATTAGACTAGGCCCTTTTGTACAGAGGTGCCGCTCTCTTCTACAATCTCGCCCCAGGTCTCAAATTGGCTTGGACCGGCCCTGCTATTCAGGCTGCCCGGTGATAGTCGAGCCTTTTTGATATGTGCGCGGCTTAACCAGTATGCCCGTGAACATTTCCAAACATTTCATAGGTTCCTAATTTATGCAATTATTTTTTGTTCAAAGCAAAGAACTATGATACTACAAATATTATATAAACTCTGTATAAAAATGTACTACTAACCTTTTGTGGTGCTGCCACAACATAAATATAGTTAACATGTTATATATGCATATTTCCTTCTATTATAATTTACAAATATAATAATTGGTCCAAAGTGAAGTAACACATTTATACATTTTTCTTTTTATTAATAAAAAAAGAAAAGAAAAATGGAAGAAAGTGAGTGAGTGACTGACCACTGCGATGGTTAGGGTCAAGAACATAACCAAGTTGTTCTTCCATTTCATAATCGTCTATCATCGCCATGTTTCTATCTGGTTTTGAGCTCAACGACAAATACGCCGACGACGTTCCGTAAACATCCTCTTCATCTTCTTCAAGTTGTTCTTGTTTGAATTGGGTTCCGCCGTTAGAAGAAGACGGAGACTGTTTTTCAGGAGAAACAACGGCGGAAGAGGTGACGGCGTGGAATTGAAATTGGCGGCGAAGAGTGGTGGGGAAGGCGGAGATATGAAAACGGTAGAAAAGAGTGTCTGGAAGAATCGGAGATGTGGTTTGAAGGGAAAGCTCCATTAGTTACTTGAAGAGTGGGGTGGTGTTTTTTGTTTATGAATTTTGTTGACGGATTATTATCCCCATTGTTCCAAGCTTTCTTCTTTCACTCTTTTGCTTGCTTATCTACTTGTTCCCCTGTTGTTATTTTATATATCATTTACCCTTTATGTTGTCGACTTGACAAATGAAGACTGAAATATACCTTCCTTTTTTTTCTTTTTGCCATTTTTTAAAAACTTGTTGAATAATATTTGATATCAAAAATTTATTGTATATCACTAATCATACATTATACCATTGGTACAATATTTTGACATATGATTAATATCCTGTAAATTTTTTCTAATGATATAAAATCATCACTCATAACATTTACAAATGGTAAATAAATACTAATCAAGATTTTTAAAGTTATAAAAGAAAATTGACATGCAGGGCTTTTGAGAAACATGTCATGGATTCGATCTTAACTTCTCACGATTTTAAAGGAAACAACTGAATATTACATGAGATGCAGTCTTTAGAGAAGGATTGTATCGAATTCAAAGAATTTTGAGTTAAGCTTATCTATCGAAACAACCTTTAAAGAAAATTATTGAATGATAAATTTTTTACATTTTCAAATTTGAAAACAAGAATATAAAAATAATAATCAAAGAAAGGCTTAAATCATGGAAAATGCTTGCTTGCTAACCATGACCATTGGTGCCAACCTTAGCTGTTAACCAATGGCTTAAATTGGTTTCATAACTATCAATTAATTATTAAACATGGATATCACGCATAAAGATCTCTTAACCACCATTAGCTAACCATTTAACCATTGTGTAGGGACATTGTTGGGAAATACCGAGTGTATTTCCCAATAAAAATGGACATACGTCAGGAATTAACTTTTAGTTTGTATTTTTTTATCTTAATTTTAGACAAGTTGTTGTGTAGGATACAGGACAATATCACATGGTGCTTGATTTTTGTCAACGATATTAGTCGGGTATCGTAAACTAAGGATGGACTAAATAGAAGGCTAGAGCAGTGGAAGGAGGTATTAGAAGATCAAAGTTTACGAATCAATCGACAAAAACTAAATATTTACAGTGTAACTTCGACATGATTGAGACAAGTAGAGCGATGAAGTGGACATCATCATTGGGGACCAAATCCTACACTAGCAAGAGTCTTTTAAATATATGGGCATCGTGCTACACAAATCAGGGAGGAGCAACGAGGACGTGACTCACCATATAAGGGTAGGCTAGTTGAAGTGGAGAGCAGCAACATGTGTCATTATGACCAGAAAGTCCATCTTAAACTGAAAGGGAAATTACTAAGTTATACGGAGTAGAGTGTTGACCGATGACTAAGGCACAAGAAAGAAGGATGGAAGTAGCGGAAATGAGGATGCTAAGATGGACATATGGTAAAACCATGTTAGATATGATACCCGAATAAGTTTTTAGAGCAGAGCTAGAGATCGCAAGCATTATCAACAAGTTGAGAGAATGAAGAATAAGATGATTTGGACATGTAAAGAGGAGACAACAGAAGACGTCAATTAGGAGAGTGGAAGCTCTCAATGTCAACGACTTGAGGAGAAGGGATAGACCAAGACGTAGGTGGAAGGATAAATTAAAACTCGACATGAAGGAGCTTCTCTTGATTGAGGACATAAACTCTTATAGAAATTTGTGGAGGACTAGAATTAAAATTGAGGAGTAGAGTGTTATAAGTAGACTGATATCTTTATTATACATATAGATATTTATAATATTTATATAGAATTAAATAGTTAAGAAGTGTACTCTTAGATAGAATTAGAATAAATGAGTATGAGTTTTAGGTAGATAGATATTTATATATATACTAAAGGTGTTATTGTAAATTTATAATAGATGAGTAGGGTGTTTTTAGATTTATAAATATTATGTTTATATTAGGGTGTTATTGGTAATATTTATTTACTTAATAAATTTTTAGGTAGTATTAAAATAGATATGCATGGTATCTAGGTAGACATATATGTAACTGTTCTTTTGTACATATATTGATATATATATATAATATAAAAAACATATAAAAATAGATGTAGATATAAATATTAATGTAATACGTAGGTATATAACTGTGTTGATATATATTATATTAATATATATACATATCAACGTTGTTATATATTTACATGTTACATATATATATATATTAATATTTATATTTATATCTATTTACATATGTTTTTATATATTATTACTATTATTAATGTTGTTGTTATTATTATTAATGCTATTATTATTATTATTATTATTATTATTTATATGATTATTTATTTATTATTTTACTTTTCTAAAATGCGAATTTGTTAGAGATCTTTCTAAACGTGATCTCTTTACTTTCAGATGAGAATATGACGTCTACATTTTATCTCTTTATATCTCGCCCTCAACCGAATAGATAGTGTTTCTAAACGTGATCTCTTTACTTTCAGATGAGAATATGACGTCTACATTTTATCTCTTTATATCTCGCCCTCAACCGAATAGATAGTGTGGTTGTGTTGACGGTGCTTATAAAGAATCAGTTGATACCCATAACCATAAAGGAGAAAATATAGTCACTAGTCAAGGTTCACCATGTGACAAAGTTTAAGATGAGCGTAATTACACATTTTAAATCGTACTCGGTATAGGTTTTCCATTCAAAATGGCTTATATCAAAGACTATGAAATAAATCTTCATGGTGTAATATGTTGCCCAAAATGAACTGTATATGAGGACATAACGGGGCCAAAGTAATTAAAAACAAATATTGATAGGTGGAGACTTATTTCAACGTCCATACAACTGACTTATTCTAAGCTCAAAAACTATATGTATAAGCATTACTATTCACATCGATGCTTTTTCGTCGAATTTATTGTTTTATTGGCGTGTGCATAATCTATTAGGGTGAGATTGTATTATCATCACTGGGCTGAACCTGAACGGCTGCCTTCAGAAGTTTGCGATGAAGGAGGGTCTGTTATAGATGAACCTTTTCCATAAGACCATACTAATGCAGCACTTCCAACTGTAACTGCAGCAACAATTGAACCCCAAACCCACCTTTGTCTTCTCTTCCTTCTTTGCCTTACACGTCGCATTGTTTCTGACACAAAATACAAAAGTCAAAACAAGTTCCATTGCAGGAACGGTATGTGTGTAATACGGGCGGCTTGTCTAACTGGTCAATCAGGTCGGGTAGCATTGGCTTGACCCGCAGCACCTTTTCTCCAAAATGATTACTTTATTATTAAGGAGAATTATATATAAAATATAACAAATCAGTGTGTCAGATATGATTTCAAAAGCTATACTATTAAATGACATAATTTAGACTTTTTGACGACATTTACCATATCCAACCCATTTAACCCGTTTACTTTTTAGCTTACTTTCTTTACCCATTTGATTCATATGTAAATGAATTAAGATTGCCACTTCTAATATTACTAGGAACACTTACCAATAGTTTCTTGATTCCTTTGAGACATCTCATGATTGACTGCCTCATAATATCGCAATCTATCCAATAATCTCGCAATCTCAAAGTTTTTAGACTCTAGCTGGGCTTCCATCTCTGCCTCAAGCTCAGCCTTTGCAACTCCCCTACCAATGGAATTCGACACAAAGCGGATAAGATGAACCTGTCGTGATAAGTCGTCAACAAGATCATCTCTAGAATGGTCCTGCAACACTGATGGATCTTCCGGAAGATTCAGCCCGACAAAAGATAACTGCTCATGTATCCTCCCCCATTGGCTACGCATATCCTTAATGTATTCTTCCGTTTGTTTCCTTTTCTCCATTTCCACCAATAAACTCAGTCGCATTTCACGTAATTCAGTCTCAACATCATGTGAAGAAAGCTGGGATCCACTCTCAGATGACAATTCTGAATCAAATAATGATATTTAGACTTAAACCATTAACACCATGGTTTTCTGAAGTATTTATGATTCCTATTTCTCAATCATATATTAAGCTGTTATATCTTTGTGGCATAAGAAAGGGTTGATTGCACATGAGTAATAAAGTAACCGACTTTGATCCAATTTCAAACTTAAACTAGATAAAATAACATCATAGTTTCAATATTTTTTATTCAAGGGAACAAAATATCAAATATTCCAACTTAAGGTAATCAGACAGTCAAAATGATGACCGTGGCACCTTACATGTTTGAGCATGTTGACTTATTAATTTGATCATGTTGACTTTTTGATATGACCTGTTATCTTTGGTAAGCAGCTTCAAGCCTTCAATCGGATAATCTGACCTGGTCTAAACTAAGTTGGTTCCCTAAACAAGAAAATATAAATCATACTAAAGTTTGGTCATCATTTGATGCAAGTAGCCGTATGCGCCTATATTGTATATGAAAATATTGTCCATCTTGGGGTTACTCAATATAGCAAAAATAAATCGAATTACCTTCCCACGCATCATAAAACTCAGAAGCCGAAGTGTTAAGATTCAAAGAACGCTCCAACCCGCAACTGTTTTCCCCATCTATGCTGCTCCGAACACTCATTGAATCTTGTGGGTCAAAGAAATCATCCATCTCACTGTCTCGATCCATCTCAACGGACTCCAAGTTATCCTGTCCAGTTGCTGTATCGGCATTAATATCTTCATTTCCACTTTCCCCATTAACGATTGCGTCCCGAACAATATTAATATCCGTGTCATTGACAACACTACAAGATTCAACATCCTCTGCTTCTGAACTTTTCACTATCTCAATAATGTTTTCATCAGCTACAGCTTGGCGAAGAGCTACAACATCTTCCGCAAAAGCCTTGGAAAGACGTGGCCCACGTCTCTTGTGGTTAACAATATAAGGTGATGGAGCAAATGACAATGGGGAGTCGGGGAGCGGTGTCGGTTCAGGGGTAGCGTACAACGCAGGTGAAATCTGATTCCAATGATTCTTTCTTTCTGTTGATCTATCAGTACCATTAACTCGACTCCCCTGCCTCGCATCATTTGCATTTTTATCTGCTGCCATTGGCTTCTTAGAAGCTTTTGGTTCTATTAACCGATCTAAAGCAATCGTTGTAAAAGGCATTGTACCATCAAAAGATCTCTACCTTCAACCTTTTCTATAATCAACCATAAAGCAAACAACTTTAGCACCGGGCACAGAACAAAATAAATCAATAGCAACCACAAACACACATGAACCTAATTTTTAACTTCCAAAATATCTGGCCACCTAACGTGAATTAGAAATAAAACTTAAATACCTTGAGCACAAACTGACCTAATTTTTTAGCTCATTTAAGTAAAATATGCAAAATAAATAAATAAATAAAATCTGATTATATATTAAATACATACATAAAAAAGGTATTATATAAAAAATAAAAAAAAATTTAAAAAAGTGACACGTGGCGATTGCGTATCAAACTTTCCGTCTAAAAACCGATGAACAAACCGTCACATATAGCTCTCTCCTTGTTTGAAACCTTTTTGAATACGAGGCTTATTTTAAGATAGCCAAAATGATGTATTCAAACACAAAACCACACAGTTAACAGCTTCAATATTAATTACATGACGTACATACATCAAAATCAATAAACAAACACATAATATAAACATAAAACACGCATAAATGATTTGCAAATTAAGATATACATGTACCTACAAATACGTATGTATGTAACTATATGTATGATATGTAGAAATCAATTAACATGAGGTAAAAGTTGTACCTTAAATAGTGAATTTAACAGCAGAAATTAGAAGGTGAAACAAAATGATGATGATCGGTGAGTTTGATAGATTCCTTGACTTGTGGAGGAAGTCGAGAAGAATCGTCAGCTTCCTTTTCTTAGTTGTTGGCTATCGTATGCTCCACGTATCACTCCATAACTTTCCCGTTTTTTACTTTACGCTCCCTTAGACTTTTAGTTCTTAGAAATTTCAACCCCTAAAATTAAATTGCTTTGCACGTTTGGCTCCACTGTTTTTTTCCCTTCATGCTTTGGACAACATTTTTAAGTCCATATGTCATCAAGTGTTTGTCTGTTTGAATCTCATAGTTTTAAGTTGTTTACTAATTTAATTGATTATAATAACATTTTATAGATGACAAAGTTAAGTTTTAGATCCATTTTGGATTCATTAAACAAATAGTTTTTATTATTCATGATACTTGGTAGACATTACATTTCTTGTTTGCACATTTCTTGAAATTTAAGCATTTGTTTCATTGTGTTATATAATGGAATTCAACCCTGGGTCCATAAGGGTTACCTTTTAGAAAGTTAGAGGAGCTACAGTGTAATAGAGCAAAGTATAAGGGGCCAAAGGGTAAGGTCTGTCATTAAATAAGTGAGTGGCCTCCTCCGCCCAAGGCACGATGATGATAAGATTCAGATTCCTCAAGGTATCTCATCGACGTTGATAGCCAAAAACCAAAACAAATTTATGTTTTGGTTCACATATCTTGGACAGCGAAAAATTGATTAATAAGCTTAGGCTAGTAAAATAATCAGGACGAAGTTAAAATGTTAATAGTTAAGAGGCCGAAAAAAAGTTTATTTAATTCTTTTTATCTTGTAAAAGTAAAAGTTTTAATATATTTTTTTTAAATATATATTTAAACAATTATATAATTTAAAATTATTTTATCCTACATTACCCTCACTATAGCTTCGCTATTAGAAATGATTAGAAATGATTATTTTAGGTGTGGTAGTAAGATAAAAGTTAATAAAATATCTAAATTAAGTGTCAATCTTTAAATGTTTTATAACACAAAGAGTGATTATTTTCATGTCATAGTATTTAGCAGAAATATTGTTACTGAAAAATGTAGGAGTGGAGATAGTGTTCAGATATTTGTTTTTGATTTTTTCATTTGTCAGAAAGTTCAAATAATTGAATAAATACAAATAAATAACAAAAATAAATTTAATAAAAGAAATAAATTTAATTCATTTTAATTTTAATAACTTTTGACCCAATTAAAATAATTTGATATCCAAAAGAAAAGAAAAGGAAAAAGGGAAAAACACAACGTCTCAGCAGGGACGTTGTGGCTAGAACCCCTCCCAATGGATCTTCCGATACCTTAAAGGTACTTCTAAGGCCTATTTGGAGTTTGGGAAATCAACAGTTGGATTATATGGATACGTTCATTCTGATTATACATGTGATCTCAACAAAAGAAGATCACACATAGGTTATGTTTTTACTATCGATGATTGTGCCGTGAGTTGGAAGGCTACACTCTCCTTTGTCTACTACGGAAGTCGAAAACATGGTTATTTCATAAGCATGTAAAGAGGCTACTTGGCTTAGAGGGTTGTACGGTGAACTATGTAGTGATTTTTCATGAACTACAATTTATTGCGATAGTCAGAGTGCGATATGCCTCACGAAGGATTCAATGTTCCGCGAGCGTACAAGACACATTGACATACGACACCATTATATTAGAGATGTAGTTGCCCAAGGCAATATCAAGGTCAACAAGATCGCCACAAAGAAGAACCTCGCCGACATGATGACAAAGCCGATTCACACCACCAAATTTGAACTATGTTCAGTTTTGGTTGGTATTCTCAATTAAGTTTTTTTTTTTTTTTTTTTTTTTTTTTTTTTTTTTTTTTAACTTTTGAACACTATATGTTTTTCATTTTTTTTGTAATGATTGAATGTTGTTGCTCAGTATTGGTTTCGTCCCAAGTTAGAGTTTGTTAAAATATGGTCCGAACTCAAATGTATGTATGGAGTTCTTTTTATATTGCGACCCTCACGAAAACTGTCGCTATAATGCTAGCTGTCAATTTACTTGCTCTCCAAAGTTGCGTTTTTCTCCTTGGTTATCTTATATCTAAGTTTTAGATTTGTATTAGGAGTCTTATTTAGTCTCCTATATAAAGGGATGTCAGATGATACTTTAAATCATCTCCTTATTACCGTTTTACATATTACATCGAGCCCTTTGTAATCTTTCGACATTATTGAGATTAATATAGTGTTCTTCAAGTGGTTCTTTTTCCAGATTTTTGTGTATTTCTACTATGAAGTCAGTGTTCATTCGATTATTGTTCACGTCTTGATTTATAATAATTTTCAATACCCTTCCAAACATATTACCGTCGATGATCTATTGTTGCAGCAAACCTTGCAACCATGATTACAATATTATGCAACAAGATCCATAATTTTGCTAGAAGTTCACATCAGACAAGGGAGATCGATAAGTCGGTCGACATGATTCTAACATTTGTACTTTTGATCAAAACAGCATTATACAATACGGAAATTTATATGAATTGAAACTGTTTTCTAAAAAATCACAACCTAATACTATTAATTTCAATATAAATTAACACTATGTATGAAAGCTACGATTTCAATTAATTTTTATTGTTATTGCAAGAATTATGATTTAGCAGAGACTATGTTGTTATTACTTTTGTAAATCCAAAAAAGATCTATATAGTCGTGGAATAAAAATATAATATAATAATAGTTAATAATAATTAATAATTATAATTAATAATAATAATAATAATAGAATAATAAATTAATAATAATCCAGTAATGTAAACTCTAAAACAAATCAGGAACGAGAACATTCTTTTTCTATTTTAGTTATTTTACTTCGCTTTATAATAGTTAAATTCAATCAATAATATACGACGGTTTCCTACAACAAATTGAATGGAGAGCGGTATACCTAGCAAACAAACAAACAAATCACCCTACGTCACCCCTTTAGGGGTGAGCGGTATACAGTCTGAAACCGTTTACAGAAAATCAACCAAATATGATTGAGAAAATTGCATGGATAGACACTTGAGCCCCTTATTACTCAGTATGGTCATTGTCAGATATATTTACACGTGAATGGTCACAATTCCCTCAGGAAAAATCCAGCGGACCCGCGAGAATTCACTAGCCAATGAAATTGCTCCACGTATCCACAATTCCCTCTGGTCAACGCCAAATTCCTTCTGTTTTTCGAATTCCCTCTGTTTTCCCTAAATTCCCTCTGTTTTTATCTAATACCCTCTGGCTTTGCCTGGTCAATACGAATTCCCTCTGTTTTCCAAAATTCCCTCTGTTTTTATCTAAATACCCTATGTTTTTTAGCTTTTTTGAAATGTGGAAGATCTTGAAGAATTTTCTTCCATTCGCGTGCGCTGATCTTTTGTTTGTTCTTATTTTAAATAATTTATTTGTTTACTTTCTGTTTTTGTTGACCTTTTCATTTCATAATTGTGTGAGTTTTCAACTAACATTTTCGTTTCCCTTTCGTTTTCAAAGGGAATTGGGTCATCAAATATAATTTTTTGGTTTCATTTCTAAAGAGATCTTGGTGGTTTTAGTTGAATTTTGTCATCACAGAGAGTTTTCTGACTGATCAAAGAAAGCACGATTGAAGGTAAACATATTAAATTTGTTATTTTATGAAAGTCATATTTAAATTTATAAATTGAGAAACCCATTAAAATGACATCGGAAAATGATAAGGTTAAGGTGGTTCTTGTTTCGTCTACTAGTAGATGTGGTGTTTATCTGACTGGGTGATTCCAATTGACCTTCAAAGAGTTCTACCGCTAGTAGTGGGTAAATGCAACTCTGGCCGTCCAAAAAAAAAAAACTCTCCAAGATCTTCAAACAGAAAGTAAACGAATAAATTATTTAAAATAAGAACAAACAAAAGATCAGCGCACGCGAATCAAAGAAAATTCTTCAAGATCTTCCACATTTTGAAAAAGCTAAAAAACATAGGGTATTTAGATAAAAACAGAGGGAATTCGTAATTGACCAGGCAAAACCAGAGGGTATTAGATAAAAACAGAAGGAATTTAGGGAAAACAGAGGGAATTCGAAAAACAGAGGGAATTTGGCGTTAACCAGAGGGAATTGTGGATAAGTGGAGCAATTTCATTGGCTAGTGAATTCCCGCGGGTCCGCTGAATTTTTCCCGAGGGAATTGTGACCATTCGCGTGTAAATATGTCTGACAATGACCATACGGGGTAATCAAGGGGCTTAAGAGTCTATCCATGCAATTTTCTCAATATGATATGAATCAACTTTAAATCAAAGCAATTTCAAATTTGATTTTTTGATCGGTTTTAACTGAGATCGAATTCACTAAACAATTTACGGTTCGATTAACTGTTTTAAAATTATTTTGTTAGGTTTAATCGAACACTGAAGTCAAATATTAAATATAATTTAATTTATTATATATACAAGATAATAATAATTCTTATATTTAGTATTATACCTAAAAAAACTTAGATACTTTAAAAGTAATAAAAATTTTGATTTATAACTATTTGGTTTGTTATTCTATATTATAAGTGGTTAATAATGTCTTGTCTTAAACATAGTTTCCTGAATTTTGTTTATATTAACTTTTTGTCTCTACTTTTAATTTAATTTGATTAACTTTTATGAGATTGGCAAGTCAAGGTAAGAATGAACAAGAAAAAGATGAAACTTTAACTGATAGGCTCATATTTTTAGCTAAAATTTGTTTAGTATGTCATGTGAAAATTCATACCCATTTGGCAAAATAGAAATATCTCCTATAACTAAATGCATTATTGTAGTTGCAAAGTTTTGGAAATAACAAGTATATTAGAGATGTAGAAGATTGACTATGCTTGCCAAATTTAGATGATTTATTTTCTATAGATGTAGAAGCGTATATACCCTATAAAAATTCTAAACAACTTTCTTAACATTTTAACTCTAATTTTGTAAGTTGGAACAAATTTTAGGGTCAAAATTTTGTAATTCGGTTTTTGGTTTCAAAATGAAATCGAACTGCATTCAAATTTAATTTTTGACTTGATTAAATGCATTGAATCTGATTTTTAATCTGGTTTACAGTTTAGTTTCTAAAGAATTCAATACTGAGATATCCAAATTGAATTCACATCGTAAGTTGCACAGGTGAACACCCCCACACCCGTCTAACAAAAAAAAGCCTACTTTTACTTTTAATTTTACCATGGAAAATGATTCACATGGCTAATTAGGCATATATGTCTAAAAATGTGATTGGCAGATGAGAAAATGATTGGATGAGATTATGAGAGAGAATAAGTGGAATTCATGTGTCAAAAATTGTATAGATTAAATTTGTGAGTTACACTTATAAGTTAAGCCTATTTAGCATTATCTTTTTATCATTATATATATATATAAGAAACCATGTTTAAAATTAAATATGTTATTACGACTAATTGATTAGGTATACGATTTGATTTACAGTAGAAGACAAACAAATGTCTTTCAACGTGGCAAGGATCGATAATACCTCTCAAGACACATGTTGGTCTCATTCTGAAGATTCTCTAGCATATATAATCTCCTTGAGAATATAAATTTTATATACTTAATGATTTTTCAGGGACTGAATAATTGACTTTAACCTACAAATATATATTTAAAAAGTGCTTAGAACAAGGATTTCTGCGAAACATACAAAGAAATCATAATAATTTGAACATAGCTAGGGCGTTTTTCAGTTCTAGTTTTTCAAAAACACACCATTATGAATGTTTAAGATCTATGGCAAACAGTCACATTTTAATTGCATAAAAGTTTAATAATAACAAATAAATTCTGCTAATATAAAGTGTATGTTAGCCGTCACCTATTCCGAACGAAATATATAGTAATAATCCCTTTGACATAGAACATATTTTTTCTTAAAAAGTTGTGCTCATGTACGAATTCGGAAAGAATGGGGGCAGTGGGTTGACAAGTGAAACACCATAAAGCTTGTTAAAGTTTAATAAGTAGTTAAGTAACCGGGAACAAAGGATCATTCCCGCCATGTTTACAACACCATTTCATTACTCTACGAAAGAGTAGTACTTTTATTGAAATGAATTCAATAGATGGCTGGCTTAGATTCATTTGCATTCCAACTACCACCTTCTTTAAGGTATTGCATGTACCTTGAGAACTCCGGTTTAGCCGTTGCTTTCTTCTTTCCCCTCCTCCTCTCGAATATGGCAAAAATGGGGTGAAGCTTGCTCGCCTTCTTCACTTGCTTATCAATAACATTTTCTCTCATTGGAGTTCTTTGTTTTGACTCATAAGCCACGGGCGAATCACCAAAGAAATCTGTAGGCAACGTTCTTGATCTAATCATCTTAGCGTCCTTCAATAGATCGTCCACAGGAGCTCCCCCGATGACTAATGACTCGTAACCACTAGGGGGTTTCCTCGTGCTCATAGCTCGAAACATGGCTTCCAAAGTGTATTGTGTGTTTGTAGAAGGAGGAGTTAATTAGTGAAGTTAATGTGAGATTGATGGTTTTAAAGACGTGAAAACAATAAGTTATGAAACCATATTTTAACTTCATACGGAATTTTGTAAAGTGGTCTTCAATGGTGGGCGATACTAAAGTTTAGGATTAATTAAGCTTTTTTTTTTTCCCTTGTTAATTAATAACTACCGAAGTCAGCTCTAGAAAACAACAACATATTTTAATTAGTTACTCCTGATTACCAAAATACGTTAACAAATGATGTATTATTCTTAGAATAATAAACTTTTGTAATGACAAACAATAATAAGTCTATTATAACCTCTAAATGTATATATTAGTAGATGAAGTAATCTGATAAAATTACTAACTTTTTATTAGTTTAGTTACTTCTAACTTCTTAATTACGACATGTCATGAGAGTTAACCAGGCCGGCAAATAAAATCCCCGGAGGTCCCATGCGATATAAAAAATTAGACTTCATGAAACAAAAATTTTATATACATAAAATAATACATTAATGTTACCCAAAAAAAGTTATAAATATACAAAAGTAAGGAGTTATTATCAACAATTTCTAGTAATTGTTCTCAATTCATACAAAATTAATCCGTTAACCTCTATTGATATTATGAACTGCAAGTATAACATTAACAATTTAAACTTTAAAAAATATTTTAACAACTATTATAGTTAAAAAATAGTTCATAATTATATATATATATATATATAATAATCCCATTAGAAAAACAGTCCATTATATTGCCACAAGATAAAAATTTCTTAAATTATCTCTACATAAAATTCATGTACATGCGTATGTATCATACGAGCTATGCTAAATGTGCTTAACAATTCATGCCTAATACATACTTACTCGGTACATAACATGATATGTGTCTTTCATTTTGTCTCTCTTTTTTTCAATCATTATTATAATATGGGTACCAATAAGAATGCCATAAATGAATTAGGCATAAAAATTTAGGTATATCCAAGTTTTTTTTCTATATTCTTGAACATGTCTTTAAGATAAATATAACATGAATAAATAGGTTTTTATTATCAAAAAAGTGTAACACGATTAGACCTTATTTAATTTTGGGTTATGGGAGTGAGCATGTGTTTCTTTTTCAACATTAGACTAATAATAATATCAAATGCTCATAAATTTTAGAAGTCCCTAAAAATTAGTGGCATTTTCCGTTAGCATATAGAGCACTTGTTAATTTCCACCAGGTACTAATAATGATATCCTATGTTCGTAGTATTTATAAGAGCTAAGTAGTATTTTAATATCTTAAGTTTGATGACAATTTCATTCGAAAGCTACATATTAAAAACTTTTATAAGTAACCATGAGTGCAATTAATTTAATTTAATTTAATTAATTGTATAAACAAAACTTGCCATGTTCGATCTAGAAGGTTTATTTTAGTTGGAAATAATTGCGTGGGAGCTGTGAATGAGTTGGTTGTGTTGACTGATTGTGTGTCAGGATTAGTTGAAAAGATAAATTAAAGTTGGAGTTTCTATTATTTAACGAATAATAAAATCTGATTGGATTAATATCCTTTATCTGGAAAGAGACAAAGAAATAAAAACAACATTATCTGAATGAGCATAGTATACTTAACAAAATAGATTAACCATACTTATTAATCAACTAAATCTGTCATCGAAAGTTTTCTTATTCGATCACTTCGTGTAACTCTTAGGTTGCGTTTAGTTCACGGAATTGATTGAAATTTGATGGAATTGGAATTGAGATTCTATTCCTTAGTTTGTTTGGTTGAAAAATTTATAAAGTTAATTTTCATCAAATTCTTTCCACTAAAGGAATTGAAATTTCTTTTTCTTTGATAAATTCCAATTCCTTCAAAAATTTCTGCAAATCAAACGCAACCTTAATCTCTTTACCGGTTAGTCTTCGTGTAAACTTTTTCCTTTTTCCCCCTTCTATAGTCCAACTCCAATGAACACAGCCCACAACTTGGCCTTTCATCAAAGGCCCAAAATTTGGCCCAAACAATTACCCCCAATGGGATAGATAATCTGCCAGTCTGGCACTCTGGCTCTCTTTAAATGAGTTTGATGTATTCTTATCTTAGGATCTAATTTCATGTTTGTTATCTTCGTCTAGTATTTCCTTATAAGTTGATATGAAATGTATTAAAGTTATATATAGATTATTAATTTATGTTTAATGAAATTGTTCATATGTTTTTTTTATATGATACTGCTGGTCCAATATCAAGCAATTGATCGATGAATCGTATGAACGTTTATGAATGTATGAAAGTTTTTCTTTCAATATATTTTCTATTTAGCAAAAACATGATTTTACAATGAATAACCTTACTTCAATACCACTAACCACATGCTTTTATACCTAGAATACTAAGTATGTATATTGACAATTAAGCTCATTAGTTAGACTATTGTTACATCTCTAGTTTAGACCTAGCAGATACATTTGTGAGTTAGGAATTATAGAGACTTTTGCTAGTAGTATACAAATCATTCCCAATCGTTTTTCTCTTGCAGTTATATTTATTTATCCAACAGTTTCATGCCCAGTTGAGGAAAGGTCCGAAAGGAAACAACACAAAAAGTTTACGACTGACGTTTAAGTTTTTATAAGTACGTCAAACATACCATCAGTTGAATAGTAATCTCTGAATTATTATTGCCGTCAACTCTTTTTTTATATATTTCAATTGATGACTTCACATATTTACGACTGACGTTCAACCTTTTATATCTCCCTCTTATTTGGACTGAAATTATCTACCATAACAACGGAGCAATTCAATTAAATATCTCACATATGTTTATGTTCATTTCTAGTGATAATAATATCTGAACAAAACTGAAAAAGGCAACATTATTATCATCAATCAAACAAAATCACTTTCCAAGGTTTGTTAATGGTAGTAACAAGTTTTAATGAAGCGTCTAATGGACCATATATTAATGTAAAATACATACAAACATAATTATATATATTCAATTCAATTGTATAAACAAATGTATATAAGGTGTACAACAGTACTCAAATCATAACAACTTTACAAGTCAAACGCCTAGCTACTCGAACACTCAATTCTAATCGACGAGATTATTAATTAATACTTGATTAATTAATACAACTAATTAATCAGTAGATAACTGGCTTAGTTGAATTGGCACGCCAGATACCACCTTCCTTGAGGTACTGCAAGTACCTTGAGAATTCGGGTACAGCAGTCGCCTTCTTCTTCTTATTTCTCCTCTCGAATAAGCTAAATAACGGATGAATTTTGCTCACTTTCTTCACTTGTTTCTCAATGAAACTTACCTTCTTCTTTTGTTCCGTTACAAACTGCACTGGGTAATTGCCGTAGAAACTGGTGGGCAACGTTGCAGACCTAAGCATTTTAGCCTCCAACAATGTGTTCTTTTCATTGGATTCGACGATTAGTTTTTCGTATCCCCCGTGAACTTTCCTCATGCTCATTGCTCTAAACATTGTTCTTGAATTATTACGTAGAGAATAATATTGGGTGGCTTGGTGGTTAAGTGTGAAATTTGAAATGATTAAATGAGTTGAAGATTGATGAATTTATAGGGGGGAACTATAACTAATTTATAAAAAGGAGGAATATGGTCTTGTATGGTAGGCGATAAAATAAGAGTAAGGTTCCTGGAAAGTATGTATCATATGATGTTAGATTTTGGTCAAACTTTTAAAGTAATAATATTTCGGTCTTCCTCCACATGATATATATGAATGAAGAAACTTTGACTATAATATTTAGAATTTGTTCAAACGTGAAATAACATTAAATTATGCCACAAAAGCAAGATAATGTTTCTTTTTTTGTGGAACCGACTGATCATTGTAAATGTCTTTTTCTTAAGCTCAACTTGTTTATTATTTGAGGAAGGACAAATTACAAAAACAGTTATTTTATTTATATTGAACTTGTATGTAAGTTATAAATCTATTTTTTTTATTGATTTAAGTTACCAAGCCTTTCCTTTTGGTCACAAGTAAAGGACGAGAATTTTGACATTTTTAGTCAATAACTTTTTGTCTAAACTTTGTTGAAAATAATAATAATAATAATAATAATAATAATAATAATCAATTAATAGCTCACATAATTAAATATCTTGTGAAATAAAAAAACTTGGGTATAGCATTGACTGCGAACTCAAGTATCAGTAAAGCCGTTAAAACCAATTAGATTTTCATATTCGAGCATTAGGAGTAGAAAAAATCTCAATATTTTACGTTTAATAATCATTCTTGATATGTTTAACAAGTTTTTGGATCATCATCCACTTATGAAATCTGTAGATGCATAGAAACATTTTAAATGCATAATAAAAATTTATTATTTTTATCGACTTTAGACATTTGTGAGTGTATGAAAAACTTAGACATGTTTATATAATGTATTTTTAATAACTTATATATTTTAAATATATTAAACTTTAAATTTTCTTGATTCTTATATATATAATTAAGGGACAAGTATGAAAATGTAATCGATTGAGATACTCTTGTAGTGTGTATTCAATCACTTGAGCTTGCATTGTGTAAGAAACTTGTTCTTTTATACAATATATGAAAAAGAACCGGTTGTACCAAGTTTCCTTTTCTGCCATGTCAATCTAACAATTCTACTTTTATTCAATTAAAGCCACGTATTCATCTTCTACCATTACATTTATAGCATGCAATTACACCAAGTTCACCAATTCAAACAGAACTCTATATCCATCCTCCACAATTACAAACATAAATAATCTAACTGAAAATAATACTTGGTAACAATTGCAAACTAAAAGGTATTGTTGGCTTGATCATGGGTTAATATACAATCTTAGTTGGAATATAAGTCTTTATGTGTGTGTGTTCTGTGTTGTCTCAGTTTGTGCAGGTTCAAGATTGTTTGATCCTTATGTTTACTAAAGAACTTTCTGCAGATCAACATAAGTGTTTGTGTGGAAAACTAAACTTTCTTGATCTATTTCACAATTAGATTGAGGGAGGGTGTTGAAGAAACCAATCGAATTTGTGTTAGTTAAATGTGTAGTTATTTGTGTATAAGGTTGTTATTTGCAGGTTTGAAATGTTAGTGGTCAAAGTTGGATAAATAAAAGTCTTGTGCAGGAAGTTTGTCTTCTGTTGCTAAACAGGTAACATTGGTGTCTCTATGAAGACTTGGGAAGTACAGGGACTAAAAGTGTAAATAGGTAAACAGAAAATATACACAGTTTGTATTAGTTCTATTTTATTCATTCATGTATTTTTCGTACTTGTTCTTCTCAGAATAATTCTCTCTGTATTCTTGTTCAAGAGCCCAACGTTAGGGTTTCAATGGTTTCTAGTCTGTATCGATTTGTAAAGTGTGGTTGAGTATACTCAAAGGTCTAGATAGTTTGTGTATCGTGTATTTTTCTTATATAGAGTCTTTTGTCTTATTTTTGAGATTTTGTCCCGTCTTGTGATTAATGGAATTACACCTCTAGTTGAAGTTAGTTCATGTTGTTCTTGATTAGATTCTCATTTCTTAACAGGTATAAACATGCGCGCAGAACAAATAAATATTACACACCCTTTCAAAAATCTTTATAGGAACATAAAAAAGTTCCAGATTACAAAGCTATGAACTTGAAGCATAAAAATTAAAGATTTTGCAAACTCATCTTAAAAGGAACAAAACGATCACGAATTCAAGATCAAAAGAAAAACAAAAAACTATACTCTTATGAAGATGTTCAACTCCCATGGACTTTTGGTCAGTCACGTTTTTGGTGAAGGGCTAGCAACCAAATTGTAGATACGAATGGAAAAATGCAATTCGTTGTAGATCTGAATGGAAAAACACAAATTGGTGTAGATATCTCCGATTTTTGTGGTGGGCTAGCAGCCTTTGTTGTGATCGGCAAAGATGGGGGTGGTTGGCTTGTGGCGGCGGTGATGAGATAGCGACAGAGGTGGTTGGCTAGCGCAGGTCTGGCGAGGTTTGAGATGGGTTTGGTGGTGATGTTAAGATGTTAGGATTTTGGTGATGGACTAGTGATGGTGAATAATGTGTAAATTGGTAGGTTAGGAAGAAGAAGTGAGTTCGATGCCACATGGTATCATTTAATCCAGTCATCTTTTACACTTAACATTTATAAAAATATGCTTAGAAGAAGCTGGCTACTTTTTCCAAAGGTCTCTTGTTACATACGAAGAAAACAAGTCTACTAGACGGAATATCCTCAGTAGTTGAATACATATTACGAATTTTACATTTTAATTAATTTTATTTTTAAGTGTTTACTTTTATAATCAACCTATAAATTATTATCAAATTCTTCCTTTCTTTCTTCTTTCATTTATCTTCTTCTTTTAGTTTATCGTGATTATTCAGTTTGTTAGTAAAAATAGGTGATGACATTTTGCCTAAATATAGATACATGTAACTAATAAAACGAAACTCAAAATACCTTCTATAGACACAAAAGATTTCAATTCTAAGGCAAGATATTTATTAGATCGAATGCATTTACCAATAGATCTATTTTGTATTATCCGAACTAATAACAATCCTATCCGTCTCATGAATAAAAGCCAATTATCCAAGCGACTTGAAAGTTTGATTGATTTCTATAAATAATTTACTAAACCATTTCAAATTTATGTTACTATCTTGATCGATCATTAATGGTGACTTTCACATGCTACTAGACATAAAGAGTATTTTCACTTCTCCATAAAAGTTTTGTAGTTTTTAAACCATGAACGAAACAAACAACATAACCACACACAAAGTCACAAACGATATTTAGAGTAGAGAAAAGTAGGGACTAGGATCGTAGGACTATTGAATTATTCAAACTTTTAATATTGAGTTGAAGTTAAAAACCACAATCTAATTTTCAAGACATCGACATCTTTCACTTAATGGCGTTTATGAAGTACGAGTGAAAATATCTTCTACTTACGTAATTTTATTTAAATTAGCATTTAACTTGGATAATATGCATATTAGTATTCATTAAGAAAAAATAAACAAAAACTTAAAAAGTAGTTATTACTTATTAAGACTAATAACACAACGATCATCTATATCTATAATATAAATTAAAATATATATATATATATATAGGAGTGGATTTAAGAGAGAGAGAAAAATTGATGGAGAAAAGGAAGAAATGTTACTTTAATCATTTGATTCAGCAAATTAACTCTTTGATTCATCAAATTAACTATTTGATTCAAGAAAAGTGTTTATTAATGAAAATGTTTGTTGAATCATAAATAAGTATATATTGAATCACATAAAACATTTTTTGAAATCATATTTATTTTTTTGCTGAATCATACTTGTTTTTTATTTAAAATTTTTCTTTCTCCCCCAATTCTTTTTTCTTTTTAAATCCTGTTACTATATATATATATATGTTATAGAAAATAAAAAAATTATTTGTAATGTGGTTTAATTCTGAAATTAGTTAGGTCAAATTAAGCATTATGTGATTTAAAATAACAATTGTCATGACACTATTTAAAAAAGAAATTAGTTATGTCATTATATGACTCGAATTAATTCCGAAAACAATGAGAATACGTTTGAACAAATTAGGAATAATGCGGTTTAAATGTATGATATTGAGATGAGATAGGAAAACAAGAAGATGTAAAAATCAAAAGGTTTACGACATTTGTAAAAATCAAATCAATCAATAAATAAGATGAGAAAAAGAATAATAAGATGTCATATGTCACAATCATATCTGGTTAAGATGATAAATAGGAGAAAAATCATTTATCAGTTTGTTAATGTAAAGAAATCGGAACACATGAGATGAAGGTATATAAAAGGCTGTGGCTGTATATACTGAAAATTTTTTCCAATTTTACTACCCTAACTTCAAAGTAATATTTTAATAATAAATATGTTGATTTGATATTGATTTGACTAAAAGTAATAATAATTTTACTTTAAAAACTAATTTAATAATAAAAAAAAATAGTAATAAATATGTTGATTTGATATTGATTTAACTAAAAATAATAATAATTTAATAATAAAAAATTAGTAGGGCAGTAAATTTAGTACTACCCGTATAAAATTTTAAAAAGTACTATACGGTTTATTAAAGGTGACTGACTACTGTAATACCTTATAGCGTTTTAAAATATTGCAACAAAAACCTTACGTCCGATCACACTCTGCTCTCAAAAGATACAGAGAAATCTGTTCATCACTTGATAAACAAGTGGACTATAAACCGTAACTTCAGGGAGTAGATAAACCAGAGAGAAAAATTATCGAATACATAAAAAAACATATATGAATATGAATTATGAATTAACAATTAAAAGAAAATACAAACTAGCTATTTACATTTTTTAATAATAAACAGGGATATACAGTTGAGCCCTTGCATAACACTCTATTGGTGAACCTATATTAAACTTTATTCCTAGACCCAACAAGATTAGATCACGATTTTACATTTAATGCATTTTGATCTTTTATTTTTAAAAATATTAAAAGTTTAAATTTGAAATGTTTAATTTTTTATATTGTAGTAACTTTATTCCTTTTATAGTTTTTTTACTCTTAATCTTCTATTCCGAATTTTTAACTCTACAAATCAAGTTATCGTCATCAATTTACCATCATAAGTAATATATCGGAAAATAATAAACATAATATACGACTATCATTAAATTACAAAATACAATAAAATATTATACTCTATTATATAGCGTGAATATTTCACTAGTACGAAAATAACACCACAACATATTAAGAATTAATCACATTACAAAAGTTAATATTCAATTATTCGTACAAACACATTATGTTTTTGATAGTTAATAACCCATGATATTTAGTCTCATAACCAATTTTTTTGTTATATTTTATTTGAAAACTTTCGCTATAGATTCAATTACAGATTTGGTCGATAAGTTATTTAATATTTAATTAAACATTTATTTTACATAAGGTTAACGTGTATGGATGTGGGTGATCGACCTGTCCAATATAAATGACGTCCTCTTGGATCTGATCTACACAACTCTTTTTTATTCAATTATTGTACGTGGCGTCTTTAGTAGCACTCTTTCTCCACTATCCAAAAACGCTATAAATACAGCTTAGGGTGTATTTGACGTAGTAATAGCAATAAGCAATAAACATTAACTGTTTGTTTAAAAAAAATGTTTAGTAATTTAATGATAACAGTAATTATAAAGTGTAAAATTATGAAAAATGATATATATACATTAGAGTAAAAAAACTAATTAAATAAATAATAAAGATATTTGAGGGCATATAGGTAATTTCAGAAACAAAACTCTAGTTGTTAGTTGAAATGTTTGCTCATCAAACATTTTAAATGGAAGCAGTTAGACAATATGCAAACTCTAGTTGCTTTGTTGCCAAACAAGCTTTTCAACCAAATCGCTATCTGCTAGTCGTTTGTCGCTCTAAAATGCTTACAAATGTTTGCTACCAATCACACACTTAGTATTTTAGGACGTCGTTTTGGAGATCGTCAAGAGAAAAGACGGAAGGTGAGACGGAGTAGGTGGTAACATATCTATTTTTCATCAAAAAATTATTTTGTAAAATGGTAAAAATAAAAAAAAATATATTCATTACGTAAAATGGTAACATCTATTTTTCATCAAAAAATTTATTTTTAAAAACTTTTATTAAATAAAATTCCAATCCCAATCACTCGATATGTATACATACAAATTCAACTCCACAAACAATTCTCACAATCTTTTTACTACTTTCTTTCAGATATTACCTATATAATTCATACACAAAAATCAAAATATAAATGGATCCACACCAAAATTCCAACGAAGATTCCTATATAGAAGATGTGAAAGCAAGTATTGCTTGTTACAAACCGGATGTTATGCTCAATTTTCTTGAAACGTGGGAACAAGATAAAGAAAACGAAACTGAAAGTTCACAACTAAAATTACGTGAAAAGATAATTACATAGAGATCGTGTCGGCGCTGATGAACATTTATGTCAAGACTACTTTTCCGATTCACCAACATTCCTGAAAAGATTACTTTCGAAGACGATTTCGGTAGAGCAAGACATTGTTCCTCCGTATATTTCAATATATAATGTCTTACTCTCAATACCGCTACCTCCATGTTTTAGTGTTACATTAAAAGGCGAGATTGTATATGTGAAATATTTGTATTCGTACCTAGCAAAATCAAGCGTACGATCAAGTATTGCATGAGATACACACAAAACACATTTCATGTTCAACATACATAGTATTCATACAGAAATACCCAATGGTATAACAGGTGTATTAAATGATTAGGTTAGTCCAAATTCGATTGTAAGTTTATAATCCAGTAGCTTTATGCTTATATATATTCGGCAAGCTATACTCTATTATTAATAGACATAGAATCTAACCTATGTAATCACAATCAATATATTAGTCTTTTACCATTTAATTAATATGGTATTAGAGGTTTAGGTACAAACCGTCAGAAAATTATTATCTTCCGGTCATTGACTACTACCCAGTGATTCGGCCGGATACCATTTTATTTGCTTCCGCTTAGTTATTTTCGTTTACTTAATGTTTTTTTTCTCTCTTCTATCAAACTCATAAAATCATTTTCTTCAGCTTAAAAACTCTTCTATTCGCAATAAGAGATCAGTGTCGTTGTCGAGAAAAGTTGCCTACCAAGTTGCTACTCCATCCCAAAGGCAAAGTAAACCATGACATTAAAAAAAACAAAAATAAACCTCACAAAAAAAGAGAAAGTCCTCAAACAATATGCAACTCTTGAATATAAGTTTGCCTTCATACAGACAAACAACAAAGAAGATAGAAAGGATAAAAAAAAAGTGACTTTCAAACTTCAAAAAAGAGGGTTATTCAAGCTATCTACATTTGTTTCAGTTTGTGCGTTTAAAAACCTCACGTTCAAATTGCAAGGAAGTGTTTGATAATTAGATTAGCCCAAACCCGATTGTAGGTTTATGATCCATTAAGTTTAGAGTTTATGTTGCTAATTCCTCAAACTATTTTCTATTATAAATAGACATACAATCTGACCTATATACTTAAAATTATGGTCACAATCAATATATCACTATTTACTATTTACAATGTGTACTTATATTCAATAATTTATGGATCTATAACAAAAGTATGATATATTTTAACCTTCTCTAAAATGTATAACTTTTAATCGTACAACAGAAAATCAATCGTAAGAACTCTACAAGTTAAATCATCTAATCAAACTCTCGATTTTGTCGAGTTTATTGGTTGATTGATCATCAGTTTGAACAAATCAGTAAATCACAGGTTTAGCGGAGTTAGCGTCCCAAACACCTCCTTCTTTTAGGTACTGCATGTACCTTGAAAACTCAGGTTTTGCTGTCGCTTTCTTCTTACGACTTCTTCTCTCAAACAAGCTGAAAATTGGATGAACTTTGCTCGCTTTCTTCACTTGTTTCTCTATGACTTCTGCTTTCTGTGGAAAGTTCGGTTCTATCACAAACTTAACGGGAAAATCGCCAAAAAAGTTTGCAGGCAACGTTGTGGATCTTAGCATCTTAGGGTCCGTATTAGATGGACCGTTGAGTGTCGATTCGTTGACCAATTGATTGTATCCTCGGTGTGCTTTTCTCGTGCTCATCGATTTAAACATGGTTCCTGAATTGTCAAAAGGATGAGTGATTTTTGGTGTTTGGTTGAGTGTGAATGTGAATGTGAATATTGTTGAAATGGTGAAAGATGTGAATGTTTTATAGGCGTGCAGGTTTTAGGAATTTGCATTCACAAGGTCCTTTTGTATATGGTTTGCACATTAAGTATATAACAATGTATACTTGAACGTGTTTAAAAGTCAACGTTTAGGTGATTACATAGCTACTCAATATACACATGTACTTACTTAAGAAAGTAGATGTATTCGTTGGAATTAATATATACCAGCAATTTGTAATTAAATTATGTTAGAACATACGAATTCTAGATAACATGCAATGACTTTTATTTTATATTGGTACATAGCTAGTTATATGACTAGTATAATTTGTTTATTTTAACACCTATTAATGTTACAAGTAATTGAACAGTCAAACAAAACCAAGTCTACTAGTGTAATTTAATAGTCAATTAAAATGTTATTATCTACACACCCTATTTTGTAAGTACCTATTAATAAATTGAAAGTTATGTTTGACGATAAATTAGTAAAAAAGTATTATTGATTTTGAGAACTTACTTTTTTAATAATTTTCACAGTTTCTTTTCCAAACAGAACTTACTCATTTATAAGAGTCAAACCTTACTAAAACTAAAACTAAAAGTTCAAACTCTTAATAATTTCTTAGAAGCCACCACAAGCCTCCCATTTAAGCACACCAAAAGTTAGTTATAATTTACTCAATATAAAATCTTTATTAAGCCACCACAAGCCTCCCATTTAAGCACACCAAAAGTTACTTATAATTTACTCAATAGAAAATCTATTAAATTAGTCAAAGCCAATGATTAAAAACTGGTATTTTGAGTGAACCAGTAAGTCCTTTGGTTCTGGTTAGACTGTCGATTCAACCGGTTTAGCCTTATACACTACAAGCCCACCAACCAGACTAGCATAGCCCAACTTTATTTTGAGTCGACATGCTTTTATCCAAAAATTTCTAACCAAACCCAAAGCCATTGCAGCAAGTCCAAGTCCACCGGTGGAATTTGGTTCGGTTTTCAGTTTGACCGGTTGTTATTGATTATGTCAAACTTGGTTCAAAACTGATTAGTTTTAGATCGGAAAAATGTAATTTCCCGGTTCAAACGGTCCGTTGGTCAAAGCAGAGTTGGTATGTAACTTTTAGAGGAAATTTTATTTCAAAAAGAAAATGTTGCAATGTTATTAAACACCAAAAACAAATCAGTAAAAGAAAAGCATTAACTTGATATTTTAGGCCAACTATTGTACTATACGGTCTATTTAAATGTTAATAGAAAAATACAGGGATAGTCATTGTAATTTTATCATCACTACTTATTTCATCCTTAAATTTTTTTTTTTCACGTCGGTAACATTAATTTAATTTGACACTTACTGCATGAATAGTTTTTAGCTCGTTAAGTTTTTAAGGGTGTTTTTTTTTAAATAATAATTTATTTTTTATTTTTGTCATTTTAAGCAATTGTACAAACTTTTATCTTCCGAAACCATTCAAACTTGGTTTTTTTATCCTTCATGACCATTATTCGCACGATCTATTGACAGATTCGGTAAACAATTGATAATATGATCAACTTTATAGATTTAATTTTGTAATATTGAATCGTAATTTAAAAACGTATGATACACATGAAACGACATCGTTTATGTAAGCAAAATACTTTCGGTTCGAACGAGAATTTTAAACTACATATAAGTTTTAACACGTAAAACGATATCGTTTCATGTGTATTTTTAAAAAAATTTATGTATTTAAACTACAATTCCATTTCACAAAATCAAAATTTATAAGTTTGATCACATCACTAATTGTTTACCGGATCTTTTGATGAATCGTACGAATAATAGTTCCGAAAGATAAAAGGTCAAGTATCTATTGTCCCAAAGAACAAAGAAAAGTACAGTAGATTAAAAGAATAAAAAATATAAAAGAAATTGTTATGTTAGATAAAATCTTAATTTTTAAATCTGAAGTATAACTTAAACACCTAGTTAGGCAGGGTGATTTCATTAAGGCTAACTCCAGCTGAATAAATTCAAGAATTAAAGTCGACTGGTTAGACCTTGAAATTAATTTGGATATAAGAATTAATCTTGTTTCTAATAAAGATGAACGTAATTGATTAAAATACTGCCCTACCATTTTGGACTTTTGCATAGTTTTCAATGTTCAAACTAGTCAATAATTAAGTTTCTTGACTACCGTGTCATTAACCAAAACACCAAAAGGTCACACTCAACTTAATTTGTGTGTTCAAATCATAAAACATTAAAATAACTCACTGAAGGAACACTTATAACATTGTAACTACAGTTTCCCCTGCTCGACCACTTGGATCTTATTTTTCATACGGTCTGATAGATCAGTCTATTTACGGTCCCATTGGTATGGAGGGTATGAAATCACTAAAAGTTTGAACCAACAAATTAATGGATGACTTCTTTACTAGTTATTATTTTACTTTTTGTAATTTACCTCGTTTAATTTCGTCAAAGTATGTGTTATGCAGTTATGCACCAGACGTGCTTGACCGACTTATTAATCAAGCGTTAGTAGTTATTTTTCAGTTTGTTTGGTTGAATAAATACGTCTTTTAAATATGTTTAATGCATAACAAACATGTACTTGAACAGAATTAAATGAAGTAAATAACAAAAATTAAATAATACTTTGTAAGAAAAACTGAATGTGTATAATACACTTACTAAATATATACAAAAAGAAATAGTAAAAGTTAAAATGATAAGCTATTAATATAAGGACAATTAATAGAATTATGTACAAACTTAAAGGATTAAATTGAAAGCTTAAAAAGAGCATACTGGTCATTTATAATAGGAGGTTGGTCAAGTTTAACGGCATAAAAAACTAATCAACGTGCAAAATTACATCTCAAAATGATGATATTTAGAAATTTGAAAAGTAAAGGACGAACTTAATTTTTTGATGTAAATTACAGGGACGATGGTGTAATTTACTCTTTTTATTGATTTATTTATGTTTATTTTTTTGAAGTGTAAATATAGGTATTCTATATAGTTAACATGAAATCTTCAAATATATTCATAATAAGAAACACTTTAATATTCATAACGGAGAGATATAATATTTAAATAAACTTATTTGTTAATTGTGAATCAATTCATAATTGATTTTTGAGTACCATCTACCGATTATACCCGACCCAACGTTCACACTCTAACCCCCACGAGGCCACAATCTATAAATACCTCACATGTATCGATGGAGTTGAATGGTAGCTTCAGCACGTGCTTTTTTAACTTACAACCTTCTATATAAATAAACACATCCCTTTGTTTGTTAATATAACCATTAAAACAACTTCAAAAGGCACAACAACAACAATATGAAAGAGGAGACTCGGGCCACCGTTTGTGTCACTGGAGCCTCTGGATTCATCGGTTCATGGCTCGTTATGAGACTTCTTGAACGTGGCTACATTGTTCGAGCCACCGTTCGTGACCCAAGTATATATACACAACATACTTCTCTAATCACCTTCTTTCTTTTATAACAATAAAAATGGTATTCATTTTGTTAAAACAAGTATAATGTTTGATTACACAGGTGACATGAAAAAGGTGAAGCATTTAATAGAATTACCAAAAGCAGAAACAAACTTGACATTATGGAAAGCAGATTTAACACAAGAAGGAAGCTTTGATGAAGCCATCGAAGGTTGCCATGGTGTTTTTCATGTGGCTACACCTATGGACTTTAAATCCAAGGACCCTGAGGTACACTTATTGCACCTTTTGCGTATATATTATCTTTTAAATATATTTTTGTTTAATTAAGGAATGACAACAAGTTATATTTATTACAGAATGAAATCATAAAACCAACAATAGAAGGAGTTTTAAGCATTGTAAGATCATGTGCTAAGGCGAAAACAGTCAAGAAACTTGTCTTCACTTCTTCTGCTGGAACGGTTAACGTACAAGAAAATCAGCTTCCTGTCTATGATGAGTCACATTGGAGTGATTTGGACTTTATCTACTCCAAGAAAATGACTGCTTGGGTTGGTTACTATTTCTTTGGTTCATTACATTTCTTTGCTTGTCTTTGGAATCTATGTGGTTAATCTATGACCATTTTGTACACAAACAGATGTATTTTGTGTCAAAAACATTGGCGGAAAAAATAGCATGGAAAGCAACAAAGGAAAACAACATTGAATTCATTAGTATCATACCAACGTTAGTAGTTGGTCCGTTCATCACTCCCTCATTCCCACCAAGCCTCATTACCGCACTTTCTTTGATCAACGGTATGTAACATTATTTAGAAGTGGCATAATGGACGGTTCACGGGTTGGCCAAAATTTAATTTAGCATGTTATATATGATTACAAAAGTTATTTCATCTCGGTAAAATTAAGTTTTGGATGAAATAATTAAGGACATTATACACTTTAGACAACATTCGACCCATTTTAACCTACTTATAGGTTCTAACGGGTCAATTTTAAATTGAAACAGGAGAAGAATCACATTATTCAATTATAAAGCAATGTCAATATGTGCATCTGGATGATCTTTGTGAGTGTCATATATACCTCTACGAGAACCCTAAAGCCGAAGGGAGATACATTTGTTCTTCACATGATTCCACCATTCATCAAGTGGCAAAAATGATTAACGAGAAATGGCCAGAGTATCACATTCCAACTAAGTAAGAATCTAAACTTAATATTTACTTTCATCGTGTTTGTTGGCGTTGATGTGATACTTTATGTGATTCGGTAGGTTTCCAGGGATTGACGAGAAGCTGCCAATAATTTCTTTTTCATCGAAGAAGTTAACCAACATGGGGTTTGAGTTTAAGTATGATTTGGAGGAGATGTTCAAAGGAGCTATTGATAGTTGCAGAGAGAAAGGATTGCTTCCATATTCTACAAATCAGGTCAAGAAGGGACTACTGATATCTTCTATTGATAGCCAGAAAATCGTTGATGAAGCAGTGAAATTAATGAATTGATAATATATATATGATTTACATTGCAGAACGAAATTTATATAATTCATAATTTTATTTTCGTTGTTTGGTGACGATGTCACCTCTTTATATGTAATTAAATAAAAATACGATGAAGGGTTCTGAGTTCTTCATCGTTTTTCACCCTTTACGATCTAACATCTTAATTTTTTTTTTCATAATTATACTTTTGTCTCCTTAAATATTTGATAAATTTATTTAAATTAAAAAATGATCAAATATTTTATTTATTTACAAAAATGAAAGAGTCTATAAACTACATAAAAAAATCAGCTACAATATTTTATTCATTTTATTAAGATTAAATTCGTCCTGCGTTATAGCGGGTATAAATTATATAAAAGAATCAACCAGGTAAAAATTAAATTCGACCGGCGTCATCGCAGGTCTATAAACTATATAAAAAACTCGGTCACAATATTTTATTCATTTATAAAAATTAAATTCGTCCGACGTTATCGCAGGTCTATAGATTATATAAAAAAGTCGACCAAATATTTTATTCATTTATAAAAATTAAGTTCGTTTCGCGTTATCGTGCGTCTATGAAGTATATAAAAAAATGACCGCAATATTTTATTAATTTATAAAAATTAAATTCATCCGGCGTTATCGCGGGTTTATAAACTAGCAGCGATCAACATTTCTTTTGTATAATTACACTTTAGGTCCTTAAGTATTTGATGTATTTGTTTAAATTAAAAAAGTCGGTCACAACACAAAAAAATCGACTAAATATTTTATTCATTTATAAAAGTTAAATTCATCCTTATCACAGGTCTATAACTATAAAAAAAATCGATCACCATAATATTTTATTCATTTATAAAAATTAATTTCGTTTTGTGTTATCGCGAATTTATGGCCTAATTTATTATGAAAACAATATATGGTTAATGGACTGGATGATCACGTACTCTTGTGTACAAAATTAAAAAATTAAATGTTCGTCGAGAAATGAGTAGAACCATATTCTTCGATGGCCCTTTAATTTGTGTAAAATTCTACGCTGTAGGATTAACCATTCAAAGGAGAAAGAAAACTGTTGAAGGATACAATCGTTGTGTTGTTGTTTTGGTTAATTGTGTTTTATTTTTAAGAGTAGAAGTTTACAGGTCTTTAAGCATTCTTCATTACAAGTTATTCATACATTTCTTAACAGTCCTACCACCATTACTATTTTCAGCCCCAATAAACAATGCCTGATAGCCAATCACTGCCTCAAGCTTTCAACAATGTACGAAGCGTATAGATCCCTGCCATCACCAATACTCAGAGTAAGATAAGATCTGCATGAAACATATAAAGATATAGACGCGGGATTATGGATGATTAAATTCTCACATGGAATACTCAATTGCTTTGACTGCATCTTCAGCAGGGAGAAAGTCATTTACTTTGACCGATTTGTTCTCGTTCTTTTTGTCTGCATCAATAAAGTTAAGGGTATGCAATGACAAAAACCAAGATAACAAACACAAAGCTACTTTTTAACAAAATGTAAGTATGGATACAGTCCTCAAAGAAACGACGAATCTCAGCAAGACGGTGAGGAGGAAGTTCTTTGATGTCAGTGTAGTGCCTAAATTCTGGGTCATCTGCACATACTGCTATGATCTTGTCATCCCCTTCACCCTGTTAGAACAAAACATTTTCCAATACAAAGAATCAAACAGAAGATTAATGACACATGAAAATAATTCATCAAGTCCTAAATCCAGGGATCACCAATCATTGGTTTTCCATCATTTAAACACATTTTAAATGTTTATCGAAATGTTTGTATAGAAAAAGAGAACATATAAATTAGTCAAATGGTTTATACCTGATCAATCATAGGCATTAATCCAATTGCACGTGCACGAAGGAAGGTGCCAGGCAGTACAGGTTCCTGTACAGGAAATTCAGAAATAAAAAACACATATATCAGATGGTGATTTAAGCTGAACGTAAGATACAATGAAGTTCCACAATATCATATCATTGACATAATTATTACCTGCATCAATACCAACACGTCCATGGGATCGCTGTCTTCACAGATGGTTCTTGGGATGAAACCATAGTTGTGAGGGTAAACCACTGATGAGTAGAGAATCCGATCAACCTATTCTATGAAATGTTATCCATCAATAACGCACCAGCAGATATAGATTCTAAAACAAATAATTATATATAATTGATTATATTGTTCAGACAGGACCACCATCTAAGAAAGACAAAACGAGATACTTTTGAGGACCAAAAGCACTTGTATAAGTGAAGTTGACTACATGCAAATATGTCATTAGCAATTCAGAAAAAAAAGTTGCAATTTCCAAGGGACATCCTACAAATGAGAATTTTTGCAATTTTCAATTAACTTATGAGTGTACCAGTTAATAACTCAACACCTTAATTATGCTGATAATTATTAACTAGAAGACAACTTGATAAAACGTAAGTAATGAGACGTTCACCTTGATGAGGCCACTTGCTTTGTCAAGTTCATACTTCACTTTGCTGCCTTTCCCAATTTCAACCACCTGCCACAGATTTAACATCACTTAGACACAACTATTTTTTGAATCAAAATCTGATTTTCCAGAACATCTATTTGCAGATATATCGAATAGCATACACAGTTGAAAACTTGAGGTGCACCAGGCCCTGCATATATCACCACAAAAAGATCCTTTGAGGACAGAATCATGATCATTTGGAACTACTTTCTAATCACATAAGAGATCCTTCTGAACATTTGCTGTTATTATACTTAATGATGAGTACAAAGAATAAGATGTTTCACTTTATGAGACAGTATTGGGGGGAAAAAGCAATATGTGAGGAGAATAGAAGCTTTACCGATCTCCAAGTCATGCCAGGGATGAGCAGCAACGGATCTTCGTGACATAGAGTTTAGAATCCTTTCATTGAGGCTCACAAGATTATTTCCAGAACTTTTCACACTTCCTTGTCCATCATTAGCCATGTTTACCTTCAATATACGAGAATTAGTTTGATTCATAACAAAAGATGCAAGCACACAATAGATTTAGTATAACATTTTCCAGCACAATGTTAAAACAACTTCACTAAATGAATAACTCTCTCCACCTACTCTAACAAAAAACAATCAAACAACTTAACATTTTGATCTAAAGCAAGCCACTAGGTTACAAGAAGGGGAGTCGGAGTTCAATACTAGATTTGTATATATCGTTCAAATTTCTGGTTGACCAAATATGTGACTAGCTAATCTTGTTAATAAGATACAACTAAGGCCGTACTCAAAATATGAGGGTTTTCCTTAAACTATTACCAAATTTTCCATTTGCAAACATATTGACCTCTAACTCGAAAGTCATTGATACTAAGTCTTGTTACGATCTAAACAATGGAAGTGTCTAATTTTACTTGCACCATTTGCTTGCCCTTTTCTGATACATCACCACTACAACTCCTTAGGCTAATTGTACAGTTGGATATAAGTTGATTAGTCTTGCTGAAAATAGTACAAAAAGCAGGTTGATGCAGTAAATGCAAACATACGAAAGAATCTACTAAAAATTGTCAAACAAACAATGCATCAATTAATCAACACAGATACATAAATAACAATTCGTAGTATAGGTTAACATCAATTCACCAACCAAATAATTAAAAAATGGCGGGACCCTGTAGATATCTTATTTTCTAAAAGAGAGAGTGTGGCTATGAAAGGAGAATTTGTATTAAATCACAATTTTTTCAACACACAAAAACTATGCTGAATATGATTAATTAGCCCACAAAATAGTTATACTAAACCAAATTTTACTTCCCGAATAAGTGAGTTGCATATTGTTAATAAAGAGACATTCAATAAACTGATTCCCCTAATTTAACTCCATATATCGATAAGCATCCCCTTATTGCAGATTGAAATTAATGATTATTAGACCTCATTAAAACAAAGTGAGCAAAACAGTTCTAATTAGTTGATCAGATTAAACGAGACAATAATTTACTAAAAGGATATTCGAAACTAACAATAGAATATGCTTAATTTACAATTAAAAAGATATACAGTAATAAAAAAACAATCCACATATTATAACACACACACACACAGTTCTCTAGTAGCATTAAAAGAATTAGGCAAACATCAAATTCATTCATCATCTAAACTGAAGAAAACGAAACAACGATATCAGTATAAATTATTCAATCAACATGCTATCAATTTCACGCGCATTGAATCAGAAGACAAATCAGTCTCACAACAACAAAAAATATTAACACAAATATCACTATTGAAACAATGAATATGCTAATCTAATTGATGTATTCACTTGATCCTTTAACAAAACAGTAAAGTAATCAATGAATGATATCGTAGAATTAGTGAGAACACTTACAGATTAACAACGAATGTGATTTCTGGAGAAGAAATGTGAGGAGGGGGAAATAGGAAGAAGGGTGGTCGTATAGTGGACGCAAAAGTGTGACCCTTTGACCCTTTTTCAAGACAAAAGAAAAGCTGCCTGTCTTGAAACCGTTGGATTGGTAAGAAATATAATCGAGGGTTGATGGTTATACACATGGATTTTACTTTGCAGAAACGGTTATTCCCTCACCCACATTCACATGTGCTAATGGAATCAGTTAATGCGAATATTTTGTTGACCGAACTTCAAAATAACATAAAAGTCAGGGGCCTTAAGTGTTCATTTTCAAAAGTTTAAGGTCTTAAATAAATTACTGCCTCCTTTCTTTCCGTTCCGCCATCTTTTTACTTTGTTTTAATCTAATTTTTGCCCCGGTTAATGTTCACCGGTGATTTTTTTTTCTTACATTTTGGTGCAATACTATCGCGTATATAGGGCAGGTATGATTTATTTTGTTTTGCAACTCTCAATTTCATAATTAATACGCGCAATTGAGTGATTATATACTGATCGATTCTACTAAAGCTTTGTAGAAAACCTACTCCGATTATATCTCCGGTGTAAATTATTTTCATTTCTGTGCCAGATAATTGCCAATAGTTATAGATGAATTCTTTTTTTAGCTCAACAGTATAGAAAATTTAGTTTGATTCTTTTTTTTTTTTGGGTGAAAATGAGCTCTTAGTAGCAACAGAAGTTACAGATATACATTACACATATACATTTCTATATAATAATACAAAATTAAATATAATACAGCTTAGATTACAGATTGAATGACAATCAAGGACTCAAGTTCAAAGCTTGTAGCTAGTTCACCAACCAATTCTCCACCAAATTCATATGGGGCTGTTGTTTTAGGAGGTACATTTGATCGCTTACACGATGGTCACGGCCTCTTTCTTAAGGTTTGTTTATATATATGTGTGTTATCTGTTTCACATCTCAAACATTACAAAAACTAAACGAAAAAAAATACTTAAGGAAGCATTTTTTGTTATATTTATCTGAGACGTAGAGTCGTAAAGAGGAAAGAATGTTTATCTTATGGAGCTGCAGAGTTGGCTAGGGATCGAGTTGTAGTCGGTATACTTGATGGTCCTGTGTCGTCCAAGAAAAAGGTTCAATATTTTCCCCGTTCGAGTTTTCATATCAATACATTACAGAGTGATCAGTAAACTATTTAATTTCATCCTCTTGCAGTTTGCCATTCTTATAACGCCTATTGAACTGAGAAGGAGTTGATGATTACATTAAGGTGCTACACTCTTTTCTTATTATATAATGTTTATGTTTCTTACTTGTGCAACCATTATTTAATGCTGGGTTAGGAATGGTGGACTATAATGTGGTTGAATGCACGGATCAGTAGTTGCTTCATTATGTACTCACAGGAATAATCTATAAGGTCATTGTTAATGTCTTTCGTTATTTTGTTTCATCCTTACTTAATAAATTATTAAAAGCTTGCCCCAATTGTGAATTTGTTTCTTTATCTTTATTCCAGTCTATCAAGCCTAACCTGGTAGTAGAAGTTGAACATATAACAGATCTTTATGGTCCTTCAATTGTTGATAAGAATCAGGATGCCATTGTTGTCAGGTTAGATCATTTTCCGAGTTTTTTTCTTTTTGCACATGTTTGTCTGTCAGACAACCATGTAGCCATGCCAGGACCCATCAGATGGGCTGGCAACGATCCTCTACTGAGCCATGGTCAAGACCATAAGGCTTTGTCAATCACGCTCTGGCTACATGGTCATGGTTCATCAACTAAACATGGGTTTCTGTCTTCTTAGGAATCAAGAATACAGAGGTACGAGCCTATAGAACAGATCCTGTCTTTATGGGTTTCTTTTTGCACATGTTATAATAATATTGGTAGGATACCTAATGCTAATGCTACCTTTTTTCTTTCTTTCAGCCAAGAGACACTATCTGGTGGATTATTGGTAAACAAGAAGAGAGCGGAGAGGGGCCTATGACAATCAAAGGTGCGTATATATTCTGCAGGTACTTTACTATTTTGCAGATGATGCCTGAATGTATGGGTTATTCGCAAATTGCAGGTTGAAGTTGTAAGTCTGGTTTCTGAAGAATCTAGTGGAGAAAAACTGAGTTCCTCTACATTGAGGAAGTGCGAGGCTCACATTGCTGGCTAACTTTAGTTAGGTTAACAGGTATGCATCTATCAAAACATTATTTGCAGGCAACATAGATACAAATGCTAGTATACTTTCAAGATTTGTTGAATTACTTGCATAGGAATATCATTGAGTCGTATTCTTGTACTCATTATTATATCAATGATGTCATAAAATTTCAATTATGAGCAATTACAATCGAGATATTAAAATAATCAAACCCTTCAAATTTACACTTATTTCCGAGAGAAATCACTTGTCTGGTATGTATAGTTAGCAAGGTGGAAGATCCTTTGGTGGAGGGCGGACGGCCTGATCTTTTCCTGGACCATCTTCCACCACAAACGCTGTCTTTAAACCCCACCCAGTGTGCAACTCCAAATGACAGTGGAAAAACCAAACACCTGGATTATCAGCTCTGAAACGAATGGCTGACCAACCACCAGTTGGAACACCGACAGTATTCCTTTCTGGTGGATCCACCAAGTTATACTTGGCCGGATCCTTAGCTGGATCAAAATTTCCGACACCTGTTCCAACCACAAAGAAATTGTATCCATGAAGATGAAACGGGTGGGACTCAACGCTCAGTAAGTTGGTGTCCTGGATCACTAGTTCAACTGTCGAATTGAAAGCGATTTTGCTCAGTCTGGTTCCATGTGAAGTGAAAAGATTTGCAGTCAGGGGTGCACCGGTGTAGTTAAAAGCTTTTGGTGGCTTATCAGGGAAATCGAGGGTAAACACTCCTTTCATGTTGGAGTAGTGGGCTTGGAGAAGCCCGGTTTGTGGCATCACGAACGTGATGTTGTTCAGAGAAGCCGAGAGTCTGGTTCCATTTAAGCATGTAGGACACACACTCTTTCCTAACCCGATGGTTAAAAACAAGTTTCGGTCGACTTTCAAGGGGACATTTGCTGGAAAGTTAGGAGTGTTGAGGCTCCGAAGTTTTTTGTTGTAGCTTAATGCGAATGCGGTGTCGTTTGGTGATGGTAAATTGGGGAGTGATGGGAGAATGGTATTGGGAATGCCTTTGTACTGGAAGATTGCAGTGGCGGTTTTGTTGTCAACGGGAATTGGGACGTCCTGGAATGGGCGGACTGCCATGAAGTAGCGTCCTGGGGCGCGATTGGCGTAAACTAAAACATTTGTGGTTTGGCCAGGAGCAATTAGTATAGCGGAGGTGGTAAAGGGTTTGGTGTAGACAGCGTCAATCTCTACCACAGTCATGTTGTGTCCAGCAACAGCAAAGAAAAGCTCGTCATTGAGGGCAGCGTTAACGATTCTCAGAAGGTATTTCTTCCCTTGCTCGACTTCCATCGCAAATGTATCTGAAAATCGTGAAAACGATGTTCAAAACTTGCACGTAAACAAATATACCAAATTACACGACACAAATGAACGATATGTGTCTTACGTTTTTCAGAGCACGGAAATAGTGGGCCGGGTTTGCCATTAATAGTATGGGCGTCAGACATGTTAGGAGGTAAACCCATGGCATTCCCCTGCTTCACAATCTCTTCCACATCACCATGCCACCATTCCCCTGAGTCATATACATCTCCCTTTAAATATAACGTATTTAAAACGAGGCTGGCGACCATGAATAATTAGACAAAACAAATAAACTGGAGGGAAGAGTGGTTTACCAAACACCAAGACTTGTTCGGTATTGGGTTTTGGGAATGGAAATGGAGTCCCTTGTTGTGGTAAAATGACAATAGCACCATAAACCGTAGCTCGGAGCCAAAGAATGTGAGCATGCCACCACAATGTCCCTCTTTGTCCTGTTACGTTGAAGTCATAAACATAGCTATTTCCAGTCTTGATTGGGCACTGTGTTATGTATGCTGGTCCGTCTGCCCATCCGTTAGCGTATTGTTTCAACCCATGCCTAAAATGCCAGACAAGAAAACAATCAACATGATTGGTACCAACTACATTAACATCTTGCAGCATGAATCGTGATACGTACCAGTGAATCGACATGTTATATTGTGCATGATTTGTAACGTTGATGATAACTCTGTCACCTTCACGAGCGTAAATAGTAGGTCCTGGAAACCTCCCATTTACGGTCACAATGGGTTTTGCATGACACAGCCGGCTCACATTGCTCACTTGTACCTGTTAGTATTTGAGTACGAAAACCATCATTTTACATCTTAAAATAACGAATTTCAAAAACTATAATTTTAAGTCATTGAAGATGGTTTTGAGTCTATATTCTTACTACCCACACAAGTCAAATGTGTCAATGTAGTTAAAGGGGAATGAACTCACATCAAACTGATACTTCTTGGTCGCAGCTCCCGTTTGATGAGAAACCAATGACACAAATATGAACCCAAAAAGGAGCATGCAGCCAGTTTGGCCCGAAAGGAAGCTCGAACCACCACAATACACCATATTTCGGTTGCTGGCCAGAAAGTGGTGTATATGTGAATGAAGAGATGAAAATGAAGGTGGATGAGATATACATTAAAACATGTATTTATATGTGTGAGAGTACAGGGATTAGGTGAAGGAGAAGTAAGTTATATCTAAATGAAAACTTGGAAGTTAAATATGTGCAGATGATAGTTTGAATTGAAGGTTTGGAAACGTTATTTTTAAATGAATTTAGTTTCTTTGCAAAAGTTTATGTAGTCGGAAAGATTTATGGAATGTGAGAGGTACACAAGGCCAACCCCTATTTGCTGTTTTTAGATATTGTTTGGTAATATTGTGTTTCATACGAGACATTGTTCAGGCGTATTATGCAATCATAACTTACCTTTTCAATTTTATTATTATTTTATTCATAAAACATTGATGGTAAGTCGACCAAGATGGGATTGTTAAGTTGTCACACACACAAAACATTTATATATATATATATATATGAGTAGTTTTAGGGGAGAAGAAAAAATTGATGGAGACCTTTAATTCAGTAAATTAACTTTTTGATTCAGCAAATTGATCATTTTGATTAAGAAAAAGTATTTGTTAATAATAATGTTTTTTGAATCATAAATGAATGTTTATTGAATCTCATAATTACATTTTTTGAAATTATTATTTATTTTTTATTGAATCATACTTGAAATATAGTTTTAAATATATATTTCTTCCCTATCTCATAAAATTTGCTTCTTTTTAGATCCTGATACTATATATTTATATATATATATATATATATATGATCTAGAGGGGAGCATTGTTATTGAGGGAAAGAAAAAAGCGTTAACATTCATCACAGCGAATCTTTACCTTCACCAGTACAAATGTAAAAGAAGAAAATAAAATTTTATAACTATTAATCAAAATCGATACTATTAAGTTTCATTCATGTATTTTTTATATAAGTTATAACATTAATTGATGAATATTAAGTTATAAATATTTAACATTCATCACGATGAATGTCAGTTAACATTCATGATAATGAATGTCAATAATTTATTAAATTAATATTCATCAACTAATGTTATGATTTAAAAAATATTCAACCGTAGATATATTATTGATAACATCGATTTTAATTAATATTTATTGGTAAAAATAATTCTTTGTTGACATTTTTATTGATAAATTTAAGATTTGTCGTGATGAATGTTAATATTTCTTCCCCTTTTATAAAAAGTATTCCCTCTAGATCGCTGCCTTATATTTATATATATATATATATATATATATGTAGGGGAAAGATCCATAGGGAAGCTTCAAATTCTGGGGAAGGAGGGAAGCAAATTTCAACCCTTGATTTCATCATTTATAACATTCATTCCGGATAAATGTTAACTCATATTTTGTTAATATACATCCATGAATGTTATTTAACATCATTTTTTGATGAATTTTTAGTGATAACATTCACCCATGAATGGTATAATCGGTGTATAATAACATATATGAGTTAATATATATCATAAATTAATATTTTAGGAATATTAAGTTGAAATTTTGACTAACATTCATCACAGATGAATGATAAATGTCGATTTTTAGAATTTTTTGTTTAAAATGTAAAATTATAACAAGATTGTTTGATTAAATGATGTATATAATCGATTCATTTATATTTCAAGCTTTAATTTGATAAATCTTGCTTGAAAATTATGTTTTAATGCTAAATGGTTATTTGCTTCCCTACTTCTCTTTTTTTTTTTGCTTCCTTCTTGATCCCCACCTTATATAGGGGAAGGATCCATAGGGAACATATAATGTAATGAAATGTTTCAATTTCAAAGTCGTTCTCCGGTTGAACATTTGAACTTGTAATTTTGTTTTGTTACATTTGCTAAAAAAAACATATGACTGTAAATCATCATTAAAATCAACATTAACACATAATTGAATGGACGTGTATTAATATCACAATCTTTTTCCCTAGAATTCTTTATTACTTAGTATCGTATACGTGCAATGAGGCGGGATGGTGGTGACAAAAAGTGTGATTAGACGTGAAGGGTGTTTGTATGTGTTTTAAGAGTCCATAAATATATGTTTTGAATAAATTATTCTGACTAATGATTTGGATGATCCAATCGACCTTCAATCATATTAATCATAGTCAACAATTCGCTCGAAAAATCCACTTTAGAGCTAAACTCGTAAAAATGTCGAAATATTTCGCTCTAATTGAAAAATACGATTTATTAGACACTTGAATCCGATCTGCACGTGACACATCATCAAATTTCGCTCTAATTCACTTTACAAAGAGAATTTCGCTCAAAATCATCATATGATATTGCAGGTTTCTCATGCTTATTATTAAGATAGAAGAAAATGAAAAGCTGTCGTGAGTTATGTCCATTGAGAAAGCTTGAAGGATGAAACATATATTTTCTTCATATTTCGTATTTACGGTACCTGAAATATGTAACTAAAGGGTCATCTGTATAGAAAAGTATCGAGATGAGCTTCAAGTTTTAAGTTGTTGGTTAAGTTATTATTTGAGTTAAATATTTAAATATATATATATATATATACATATATAGAATAGGGAAGCAAAAAAATTAGAGAAGAAGGGAATCAAATCTCAACCATTGATTTCATCATAAATGAATTTTAAAAATTACAAAAAAATTCAAAATTTAACATTCATCACCAATGAGTGTTAAAAACGTTTTTTAATAAAAAAAATCAAGGGTTAAGATTTACTTCCCTCATTCCTCAAATTTTAAAGCTTTCTTATAGATCTTTTCCCTGCATATATATATATATATATATACTAACGGTGAGGTGATCGTGAAAATAATTATTTGATAAAAGATTAGTTAACTTAAAGTATATATGTACGTTACTATTATACGGGACAAATGATACAAAAAAGTAATGTAAAATTTAAAATTTATCAATAAAGATATTATTATTTTTTTTCGTTTAAAAAGGACCATTATTTTTAATTTTTACCAAAAAAAATTCTTTTGTCAAAAAATTTAAATTAAGAGAAATATTACTTAATCGAATTTCTTTTTTAACTATGAGCGGCTAAAAGTGATATGCATCATTTATCTACACTTGTACCACAAATTAGGGTTTAAAACATTTGAAGATTATGAGCACAATAACTTACGGTTTCAATATTAAAGTGACATATTTATATTTAGAAGACAACGAATCGTACAATTAAAAGTTACTTGTGAGGTGAAGATACAGAATCCGAACATTTTAAAGACATAGAAACTCACCAAGTAGTTTCAAGAGTGATTTTTTAAAAGAAATAAATGGATCATATGATATTCGGCTTGATTTAACTTTTCTGACAAAAAAAATAACCTCATTCTGGCAAAATTAAAAATAAAAGTTTTTTTTGAACGAAAAAAAATTAATATTCCTTTTACTGATAAATTCTGCGTCTTACATTACCTTTTTGTCTATTTACCATTACATATAATAACATCCGACTAGTTTCACCAAGTTACCAGTAAAAATAAGGGATGATTTGGTACATTGAAATTCTGATAATTTAAACATTGTAATTGTTGAACCATACAAGACTTGATTAACTCCTTCAGAAAGTATATCTTTTTTTCCTTATTGCATACTAATTGTCACTTATGCAAATTGGCAAAAGCACAATCACAAATTAAAGAAATAAACAAACAAATCAATGATAAAATAAAATGCTTTAAACACTTGCAAATTTACAATTATCTCCACGAGATTCGTACACCGTGTATGTGTTTAATGTACAGTTAGCACGGTGGAAGATCCTTAGGCGGAGGACGGACGGACTGATCTTTTCCGGGACCATTATCCACCACAAACGCCGTCTTTAAACCCCATCCAGTATGCAACTCCAAATGACAATGAAAAAACCAAACACCTGGGTTATCAGCTCTAAACCGAATGGCGGACCAACCGCCAGTTGGAACACCTACTGTGTTCCTTTCTGGCGGATCCACCAAGTTATATTTGGCCGGATCCTTAGCCGGGTCGAAGTTCCCAACCCCCGTCCCAACCACAAAGAAATTGTACCCATGAAGGTGAAACGGGTGAGATTCAACACTTAATAAGTTAGTGTCTTGGATAACAAGTTCAACGGTCGAGTTGAATGAGATTTTGCTTAGTCTAGTTCCATGAGAAGTGAAGAGGTTTGCGGTTAACGGTGCGCCCGTGTAGTTAAAAGATTTCGGTGGCTTATCTGGGAAATCGGTTGTAAACACCCCTTTTATTTTTGAGTAGTGGGCTTGGAGAAGCCCAGTTTGCGGCATCACGAACGTGATGTTATTTAGTGAAGCTGAGAGTCGGGTTCTGTTTAAGCATGTAGGGCACACACTCTTTCCTAACCCAATGGTTAAAAACAAGTTTCGGTCGACTTTCAAGGGGATGTTAGCTGGGAAGTTGGGTGTGTTGAGGCTTCGGAGCTTTTTATTGTAGCTTAAAGCGAACGTCGTGTCATTTGGTAATGGTAAGTTGGGGAGTGATGGGAGAATGGTATTGGGAATGCCTTTGTACTGGAAGATTGCATTGGCGGTTTTGTTGTCAATGGGAATTGGGACGTCCTGGAATGGGCGGACGGCCATGAAGTAGCGTCCTGGAGCGCAGTTGGCGTAAACTAAAACATTTGTGGTTTGTCCGGGGGCAATTAGTATAGCAGAAGTGGTAAAGGGTTTGGTATAGACAGCGTCAATCTCGACCACAGTCATGTTGTGTCCAGCAACAGCGAAGAAAAGCTCGTCGTTGAGGGCAGCGTTTACGATCCTCAAAAGGTACTTCTTCCCTTGCTCGACTTCCATCGCAAATGTATCTGAAAACCATGAAAACAACGATCAAAACTCGCACGAAAGCAAATTTATTTTCGGACTGTACAAAATAAAAGGTTGCAATGAAAGTACTTGTTTCAAATTGTATGTTTTTATTAGTGGTCAATTATTTTATAACAGCACAAATGAAATACACATCTTACGTTTTTCAGAGCAGGGAAACAATGGGCCGGGTTTGCCATTGATAGTGTGGGCATCAGACATATTTGGAGGTAAACCCATGGCATTCCCCTGTTTCACAATATCTTCCACGTCACCATGCCACCATTCCCCTGAATCATATACATGCTCATTAAAATTTAAGAGCATCAATAAGCGATTAAACTCGTGAAAAATATAATTAATTGGAGGGAAGAGTGCTTTACCAAACACCAGGACTTGTTCGTTATCGGGTTTTGGGAATGGAAATGGAGTTCCTTGTTGTGGTAAAATGACAATAGCACCATAAACCGTAGCTCGTAACCAAAGAATATGAGCATGCCACCACAATGTCCCTCTTTGTCCTGTTATGTTGAAGTCGTAAACGTAGTTACTTCCGGTCTTGATTGGGCATTGCGTTATGTATGCTGGTCCATCTGCCCATCCGTTAGCGTATTGTTTCAACCCGTGCCTAAAAACACGACAAGAGAACATAAGTCATAAGTACTATGGTACCGAGGTGTGCCAATTGGAGTCATATTTGCAACTCATCATGATTCATTGATAGTTGATTAATACCAATGAATTGACATGTTATATTGTGCATGATTTGAGACGTTTATGATAACTCTATCGCCTTCTCGAGCGTAAATTGTTGGTCCTGGAAACATCCCATTTACGGTTACTATCGGTTTTGCATGGCACAATCGGCTCACATTGTTTACTTGAACCTGTAGTTTCATAAAAAATACATATAATTTCACTTTCAAAAATAAACCTTAATTAATAAATTACCACTAAATGGCCAAAACGAAAAACTTTCATTGGTATTTATATGGACTCACATCAAACTGATATTTGTTGGTGGCAGCCTCTGTTTTAATACAAAGCAACAACACAGTCCCAAAAACCAAAAGAAGAAGGCCTGAAAGGAAGCTCGAACCACTATGAGACGCCATGTTTTCTGTCACTCGATCGCCAAAAGTGGCATGTGTTTACGGTAAATGAAGAGCGAAAGAAGAAGGTAGATGGAGATGTACATTCAAACATGAGTGTATTTATATGTGTAGTTATAGGGATTAGGTGAAGGAGAAGTAAGTTAGATGTAAATGAAAACGTTGAAGTTAAATATGTGCAGATGAAAGTTTGAATTGAAGGTCTGTAAATAAATATAAAATTATATTAGAAGTATTTCACGTTTTTGTTTTCTACAAGATTTTATATAATGTGAGAATGAAGATATGAAGATGAGAGGTACATAAGGCCAACCAATTTGCTAAGCTTAACAAAGTTGTCTTGACCCTTGAGCTTTATCGTTAAGCAAAAGAAATACATAATCTTTCTATGTATTCTTATAAGTTACTATAAGTATCTTAGTTTAGTTTATCCAACAGTTTCAATATAATTAATTTTATGTACATTTGTGACTCTAGTTTATATCGTTAGAAGAAAGAAAAAGATTGATTTGATTATTATCGTTGGCCCTTTTTACCATTTGATATCCACATGAATATTACCATGCATGTTAAGAGATACATAGAATGAAAAATGTACATAGTACTTCATGCACTACCAAATGAAAATGACTTGACACGTTACCTTTGAGTCTTGACCTTCATTTTGTTTGAACTCTTCCTATTTCAATCGATTAGACATAAACAACTACGAGCCGTGAAGTACAGGACACTCCATTCATAACGCTCATTCTGATGGGATCACCTCATTCTTGAATCATGGTATACTACATGTCATTGGTCCTAATCGATCCTTAGGTTAACCTCTAGTAGTCGGATTAGTAACCGGGGGCTAACTACAAAACATGTCCTCTTTGTGGTCCTGATTAGTGATCTTGAGTATGGGGTTTTATGTATCTTCATGAGTAATACAATTAAGAAAATTAGGGCATAATTAGTTAGAAAACTCTATATTAAAGAACCATTAGTAACCATTTTCATCAAATATATTGACATGTAAAGTATTTTTCGTGAAAACATCAGTAACTAGAGTGTTTTGGCATGCAATTACATGTGATAAGAGTGGTAAACAATATTTTGTGATTTCTATTTGAATTCATACCATGTAACAAAATTTTAAAACATAACACCTTACTAATAATTAAGCTTTTATCACGTTATAGTAGTGCTGGCAATAGATGGATATGGATGGATCTTGATCCGCTCCATTAGTGATCCAACTTAAATGGATCATGATCCGATCCATGATCCAATAGAATGGATCATGATCCGATCCATATCCAATTAATTTAAGTGGATCGGATCACGATCTGGATCGATCCAAATTTTTTTTCTTTTTTGAAATTATTTAGACAAAAATACTTTTTACGATCGGGACCAGTGCTTCAACAATACATCTACTATTTATCAAGACCAATAACATATACATCTACTATTTATTCAATCCAATTATTGGTTGTGATCAATGCTTCAACAATACATCTACTATTTATCGTTTTTTTTACGTTTTTATTCGTTTTTCTTCCTTTTTTTTTTTACTTTTTCTTCGTTTTTTACGGTTTTTTTTACGTTTTTATTCGTTTTTGTTATTTTTCTTCGTTTTTTTTCGTTTTTCTTCGTTTTTTTAACGTTTTTTTTACGTTTTCTTCGTTTTTTACGTTTTTCTTCGTTTTTTACGTTTTTTTGGCTTTTCTTCGTTTTTTTGGCTTTTTTTCGTTTTTTTACGTTTTTATTCGTTTTTTTACATTTTTGTTTGTTTTTTACGTTTTTGTTTGTTTTTTTAATTTTTCTTCGTTTTTTACCTTTTTTTTCGTTTTTCTTCGTTTTTTAACTTTTTTTTTCGTTTTCTACCCTTTTTAACGTTTTTTTTGTTTTTCTTCCTTTTTTTTACGTTTTTGTTCGTTTTTTTCGTTTTTTTAAAAACCAAAAAACGTAAAAAAAACGAAGAAAAACGAAAAAACGTAAAAAAACATAAAAAAAAAAGAAAAACGTAAAAAAACGAACAAAAATTAAAAAAACGAACAAAAACGTAAAAAAAAAAAAAAAAACGTAAAAGCGAAGAAAAATTAAAAAAAACGAACAAAAACGTAAAAAAAACGAAGAAAAACGAAGAAAAACGTAAAAAAAAACGAAGAAAAACGTAAAAAAAAACGAAGAAAAAGTAAAAAAAAAACGAAGAAAAACGAATAAAAAAGGTAAAAAACGAAGAAAAACGTAAAAAAACGAAGAAAAACGAAAAAAACATAAAAAAACGAAGAAAAACAAATAAAAACGAAAAAACCCGAGAAAAACGTAAAAAAAACGTAATTTAAAAAAAAAACGAATTTAAAATTTTTATTTTAGTTAAAATCCGAATTTTAAAAACCCTACCCTTATTTATTTTGGTAGATGGACCGGTCCAGATGGATTATGGATCGATCCAAGTGTTAAATTGGATATTTGGATTGATTTGTTGGATTGCTTAATGGACTAATGGATATTTTTTTTAATCCAATAAATTATGTAAATGGATTGGATCATATTAGATTTGGATCGATCCACGATCCGTTGCCAGCCCTACGTTATAGTCATACAATGATCAACCCGAGTTTAAAATGTCCCTTATTTGCAAAATTGCAAATTAATTGCTATGTGAATTGTATCCTCAATAAATTTTTGTAGGACGGATCCATCGGGCCCGGCCTCTGGCCTATGGAGTAAGTTGACGCTTTCAATAATGTGATAAAGATCCAGGATATGTTTGGGATGTAGCTTATAGAAGTTTATGAAACCTTATTCGTATGGTCTTTTTAAAGTTTAAACTTTTACCATAAGTCTGTAAGTTGACGCTCTCAGATTACCACCCTCCACACTTACCATAAGTTGACGCTCTTACATTACCACTCTCCACACCTAGCATCAATTAATCTCGTATCTGCTTTGCAACTTACCGACGTACGTCATCCGGCGGTTCCGCCATTGCCGCTTGCTGGTTGTACCACCGTTTTCTTTTCCAGCGACCGTTTTGTTTGTACGAAATCGATTTCAAGCAAGCAAGCTCCGCGACGTCCTTGAATCATTTGTTTTAGTTTTGTCGTCGTTATCTCCGGTCAGATTTTTCAAATTGTATCTGGTTGAATCCAGGTATTTTGGACATTGCGTCTATCCCGATTATTTTGAAATTGTAATCCGCCGCTTCTCCTCCCAAATCCCGTGTCTTCTTCGGCCTTGACGTGTAGTCTCCATTAAAGTCTAGAAGTATGTTCGTTTGTTACATATTGAAAGGCATTTGTAGGAGCAGGTGTGTTTGTAAGAGTTTAAAAGTTTTATGAGAGTTGCTGTTGTTTCCAATTAGAAGTTTAGTAAAAGAATTTTGTATGTCGTTTAAAACTTTAAAAGTCAAACTTAGGGAAATGTAATTAAAGATATGACTAGGATACCAACTACATACACCTCAACCTTTTGCATCAAAGAGGACAAAAGTCTCTGACATGCGGTGTAGCACAAAAGTTATCTATTGTTTTATTATTATAGTTATAGTTAAGGTGTTGATATATTTATTGTTATTTTTGATAAATTTATTTTTATTGTATATTATTAATGTATATGATATAAGTTTTTAATGCATAAATTTGATGGATCTATCAAAAATAATAATGGATATATCACCATTTTTATAGTTATTTTTACATTGTATATTTGTATACATTGTGTATCATTATATTAATAACTTTGTGTGTATCACGAATAGAAATACGTGTCTTATGAAATAAGTTTGTATAGTACAAAATAAGTTATTATATCAAAATTTTATTTTATAAAATTAATTTTATATCAAAGAGAATAAAATGCTAATTATTTTGACATATTACTTTTGATAAAAAAAAATTACTTAAATAGAAAATATAATGTACTTAATGTTAATCCTACCATTATTATAATAAGAAATTAGGGTACGATAACATTCTCTATTTGATTGATAAAAAGTTATAAGATCTCGTTGAATAAATTGCCTTAAAAGTTAAGTTAAATGAAATAGTCTCTTTTTCAAAAAACTTTTAATTGCGTCGATAAAAAATAGACTTATACAAATACCTCTTTAGCTATTTTTTTTCTTCCTATGAATTTTGTTTATATATACTTCAAAACATATAACTAACTAGCAGTAAACAGTTATATATAAGTTACTTTTTCCTCGAGTGAAAATAATTGTCGATATTTTTATTTATTTTTAAATATTATCCACTTCTAAAATATTTTACAAAATTCGCAATGTATACACAGTTATAATTACTTATGAAAATGCATTAATTTTTTTGAGTAGTACATAGGAATATTGTGTTGTAATAGAAGCTAACTTGCATGGTAGGCTGTAATCAGTGGTCAAGTATTTACGTATTTAAATTAAAAAATATATATATATTAAGATTTTATTTTTTTTCTCTTTTTTGTTTTGTAAAGAGTAGTATTAAATAAATTTAAAATTATATATTTAAAACTAAGTTTAATTCTCCCTTTTATATTCATCAATCATTTTATAGTAATGAAAAATTCACAATTCATTTTGATAAATTCACCACAAATATGTATCAACATGTTGTATCGGACAATTTGTTAATGTATATTTTTTATGGATTTATCAAAATAAATGATAAATTTATCACTACTCATAATTTTAACATTTGCATCAATCAAATTTATAAGTTTAGTTTACGTCTATATGTTCATATATATATATATATGGACATGATCCAGAGGGAATAGGTGTTTTTTGAGGAAAGATGAAAGCATTAATATTCATCATGAAACATGTTACATTCACCAATAAAAATATTAATCAAAATCGGTGCTATAAATAATATATTCACATATGAGTTTTCTTTATAAGTCGTAACATTAGTCGATGAATATTAATTTAATAAAGCGTTATCACTCATCATCGTGAATGTTAACCAAAGTTGATGTTATCATTTAATATTAATCGAAAAATATATATTTGACTAATATTCATTGAAAAAAAATCCATTAATGAATTTTAAGTTCTAAATTGTATAACATTCATCTGAACAAACATTATGATGAATGTTAATGAGTTTATCATTTAAAATTCATGACTATCCATTCAGTATTAGTCAAATACGCGTTCCTGATAAAATTCATTAACTTTTATGTTCATTTTGTTAATATTCACCAATTGATGTTATAACCTATAGAAATAATTTATCAAGGAAGATTAACATTCATAGCATCCATTTTGATCAACATTTTATTAAATTTCATTTTTTTACATTTATATTGGCGAAGTTAAGATGTTTCGTAATGAATACTAACGATTCCCCCTTCCCCAAAAGAAGTGTTCCCCTCTGGATCACTTATATATATATATGTATATTTACTATATGAGTATAATTATTGCTCCAAAATTTACCACATAGGCAAAGATGCTACAGGGCAAACTCTTCTAAAACAAATATATTATTAAATATAAAATATAAATTGTTTCATACGGCTTCACCAATCCCTTCAGTCCCCTCTATATAATTTATATAGTAACATAATATTAATAAGAATAATAATAATGAAGTAGTCGACAATATATATATAATTATACTAGTGTTAAAATCCATACAATGCACGACAATGTGATATTGTTTATTTAGTGGGTAACATGTATGCAGTTATTAAGGTTTATGCGTTAGTCAAGTTATTAAAGTTTACAGTTATTTAATATACATATGTGTTCCATAATTATTATCAATACAATTTTTGAAAGTTAAAAAGGTGATCATTTATTTATTTATTTTATTTTATTAGTTTTGAAATTTAAAAATTTTCCACATAAGACTTAATGACATAGAAGATTAATTGTGAATAAAATAATAAAATTAACACCTATGAATTTTGTGTATTTGGCAACACTTGATTGATGTCATATAAACATAATTCAACGTTATACATCAATGAAGTAAAAATTTAGAAGACATACCTTCTTTATATCTTCTTTATAGCTACAGATCAGTTGAGCTATTCTTAAAATGGCCCTGCATAATATTTAGAAACCAACCAAATTAGTAATCAAACTTTTATGTATATTAGATAATTATACATATATATATATATGTACATGCAAGTTTGCATATAGTCATCTCTACAAATAATTGATATATATATACATACATAATTTAGCAATAAAAAAATTCATTATATACATAAAAGTGTGTATATCTCTATACAAATTATCTAATATGTACATACAAAGTTGAATGAAAATATATTGTCATTAAAGAAGATTATTAGTAATTTACATAATATAATAACGTAATGGATGTTACCTTACAATGTGTTTAAAGGGATTAAATAAACGAATGTATATGTTTAGTTTTAATGAAGAGTAATAAGGTAGGTTTGAATGAGAAGAATGACATGTATACAAGTTCTCATGGGTATAAAATTCAGATATATATAGTGTAAATAGGATATATTAAGTTAGAGTGGAAACCGGACAGTTAATTAAAAATTCCAGATGACAATAGAGACCGGTTCTCATATATCATTCGGTTTCTATTAATAAAAACTGTTTTTTTTATTTAGCTGGTCTCTAAAGTGTAGAATAGAAACCTGTTTGTAACAACTAAAGGGTCTCCATGTTTTCCATATGTGTTTCAGGAGAAAAGAGATCTATTATCTTCAAATAACTGGTCTCTAGTATGTTTTAAAAACCATTTTCCTACTTGTCCATTAAAACCGGTTTCTATTGAGAGTTTCTATCATGTTTTTTGTAGTAGTGACTCTTAACTCCACTTTTATATATAATAAAGATAATATTCTTTTACTATAGGATAAGGTAGTAGTTGAATTTGATTATTTAACTTCAATTCATTTAAGTTTTTTTACTATACGGTAAGATATACTTTTCAATTCAATAAATGATTATCAGTCATGATTTTCTAGCCATTAATATATATATATATATATATATGTTTTTTTCATCTTATATTCAACCAATAACCTATACAAGATTATGATTGACTCCATGGTTATGATTTTAGTAAAGCTTTAATCCTAATTTTGGTCTAATCAAAGGGTAAAAAGTTTTTAATAAACACGCAGTTAGTTCCCATACATGAATATGATTAAATATGATTCTCCATGAAATGGTAAGTATATGTGATTTTCATGTATTGTTTTTTGACATGAAATTGAATATAGTAACTACAATGTATTATTCTCATATTCACATTTATAATTGAATTATCGTGTACCATATGAGTTTTAATCTAGTATATTTATATATATTATATATATATACATATATTTAGACTCAAATAAGAAATTTAAATATCATAGGAACGTAAGAAATGACTTCAAATTCATTTTTAAATATCCTAACTATATTATTTTATAAAAATTTCTTCGTAGCTCCTTATTCAAAGAATTTTTAGAAGTTATTTTTCAAATAAATAAAATTCGACATTTTTTTCTTTTTTAATTATATTTTATTAATATTTTTATTCACAATAATCACATTTTATAACTAGATAATCACCTTAATAATGTGTGATTGTCAAAACCCTATTTTGTGATTATCTCGAACACATAATAATCACATTTTATATTAGAGAATAATCACACGAGTGATCATGTGATTATCATATTATATTTTGTGATTATTCGAAAAAAGTTAATATTTTTTATTAAATTTGTTAATATTTTTTATTAAATTTTTAATTATAGGTTGTAAAAGTTATTTTAATAATAATAATTGAAAATGTTTTAAGAAAAATGTATTTTGTATATTTAAAAAGTAATTTTAAAATTATTTTTATATTTTTATAATATTTGTGTTTATATTTAAACATTATGTATATTATGTATATGTATATATAATATATCTATATATATATATATATAATATATAATCTAAAGAAAAAGAAAAACTGTAAAAGCCAAAATACAACCACGAGATCATTACTGAATCACTGTAGTAAATAAAATCATTGTTGTTGAAACACGCGGAGTCAATCAAAAGGAAGTGAGTGGGTGGGTGGGGTATAGATTTTGTGAGAATAATCAATCAGGAAGATCGTCTCAGTAGACTGTGCAACATGATAATAAAATAAAATATCAAATAATATTATAAATTCTATTTTTATTTTTACATTGCACGCTTGATTCAAGGACTCTGTTTCCCTTCATCAAAGAATCTTGATCCGCCGGTGTCGAAAACTGCGGCGGCGAATAAGGTGGGGATCGAAGCAAAACTATGGATATACTCTTTAACTCTAACCCTAATTACACTATAATCATAAAACTACCTTCTTAATTACCTTTCTTATGCAGTCCTAATTTAATCCGATCGATTCAGAGGTATGTACTTTGAGCTTGTTCTGTTTTCTTTTAATTTCTTTCATTTATTTATTTGGTATTTTTGTAATATGAGACTAATTCAAAGAAATTAAATTCATTTATTATTTTTGGTGGAAGTTTGGTCAAATGTGGCAAGTTTCATGTGTTCACACTTTATTAGATTCAAACTTTCGAAGTCAGCTTTCTGTTTTTCTAGCTAAAGTCATCTCCTTTTAGATCTATCTATATTTGACTGTTATTATATTTATTGTTAGGGTTTTGGTTTATATTTGAGAAGTCTTTAAGTTTTAATTATTTTCTACTTTTTAGAATTGAAGAGAAGATTTGAACATCAAGATGTCATTTAAAAACATTGTAAGAGAAATGAGAGATGGGATTGGGAGCTTGTCAAGAAGAAGGATTGAATCGAAAAACTGGCGAAATTGTACTCTATCACATATTGTTCCGGATGTAAATTCATCGGAATCGACAACTGAAGGCCGCTGGGCCCACTTGCCTCCTGAACTGCTTTTGGATATAATTCGTAGAGTTGAAGAGAGTGAGACGTCTTGGCCAGCTCGAACAGTTGTTGTTTATTGTGCGTCGGTTTGTAAGCCGTGGAGAGATATTACGAAGGAGATTGTTAAGACTCCTGAAGAATGTGGAAGGTTGACATTTCCTATATCTTTAAAGCAGGTTAGATTTTGGAATTCGCTACCTGTTAGACACTATAGTTGCTACTTTGATAGGATTGATGTGTTTTTCATACTAAAGTTATAATCTTTTTAACTTCTAAAATAGCCGGGTCCTCGTGATTCTCCAATTCAGTGCTACATAAAAAGAGATAGAGCGACTTCCACTTTTCGGTTGTATTTTGGGCTGACTCCTTGTAAGTAATCATGTCTTGTTTTCGGAAGTGTATCGTTTGCTCAAGAGCTCTGCAATTGCTTTAATATTTTGTGCTTAAGATGATTGTACATAAACTGCATTCTATTTATGTGGTCGAAGTAATCATGTCTTATCTTTTAACCCTTTCTGCTAACATTTTTACTTGATATATTAACAGCTGAAGATGAGAGTGATAAGTTATTGTTGGCGGCAAAGAAAACCCGTAGAGCAACAAGTACAGAATTCTTAATTTCTTTGGTGGCGGATGATTTTTCACGAGCTAGTTCTACTTACGTTGGGAAACTGAGGCAAGTAACAAAATCACTATGTGTGTATCATGTAGCTCCTCTATTTATTGAAGTTCCTCTATTACCACAATGCTTGTTATTAGAGGTGTCAGACTGTCAGTTTCAACTCGATTACTTTTGAATGGGTTTTGTTTTATCCTACATCGGTCAAAATGATCGTAGAAAATTTAGCAGAAAGGGGAACAAGTCACACACGGGTTGAAAGTCACCCAAAGATATATTAAAGGATCCGGTCCAGCCCATCTGAATCTCAGTCATTACTAAAAAATGACCCGTTTTAATCTGAACTCTTTGACCCATTACCCATCCCACCCATCTTGTCACCTCTATCTCCTACATGGCTACATTACAAACATTTGCTGTGTGGCTACAAGATTATTCTATCTCGCAAACATTTGTGTACAAGTCAAGGAGTCAAGTAGTTATCTAAAGGTTAGGTTATGAGTATCAAATCATAATGATCAAAATATTATTTTTATCTTTTCTCTGACAGGTCTAATTTTCTTGGAACCAAATTCACGATATATGATAGCCAACCTCCAAATGATGAAGCCTTCCAAGCTAACCATAGTCGTTCAAGTCGAAGATTTAATACAAAGCAAGTATCTCCTCGACTCCCAGCATATAATTACACTATTGCTACTATCTCCTATGAGCTCAACGTACTACGTACGCGAGGCCCTAGAAGAATGAATTGTTCAATGCTTTATATACCCATCTCCTCAATTCAACAAGGGGGCACTGCACCCACCCCAATATCATTCCCACAAGAGAAACCTCTTCTCACATCACCTTCTGTAAAAAAAGCCGTCGCCGTATGCACTGACTCTTTGGTCCTTAAAAACAAATCCCCAAGATGGCATGAGCAATTACAATGTTGGTGTCTTAATTTTAAAGGGCGTGTTACAGTGGCTTCCGTGAAGAATTTTCAGTTAGTAGCTTCTGTTGATTCATCTCAAAATGTGTCGGATGCAGAGCAAAATAAAGTGATTCTGCAGTTTGGGAAGATTGGACAAGATATATTCACAATGGATTATCGGTACCCATTGTCGGCTTACCAAGCCTTTGCAATCTGTCTCAGCAGCTTTGACACAAAACCAGCATGTGAATGACAAGTTTAAACTCTTTATTAATGTTATCTGGGAGATGATGAGTAGTAGTTTCTCCGTGTAGCAATTGTAGTTATGTCAAACATGTCTTTTGGTAATTGAACTCTTCCAAATTATGAGTATATTTCTTGGTTCTAGATTTGTTATATCTTGGGATAGAATCTGCATTTTATCACATACCATGCTTTAGTGACTTGACTTGGTCTTAGCTGGTGGTGACAAAATGGGCGGGTTGGGGAATTAAGTAACGGTCAAAAAATTTGTCCAAAATTTTGATATTTTTTATAATGAGTGTGTCAGATGTGTCGAATATGCTGATGGAAGTTATATTACTAGTTCTTAACAATAATCTAAAGTATTTGTTATCCAAGACTACTTTTGTGACTTAAAATGTGTTGTTGTCACTAAGGACAAGGGAGTAACTTTAGCAGTTGGTTCCATCCCATGACTTTAAATCATGTCTAGAATTTTGGGCAATGAGTACCCTAAAACCTGGTAAATTGATTTATTTAACACATTGCAGTCTCCAATAACATTCACACAAAAAGAAATAGTGTCGGAACAAATTATTGAATAAGGTTTCACGAACAATGAGAAATTATGACGAATTAGGTACAAAAAACAGCTTGCAAGTATAGCTTTAAGTCTCCTTAGGTCGGAACCTGAACAAACAAACAAGGTCCCCGAACCTTTTTTATTAAATTCCTACACTTTTTAAGAATGACAATATAAACTTTTACAATGAATCCGTACTAGTAGCTCCTTCTAGTCTGCCTGACCATGATTCTGGCAAACTGAGTTCACTGCCACTGGGAAATCTGTACTGCCTGCTGCTGAGAATTTGTAAAGGAAACAGTATAAAAGTATGGTTATATTATTATAGTTATAGTTAAGTTTGTTATCATAGTTGACATTGCAATCTAACAGGCTAACTTATCACCTCAATTGTATGCTACATGTAACATTGCATAGTAGAAAGCGTTTTTGAGTTAAATTTTGCTGGATGTTATTTGGGCTCATTTGATTCAAGATTAAGATGCATTATTTACCTCTTTAGGCAAAGAAGTTGTCCATATTCAAGTCTGCACTTGAAGTTGAAGCTGCAAGTTTCATGGTTAGAAACTGAAAAGAGGATAGTAACTAAATCAGCTACTGTTTTACTTGTAGTTGAAAATTGACCCCCAAAAAAATATAAAAATAAAGTCTTTACCTCAACATCCCTTTGAAGGCATTGAACATAGGTAATGATTTCATCAAGAATTGCAGCTTTGTTGGTGATGTTACTGCACCCTGGAACCAAATCTTGCAAACATTGCATTTTCTTTTTTATTTTCTCCCTTCTAACCTATATCATCACATGTTTATATATGCTCAATGAGTACTACTGAAGGGCTATATTTGTATTATTATTTAAACACCATTAGAGCATGATATAAGTAAGAATGAAGATTTGGTAACTCACTCTTTCAGCTAAGCTATGGCTATCAGTGGCTTGACCATGACGAGCTCTCACATGAACATAATCAGACTTCGGATACATATTAGGCTTTGAATTTGCATTGCGAGTGTTTCTCTTAGCTTTCAGTGGTTCAACTAATCCCGAATCACGTTCAGCACTCTGCTTCTGAGATTCCAATTCTACAACATCAATCTAAATACCGCATTAAATCCTTCCCCAATTCAATCATAGTAATATAAAACTTATAATTATCATAATAATATAGTTTTAACAGTTATACTTTCATTTTAGTCACACTATTTTTAGCTATCATATTTTTTGTATTAATCATCTATCTTTGATATATAGTTAAATATATGCAATGCGACTTATCAAGTAATTGCTTAATATTAAATTATAAAACTTAATTATTTTTACATTAGTTTACAGTACATGGACAAACCTCAAGTTTTCTCTTCTTCAAACTCTGATATTCTTCAGTGACAGCAGTTACATTCGATAACTCATCAATGGAAGAACTCGATAAGTTAGTGAACGAACTTCCAACAAATTCAGAGCACTGAAAATTATCAAACATGAGGGGATCAGATTCAAATGACCAATTAAATTGCGGTTCAATGTTCACTAGACCACGTTGCAAATGAGAATGCATTTGATGGTGTGAGGGTGGAGACTAATGTAAGATCTGCAATATTTCCTGCATTGTTATTATAGTCTCTAGTCGTTGATATTATGAATCTACTAAATGTGGTTGAAGTTGTATGCTGGTTTGATCTGAAATCGAAGAGATTTATTATATAGACGAATACAACAAACGGACGAATGGGTGCCATGACCATGAACGGTGGAGGTCGGGACCACACGAAGTGGTTTTAACCGACGCTGTTCAAATCGTTATCAAAATGTGGCTGTATATATGATGCCATATTTATTTCAATTCAATTCTCAGGCGAGGTCTAATAACTTGATTCAGGACCAAGTGAGTGTGTCGTGTTGGATTTTTCTTGCTATATATGATCTAGCTGTTCTTGAGTAATTGAGTTGATTTTGACACATCTTACGCGAATTTGTAACCGTTACTGAGTTATTGATAATAAATTAATAACAAATAAATGCGTAGTAACTTTACCAAATGGTCATTGGACTACAGAATATAGAGAACCCATTGACATGTTGCTTCAAATCTCACTTAAAATAATAATGTAATAAAATAAATGTACGACTGTATATATTATGTGATTTTTTCTGATTAGTAGATTTTAACATCACACGTTTTAATAAAGTAAAGTTTTATGATTATAATAAAATAAATAACAACATTTTCACAGATATCTATTCCTACTCCTATTAAGTAAAGGATGATCATTTTCACAGATATCTATTCCAATATTCATTAAATAGGCGGAAAAAGTGGGACGATATATAAGATTCATCAAATCTCTAGTCATCATGCTAATTTTGTCTTTTATTTTGTGTCATTATCAACTTCATTTAGTGATGCATTTAAACCGTTAATTTGTATGGTGCAACAATTTCAAATGTATTGCTAAAATCTTTTTAATAAAATGACAAATTTTGGGATGATAAAGGTCTTGACATTCTTTTTAATAGACTTCCCGCGTATAATTTTTCATGACAATGTTCTTACAAAAAATAAGATAATAAGTAATGTTAATCGTGTCCCGCTCTTTAGATATTATGTGAAAAACAACGTTCATAATGACTTAGCACCTCAAAGGTATTACTCGGTGATTTTAATTCTATCAATTTAGGCAAAGATTAAAAGATATTCCAACAAAATTTAAACACAAGTTGAATTATGCATCATTTTTGTCCTCTCACAAGATTTTTATGTTGTTCTTTATAATCATTTACTACTTTTATTAAAACTTTACTAGACAAATTCAATTCATATGATTATTAATTACTCCATCAATATCGATAGTTTTTATTTATACCTGAATTTTCTTATAACCGTTAATCATTGTCATGAATCTTTTATCCAATTATTACACAATAACTTGTGAAAGTGTAGCATTACTCAAATGTTTTCTATGGCCTCTAAGAAGCTTCGTGTGTAATTTCTTTTGATGTAGAGTGCTTTTATCCTATGGAAAATGCCAAAATTAGACGTGTAGCAATGTATTTTCCAACAAAACAACAAAAGAATAATGGTTAAAAGAAAAACTTCATAATTAAAAAATGACAATAGTAAATTTGTAATAATGCCACATGAAAACAATATTATAAACTGGCAACTGTATTGAAACATAAAGTCCATTTCTGTATTCTTAATGGGTGCAGATTGAAGACCTTATACTGCATATCTTTCATGATCTTTTTAATGCTATTAAAAATAACCTAACTTTCAAATCTTATTAAACAAACAGAGATTAATTAATACTAATATTTATAAATAAATTATACGGAGTAATACGTTACAACATCTTATTCTTATTGTCTGACTAAAAATATAGGGTTGAGTTTAAATAATAATGAAAATTTTAATGAAAATGAAAGAATGAATCCTAGCTATTCTTTGGCAAAACCCAATTTTCCTCCTAAGTTAAATATCTCAATAACGGCTAGTCAAAAAATTATAAAAATTACATCACAATAATCAGCGATTCTCTACGATTAGACATCTCTCATGATATACTTTCGATGAATATCTTTTGTTTATTGTGGGGTTGAAAATCAGTAACACGTGTGTTAGTCGCTGGTAACACGTGTTAGTTGTCGTAACACATGTGTTAGCCACTAGTAACACATGTGTTAGTCGCTGGTAACATGTGTTACCAGTTTTCAAAAACCACCAAAACTAAACAAAAATTCGTCGTAAGTATACCTTGTGAGATGTCTAATCGAAGAGAAAAAAATGTTGATTTTTATGATGCAATTTTTATAATTTTTTAACTAGCCATTTATGAGATATTCAGTTTTTAAAAATGTTGGGGAATTATTATTTTTGATGAAATGGCTGGTTGAGATTTTCCTCTATTTTTACAAAAAAATTCATTTTCATTTAAACTTAATTATAAAAAGGTTAAAGCATTTTGTCACCAACGTACTCTCTTTCATTTTGCGAGATCACCATCCTACTCATTTTAATACTAATGTCACCAACATACTTGTTAAAAAAATTTCGATGTCACCAACATTTAACCGGTAACCGGAACAACTGGTTACTTTTCACACGTTGCACACATATACTAAAAGGGTTAAAGCCATTGTCACCAACCTACTCTCCCTCATTTTCCGAGATCACCATCCTACTCATTTAATACTAATATCACCAACATACTTGTTAGTTACTTGTCGATATCACCAACATACTTGTTAATCAATAACGTTTAATGATTAATTTGCAATCATAATTCTCTAAACACTTGAAGATTAGTTCCAAAAATTAACAAACTAAAACTTGCATAATTTACCATCTCAGTTTCTAATTATTTTAAGACTGGTGTAAAAATTTCAAGTTATTTGGAGTAATAAAACCCGGTTTTTCAATATTTTAAGATTAAAAAGCACATAAATTAAAATAAATATTAAAAAGAATTCAAATGATATAATTTTTTTTGTGAGGTGTTATTTACTGATATAAACACCTCAGAAAAAGTTTCGATAATTTTTGGCCCTGGGAACTAATTTTCATGATTAAATACTCCATTTTAGTAATAGTTTTATATTAAATTAAAGAAAATATATATGGTCTTAAAAATTCTCAAAGTTTTACAGAAAGTTTATATCCAATATTAGTTTATGAAAATAAATTTTGCTAATTTTTTAGAACTAATCTTCATCTGTTTACACAATTATGATTGCAAATTAATCATTAACGTTATTGATTAACAAGTAGGTTGGTGACCTTGACAAGTAACTAACAAGTATGTTGGTGACATTAGTATTAAATGAGTAGGATGGTGATCTCGAAAAATGAGGGAGAGTATGTTGGTGACAAATGGCTTTAACCCTTGACAATTTCATGTAAAAAACGTTTCCCGGTCGAAAAATAGTATGTTGGTGACCTCAACCGGTAACTAACAAGTATGTTGGTGACATTAGTATTAAAATAAGTAGGATGGTGATCTCAGAAATTGAAGATTAGTACATTGGTGACAAAATGCTTTAACCCATTATAAAAATATAACTATCGTGTATCAATGCACAAAATCTAACTTTGAAACACAACTATTGTAAAGTAAGGATTTTGTTTGATTTAGTTTATGTTAAGAAACGACAAAAATACACACAAACAGAAAGGCCATTTTTTGTGGGACAACATAATGGAGTATTAAAATTTGGACATGACATTACCTACAAGTAATCTGGACCCATCCTACCAGTATTAAATTTTGATTTTGCTAATAATAAAAAGTGGCATCTATAAAGATAAGAATTACCCCACCACTTATTTTTATCTGTCACGTATTTTATATCTTTTTTATATAGCCATACATTCCTCTAAATTATGATCGCTTCAGTACTTCTTAAATAGAAGAAAATGCACCAAACTTTCATCAATCCAACATGTATATAACAAAAAGACCATTCACTAGTTCGATACATAAAGTTATTGTCAGTGACCATAGTCCTACGGCGTGCAGTGCACGTCATAACCAATGTGGCGACATCCAGATACCTGGGTAGGATGTTTCATTCCGAATGCTTTTTAAGGCACGAGTAAAATTGTTATAGACATGTATGATGATGAGCATAAACCAAAAAATGGAAAAACTGAAACTTGGGAAGCATAACTTAGACATGGAGTACACATATGACATGACCTGAAATTATATTAATCTGGATTCTGGGGAAATGAAGTAACAAAACCAGTTATATATATGTCTATAAACTAGTTCATGAAGTCAACTAACTTAACATTTACAGTTTTGTCAATCAGCAGGATGAATTATGATGGTTAATTCTTGAAACAGCAAATAATGTCATCTGCAAACTACTATTCTACTAGGAGCTATATCCACAAATACAAACCTCACAAATCTGGGCTTATGAGAAAACAAACTGCAAAACCTGCAAAAAGAAAATTGAAAAAAAAATTAATTTTATTTTTTTGGTAATCGTAGATCATATAAACATGGTCAATAACACGCCGTCTTAATGATTATATGCTACTTCTTAAAAAGATTTAAGAATAAAATAAAAAATCTTACCTATACTTTCCTTTTATGAACCAAAGAAGCTCTGGACATCAATGAAAACTTGGATAAAATCCGTGAAGCTTTAGAAGACGTCTTCTTCTTCACATGTAAACTATCTGAATCCTTTGGAACATCATAAACCGGTGCATCAGGTTCTTCAACATAATCTTCATGATGTATATCTCTCAAAAGCCGAAGCATTTCGTGTGCTTTTGCTTTCCCGTTATCATTTCCATTAATGGAAATAGAAACCATAGCAGGGATCACTCCTTCATCCATCACCAACCGACAATACTGAATGCTTTGAGAGCATAACGAAAGAAGAATCTCCAACGCCTGTTCTTGCTCCACACAACTTTCACTCTCGAGAATTTTAGCAATAAAAGATATGCACCCATTGGTCTCTGCGATTATACTTTTATTATCTTGATTTCCACATAGATTCGTCAGTATTGCTATACAGTATCTTGAAAGTGTATCATCTTCAGAAAGTGTAACCAGTTTCGGGATTAGGTCTGAAGAAACAATCAGTGAAAGGACGTTTCTGGTCAAAGTCAAATTATAGAGAATCTTAAGGGCCGGTGTTTGAATTTCTGTGATTTGGGTATCGAGAATCTTGAAGAGATAAGTAAGAGAACCAGAGGATGCAATTTCTGATCGACAGTTTTGGTGGGAAGACAACTCTTCTGTAATAGCAAGGGCTTCTTCTATCACTTCTGATTCAAGAAACTCTGCTATTAAAAGGTACGCGTCTTTGCTCAAGGATTTTATACTTCTGCAAATAAGAAAAATCAGAACTCTTTCTTAAAACCAACACATGAAATGACAAAGAACCAAATATTTGAAGAACCATGTAGAGGTGGCAAGATGAGCGGGTTAGTAATGGATTTGGGTTGAAAACGGGCACTTTTAGTACTTGTGGTCACCGGTTTGGCTGGGTTGGGTTGACATTCAAGGATTTCTTTTGTTCATTTTGTAAACTTGGTTTTATTTTAATAATTAGATAGTTAATCATGAATAGAGAAACAATTTAAGAGAAATATAAAGAAAAATCATTAAATAGAACAATTTTGGAGGTTGTACTTGTTTATAATTAATATTGGACTGCTATCAACCCGTCTGACCTTACACTTATATTTTTAGGCTGACCCATCGGAGAGAATTAAAATTAATAACTAAAAGTTGAATTCAACCCATTCATAAAGAATGGATTGAAATTGACCCATAAGCACTTTTGATTTAATCCACGTACCCAATATATAGAATAAAATAAAATATATCGAATATCTGTCACACCCGAAAAGAAAAGAAGTTAACAAACCTGCATTTGCTAACCAAAATCAGCAACAACAAACATCCAATCCTCTGAGCTTTTACATCATTAACATCATGTGCAACCGTCAAGAATTTGACAAGTGATCCTATCAAATTCTCAGATGACATCAATTTACAAGCTTCATCATCATTTTTCAGACGGGTCATTAAATCTTCCACAAACTTGCACTGAAACTCCCATGGAATAGTGTCATCAAGTTCTAGAGATAATCCAACCTCAAATTCATGACTATCCTCAACGATTCGACTGTTATCTAAAGACGTGAGAGATAAATTACTGTAATCAACCGGAAGTTGAAGACTGTACATAGAACTCAGACTATTAATTGAAGAGGAAGAATTCTCCCACATGTTAGGCAACTGAATAAACGGATCAGAAATTGTGATTCTGTGAGTTTCACACCACTTCGAAATAAGATCCTTCATGGCAGTATTCGGTATCAACGAAGTATTCAGTAAATGCTTTTTAGTTTTTGGACATATATCATGACCTTCATCAAACCATTTCTGTATCCACATTCTTTCATATGTTTGACCCGAATCTATAACAACAGGATCATACATTAACTTGAGAGAAATCGGACACTTAAACTCTTCAGGTGGATCTTCTTCACGGTCAACATAATAGTCAACCTTTCGGAAATTATAATCTTGATTTTGAACAATGCTATCGTTCTCTATGCGTCCAGATGTCATTGATCTAGTGTACTTATTTAGCAAATCCAAAAGGAATAAGAGAATCTGTTTCTTTTGTTGTTTGCTGTTTCCTTCACCAATCTGATTGAGAAGTTTTTTTATGGATCTTCGTTCAAATAAAAGAGATACATGGGATGTAATTTCAAGCTTTTGAGCGGCTATCCGAATATACTCGATGCTGTTTTCTTTTTCTAAATGGTCACAGGCTCTGTATCCTTCGAGTATTGCTCTAACTGCTTTCCCAGCTTCTTCTTCAGATGTATCTAAACTAAATTTTGCCAACCTAAGCTCTGAAATTATCTGGGAAATCTGCAGGTAACAGTTTCTAATCAATTTTTGATCTCAAGCAACATGCATCAGTAAATGGAATTTGATTAGAAAAAAAACTAGAACGAAGTTTGAAGTCATAAACAGTTCGGTGCGTAACCCCTCAGGGATCAAAGTTATGCTCACTAGAAGGCGTGCATTTTCCAACGCGTTTGCTACTTTGCCATGATCTCATTGTTCCATACATTTGTTGGCTAGTTGTTCTATGTGTCGGTAGAGACTGGTCAAAATGGTCAATTTTTTTGATACGGATCAGTCCAGTTTGGAACTTTGGAGTGACCCAAAACGCTTTACCAAAACTTTGTAAATAATTAGTGTGTCAAATATGACTACATAAAATATATTATTTCACTAACAATCTAATTTTTTAAATAAAATGATGATTTAGGAGGTTTTATACATGGAAAATACATTTTGGGTAACTTTCAACACGCCTGACCCATCCGTGTTTCCTTTCACTAATAACCTTTTGGACCCGTTTCGTAAGTTCATCGATATGTACAAAGATTCACCAACATGTTGGTTAGTTGTACATTCATATTATATTATCAATATCAGATAATTGGACTAACCTTTGATGCAAGCATCACAGGAACCATATTTTGGATCTGACTCAGCCCCTGTTCCAACAAATTTTTCGCTTTTTTACATCTTGACAGAATTGTATTTCCTGTCAGTGCCTGAACATATTCAACATAAACCAAGATCATAAATTTTTTGTTGTCCATACTAGTAATAATGAAAATAAAAACATCTCACTTGTCAAAATGAGAAAATCCAAGTTGGCTTATCATTGAAAAAGGCTAATCTTTTTGACACACATACCAAGTAGAGCTTACTCGACTCGCTGCAGTCACGAATAATCAATTTGGCTTTCTCAATGGCACCATTTAACAGACAAAGTGACTGAATCCCAGATGAACATCGAGGCCTGGCTGCTTCTATTTCCGGAAAAATTTTATCAACCCGATCAACCAACCTCATTAATTCTGTGCACATAACCGTATGCACCTGATAACACCAATATGTCACAAACGTATGAAACTCTGAGCTTGATCATATAATGGTATATCACAAAACTTATAACGACTTGCCATAAATTTGTACAAACCTTGATGTCTAAAGGCGATCGCAGTTTCTCATCAGCTTCAGCAACATCAGTCCCCATTTTCTAAAAGAAGGTTGAAAACACAAAATTGTTGGTTCATAAAAGAAGTTATTTATAAGCTTAACACAACTTTTCAAATCAGGGCATTGATGGAGTGTCAAAGTGAATTGATTGTGATTTATGGACGTATAACAAAACATGTACCAATAAACAACTAAAAAAATAGTGATAACCCAATTGCAAAGTAAGAATTTGCAATACGTGAGTTTATTATAAGGCCTTATTCCATCTTAGTTGTTGAAGTGTATAACTAAGCATACATATTCAAATATCAACGCTTATAAACCACAAGAAACATACATCATTAAATTAAATATTGATCAGTCTTACCTTCTAATTGTGATCACCAAAAGGACTCTGCTCAGCTGAATACACCCAAAAAACTGCTACCAATATTCAAAATCATACCCAAAATGTAAAATGTTCAATCCTTAAGAAAACCTTTATTGGAAAGATGAAACTAATCCACTTTTACAAACGAAATCCCTAAAGAAAAATTAATCTTTTGTGGGTAATTTTGTTTTATTTTTCAAAATAACTAAGAAATGGTTCACAAAAGGCTTTCTTGATCACAAAAAACCTGCAAAATCAGAATAAAGTAATCATTTTTTCTTTTTTCTTATAAAAAATCCCAATTTGTTTATTTATCTTTTCAGCAAACCAAAACCCTCAATTCACATGGTCAAATCAAGCCATCCCCCCAAAAAAGAAAGTCAACCAAAATCAACAATTGTAGATGAACAAGCCAAGAAACATCAATAAAAATTGTTGGGTACCCAGAAAAAGAGGGTAAAGAATAATGTTTTGAAGCAAAGCCACAGCAGAAGTTGAAAAAGTTGAAAAGAGACCAAGGATTTTAAATGATTATTACTCGTGTTTATGTTGCACTATTTTAAGTACTACACTTCATCATTCTTATTCTTACTTATTCTTATTCTTATGACCCTTACAGACTTACATTTGGTCAACTCTGACTGAATTCTTATTTATTAGCTTTTCAAAGCATAATTTTCTCATAAATTAAAATTTTGTATCAAAATGCAAGATACTTTTTTCATTTTTATGCTATATTGCAAAAGTTATTTTTTGTTCACGATTAATCAGGGTTAATGTTTTCATTTAACGAAGCTTTTATAGTATGTCTTGTAATTTGATATAAATATCTTATCATAATCGTATTTATCTAATATGATTCTAACTCATGGTACGATCAAATGCTCCACATAAGATTTATATTTTTTGAATTACATACTTTATTATAATTTGAGCAATTTTTATTCATAATCTACGTTTAACCTAGAGACGTTAAATTTAGACAACTTAACAAAGTTTCCACACTTAAATTATAACTTGCTTATTTGAACTCTAATTAGCAATTCAAATCCAAGATAATATAATAAAAAATAGACATCTTTATATATATAATTATCCCCGAATTCATATTTCTACCAACCGAATACCATATCAATACTAGAAACCAATCCCACGCCATCATTATCATAGCCAGTCCTTCATTAACGAATGGTTGATTTTTTCTTTATATAGATTCCAAAAGTTGGAATATTTGTTGTTAATTAATCTCTGCAGATAATCATAATTAACAAGTCTAAGTCTAGCATATCATAGACTTCAAGCCTTAAGCATAAGAACCGAAGGTGCATCATCCTAATTCTCCATAGCTTTCTATTACAAGGAATCTCATACGATATTTTTGGTATCATGATAAAATCGACTTAAAAAATTTAGACATCACCTTAAATATAACATTTGGGAGAGTGTTAAATATGATGTCTCTTCTTAATCATTCAAATTTTTCCATAGACGCTAACTCTTACTTAAACAGCTTTACTTCCTTCCCCATATGCATGAAATTTGTCAACTTATTTGCGACAAGATTAACTTTCAACATCATAAGTATAATGTTATGTCTCAGAGGATACACACAATTCCCTATTATTTCTTGACACATTTTACATGGTCAAGTCATTCATAATATTATAATCTACAATTAATCAATCTATTCCCAGTCTCAACAAAGACGAGGTTGTTATAATCTAGACAAGTTAGAATCTCGCTAGATTCAAAATGTCCGTTGATCTTCAAATTCACACTTGTAAATTTTATAATTTATGACAGACCCTTAAGTCATGTCAGTCATGTTGACATGATTCTCAATTCTATCAATTTGAATACACATTCTAATATTATGTGTTTCAAATACATGAATAGATCGAGTTCCTCTTAATGTGAGCCTCATAATATTGTCATGGTGAACAAAAAGTTTAACAATCATCGGATTATTGTTATAATACTATTGACATACGATTTAAATAATCTCATTTCATGAAACTCTATCAATAAAATGTCACATAACTACTTAATTGTTACCTTGTTTAATAACTTATTAACAAATTCTAACAATTTCATATTAAGTTTTATTCAAAGATATAGATCTAAACGGATATATAAATAAATTTCGAGACAAACTTTTAAGAGATTTTTTAGAAATTGTTAATGAGCTCTTCACTTTCATTATTGGATATGTAAATCTCATGAGGATGATTAGCATCATTGACCCGCCCGTCACGGTCGTTGTAGTATTGCAGTGATGGCGGCGTCGGTGGTTCTATAATTTTAATGTTGGGCCCTAAGTATATATTATACTACAGATGTATAGCGATAAATATGACATAGGGTTGTTCTAAAGCAAGTTGAATTTGCAACTTAGGCATATCAGACTTATGATTCTAACTAGTAGGGGTTTTTAAATAAGTGGGGCTTAGTTTGGTATTTTCTAAACTAACTATTAATCTAAGCAATTTAAAAACGTGAAAGCGGTTAGGATAGACGAGGTGTTTATTGTGATTTCGTTAGCCTAGTTATTGGGATGATGTTCGGTTTAAGTTATGCAAATGTTTATCTACATATTTGTTTTATATTATCCTAAATACATGTGGTGTAAGCATTGATTCCCTACAGATCAATTGCTCAATCAGTATGTCACTAAGTAATCAGGCTATCATGATTCTAATTGCAGTAGGTTAAACGACTCTCAACACTGCCATGCTACGGAAAAACAACCCTTATTGGAATACAAATATATGTGGGTGCATGAATAGAGTAACAGACGATCTCGTGATCCGACCGTTTTTAACAACCCAATACCTATTCTACTAAAGCATTTAAGATTAAGACTTGATTTGATGTTTGATTACTTTCCGGCATTGGTTTGGCAAAGTGAATATTTGTCAAATTCGCAAACATTTTATTAATAATGTCAAACTTCATTAACAATATGTATAACTTGTATTGTACAATTCGTTAATCCTAAGAAACATATTAAAGTTTCTGTAAAATTGATTCGGGTGCTTTATAAAGAATCTGTTTTAAAATTGTATGTACAAGTCTCCTACCCGAATACAATTTATTTATTATAATGAATCGATAAAATATAATTACAAGTCGTAAAATTCATAAAGTAATTCTAATGCAATTAGAACAATGAAATGAAACCCAAAAAATCTCAAAGGACGTGAACATAATGAAAAAAAGGAGTAGAAACAAAATGCTATATCAACAAATTATACGTTGAGGCCCGTATTTGATACGTTTCCTTAAAAACATATTCGTCATCTATTTTCTAGAGTAGAATTGGCGTAGCAAGAGTACTACCGGACTTGAACCCATACTTGAAAATGTTGTCAATATTTTCTTCATAAGCTAATTCAAATGTTTGTTCGTAACTTGACCAAAATTGCTAGGTCGAAATATGACTAGAACAAACTTAAGCTTGCGAAACTAATATGTGAACTTGTGTGTATTTTTATACAACTAATGATACTTTTCACTTTTGAATATAAAACTAACTCTAAATACATAAACCATTTTTTACTTTTGAATAAAAAAACTAAATCTAAATATATAAACCAAGAGGGAAAATCTAGTGATGAAATGAATGACAATTAAACACGATTAGTGTTTGTAAGTTTAATAAGATTAAAAGTTGTCACTTAATAATAACTTGAAAATGCCACATTGAGTGATAATATTTTCACCTTTTTCAACTTCAATTTCATTCAAACAACAATAATTTTCGACTTCAATTTCATTCAAACAATAATATTTTTTCAACCGTACATCCCTTTTTAATAAGTTTTACCGTTTTAAGTTATGGAATGATTTTTATAGCACTATTTCCGGTAAATATATGAGAATTATATATTAAAATATTTTATTTGTAATTACTGTGGGACATTAAAGTAGGCTTTTATTTTCTAAATTACTTGTTATAAATCTTAGGTTTGTATTTGTATTGCAAATATATATCCAGTTTCATCTGCCAATAGCAAAGCCTTCAAATTTTCAAGTCAAATATGAAACAAATCAGTGTCTAAAAGACAAAGGTCCTACTAAGAAAAACAACAAATACTCGTAATTAATATATAAATGAGAATTGGTTTGTGATAAAGACAAAACGAGTAATGTAGATAGATACTTTGTAATAGTCTCTATTTACTTGTTAAATATAATTGGGTTATATTCAATTTTTATCAGGTCCCTTCATATCGACCAATCACATAACTCCCTTCTTTTTCTTCTTCGTTTACCTTTTCTAATAATGGGTAGTAATTGACCACTCAAACCTTGTTTTTGACCATTTTTCACGGTTTTCTATTTTTCGTACAATTTAACAAAATATGACACGTAGACATTTTCTTTATGCGCACATCAAAACATGTCTATATTTGATTTGGATTTGGTCAATTCAATTCCACAAATAAAACACTCCTTTCTTTTTATACTTATACAATTAAATGAATATAGATCATAATCATAACCTTTTATAAACAACTTTCAATTTTTCTTACTGATAGGTTGTTCGTATAATATAGCAAAAAATAATTTTTAAGAGTATTTCTGTTTACATCAAAAGATTAAAAAACTAAATAATACAAATTTTCAATTTAATCCTTAAAAAATATGTACAAACAATGTGAATTCATTATAAAAAAATAAAATTACATGTCAATTATGGTAAATCTTAAATCTTTATAGTCATATTTAATGTATAATTATTTTATCATTAAAGTTAACATAATATCCTAGTTATCAAATGAAAATATTAAATGAAAAGGACAAAGTAGTCATTTTTGATCTTTCACATTCAAATTAGTAAGGAGAAAATGAAAATGATTTATAACGGCTTATGATTAACTTATATTTGGAAGATTATAAATAATTACTTTGTCCCTTTTATTTATTATTTTCATTTGATAACTAAGACAATATCAACTCTCATGATAAAAGCTATTAAGCATCAATGACCATAAAAATTTAAGATTTATCATAATTAGCATTTAACATTTTCTTTTACAAGGAGTTCACATTGTATGTTCATATTTTTTAAGGATTAAATAGAAAATTTATATTATTTAATTTTTTAATTTTTTGATATATATATTCATTACTTAATTTCAAGATGTTACGTGATATACTCCCTTATTTGAACCACGTGCGTATTATATATATTCAACTTAAAAGCGTATAATCAATAATCTTATTGATAATCTTTTGTGCATAAACATCTAAGTCTAATATATCTAATTGTTCTTTTTTTTTTTTTTTTTTTTTAAAAATTTAAAGATGTAAGCAAATGAAGCTAACTGAATTTAATTCAACATGAATACACATCGATTTTAAATATTTCAAATGAGCCGGCTAACGTAAGGTAAATTATTTAATTGATGAAAATTAAAGAGCACTATATATAATCGGTTACATACATTATGGCAGTTGATTAAATGTATCACCCTAATAACAAATTAACTGTTGATTTTTATAGAAGATCGTTTGACGGACTAAAATGTATAAATATATGTGGTTTTAATTCTTTTTATTCTTTTTTTTGTCAAGATATTATTTAAAATTTTTTCATTAGTCGTTTTTATTTTAAACTCATAATTTGTAACATAATGGTTATTTATTTAAGATAATGGTTTTACTCCTATTTTCATATGTTTTTGTATATGAGATGTAAAGGGTCAATTTAAGTGTTATATAAACAAAAGTATTGTCAGAAAATTAATTACTTATTACATTGTACATGTATCACTAATTGTTAAAATATATGTCCCTCCAAACGTATAGTATTTTGGTGTAAATGATATTGACCATGGAAACATTGAAGTTGGTAAGTGTTTCATACAAGGACAAGTGATCACAGAGAAAACGCGTTAAACGTATACAAATTATTTTTTGTGAATATTTGAACACGTCACAAAATATAGAGATAAATATGTAATTTCCATATACATAACATGTGGAGTCATTATGAAATCATTTTCTTATAGAAAAAATGGTGAGAATAATATTTTTATTTTTAATACTAACATATGTGTATTTTGTTTGTAAAAAAAAAAAAATTATATCAGATTTATTATAATTTTATTCTCTCTAATTGAGATTGTTCTTTTTTAAAAATATATATATAGTATCAGGATCTAAAAAGAAAGAAATTTTGGAGGTAAAAGATATATTTAAAACTATGATTCAGAAAAAAAAACTATGATTCAATAAAAAATAAATATAATTTAAAACTGAATCAAATAGTTATTTTACTGAATCGAAGGGTTAAAAAACTTTTCTCCATTTCTCCACCAAATTTTCTTTCTCCCTTGAACCCACTCCTATATATATATAGGAGTGAGTTCAAGAAAAAGTGAAAAATTGGTGGAGAAAGAGGAGAAATGCTTTCTTAACCCTTTGATTCAGCAAATTAACTTTTTGATTCATCAAATTAATCATTTGATTCAAGAAAAGTGTTTATTAATGAAATTCTTTTTTGAATCATATATAAGTATTTATTGAATCATATAAAATATTTTTTGAAATCATATATTTTTTTTATTTTGATGAATCATACTTGTTTTTTATTAAAAAAAATTTCTTTATCTCATTTCTCCCCTTAAATTTTCTTCTTTTTAGATCCTGTTACTATATATATAATACACAACTTAAATTTGTTATACACATTACAAACTTTTTAGTGTGTATCACAAAAATTTGATATGTATCACATATTTCCTATTAAAGAGTATAAAATTGTAATGTTGATATATAATTTTCTTTATCAAAAGAAATAATTAATCTCAAAATTAAAAATAATTTTTTCCATTTCTATTATTACTATTATAACAAGCATTCTAACTTAAACCTTTCTCTATAACAAGTAATTGTATATAGATAATGTTTTTCAGTAATCACAATGACCGATCGCATAATTAACTATATTATAAATAAATAGTTAAGTTATTTGTATTATATACTTACATTATAATAATATTACTCTTTCAGCTTCGAATTTAATCTTTGTGTGAGTTTACTTTCGCTTAGGTTCTGTATTAAAAGTTTGTATATAGGTTGAGAATACTACAAACATATTTGGACCTGGTCGATTCGGGTCGGAATGTTTACCAAATGCTCAGACTACTCGTAGTAAGAAGTTCCCGAATTTTGACTTTTTTCTTTCTTTCTTTATATGTTATTTTTTTTTTGTTGGTTTATGTTGACTTGTAATTGTAATTGAAGCAACTAACATTCTCCCGTCATTATTGTGTTTTTCTAACCCATGTTGCGATTCATCATTCATGTGTACCTTTTCCCCCCTAAATTACGGGGTTATTACATGTATCATGCTTCGTGTTGAGTTTTGACTACAAAATGTGAAAGGTATTGTCAATAGTGAATCTAGTATTAAACAGTTTTTTTATGTACGTAATCTTACTAACTAAACATTTGTTTTGCAAACGTAAATGTTTCACAATCGACGTAATATTTCAATCTCGTGCGGTATATCAAACCTTTAGCTCTTGGACGAAAACCTTGTAACATACGCACGGGCATATCTTGTGACCATTTGGGCTCGGCTACAGCTAAAGTTGTTATCCAAAATCATTGATCAACAAATTTCATTGCTATTTTACATATTATAACTATTTAAAATCTTACCCATGACATTTGAGCTAAAGTTTTGCAAATTAAACTACTATTATAATGACATTTTAACAACTTATTTGATGACAGAGTAATTAATTCACTGAATTTTCTATTTGGGAAATTAACATCAGTTTGGCAAAAAGTGGTTGAAGTTGCTAAATCAATATAAAGCAAGTCCACTAACTATATTATACTCCGTAAATGGCCCAATAAGTTGAGGTGGATGATGACGATCCGCAATAGAATACAAGTTAACTAGTTGGAATGAAAACAATAGAAACGAAAACGACAGTATAGATTAAACAATGTTTCAAAAGCCTGCTTGGGCCATGTCTTAGACCCATCTACCTATCAATCATATCCAACTTCAACCGTCCTGGACTCCTGGTGACCTGGTCTAACCACAATAGCCCATATCCAACTATGTATTTGTTTTATTTATTAAAATTAATTAATTGAGATATCTATCTATATCTATATATCTATATATACACTAAATGAGAATAAAAAGTTGCTTCATATTTTTTCACATAAGCAAAATGACATGTGATTTCATAATTTAAAAATAAATAATTTAAATTTAAAAGATAAATTAAAAAATAAATTTAGATAGAATTAGATAATATTTAAATATAATAATAATTAATTAAAAAATCTATAAATCCTACTCAAACACTAATTGAAAAATAATATTAAAATATTAAACCTATAAAATTATGAAGATAAAAATTGCTTAACTTAAATTCTGTACATCCCACGTTTTAAATCTAATTTATATATATACTAAAGGAGTATAGAAGTTTATTTCAGAATTTGTTATATACGTAAAATGTCACGTAGCGAGTTTTAAATTTTTTAAATTAAATTAAATAAATACTTAGAGTTAAATAATATTTGAATATAATATTAATTGATAAAAGAATTTAAGAATTTTACTCAAACACTAATTATACAATAATATTAAACTATTAAAAATAATTAATCATATTAAATTATAATCATTATTTAATTTCTTAAATTTAGCAATCTAAGAAATTTAAAATAATTACTTACATTAAATTGATGATATTAATATTATTATTTAATTTTTAAAAGTAGCAATATAATTTTTCGTCAATTTTGTAGTTTCAAGTTACAACTACCTATTTATTTTTTCAATGATGAATAAATATTGCATTATAAAAATTGTATTATTTAGATTGTCATGCATCGTACGGGTTTAAATTTAATTATTTATATTTTTATAGGGGGTTCAAAAGGGATGTAACTTTTTTAAGAAAAAAGTTCTGAATTAGATATTTATTGATAAATATTTAATTGAATATAATCTTATATTAAATATGTAATTAGTGATCAAAGGGTTAATTGGTCTAATGATATCGCTGTACCTTTTTAACTATGCAGTTTTAGGTTTAAATTTCGAATGTTGAAAAAAATTGTAGATATTAATGGACAATATATATATGGCAATGGTGAGTGAATACTTGAATTTTTACAGGAAATAATAGATATGCTTAGTCAAAAACCCATAAATAGATACACTATATTATTAGAAAAAACTGTTGATTCCCTATCGGTTTTTCTACTTATATACTCATGTAATACACGTGTTTCACAATCACGGGGAAGAAAGAGAAATAAAAACACACACATTATGTAAAACTAGTGTTGAATTCCGTGCACGGTAGCATATGAAGATTTTACATGTTGATATTAAGAGACAAATATTTAATGGTATTTGAATGTATTAATAATTAATATTTTTTTTAATAAAAGTGTAGTTTAAATTATTGTAATTGTAAATTATATATTGTGATATAAAAGAAGAAAGAAGATATTTTAACGTATTATGTAAAATATAATATTAATTGAATGATTTATATAACTAATAAGTGAAAGATAAGTGGATGGATAAAATGGTAATTTCCGATATCCTATTTTTTAAGAATTAAGAAAGAGAGTGTTAAATGCTTAATAAGAATATTATAGATTTTGTGAAATATATCTGTTTAGGCTATAATTAATTTATAGGTACTTAAAATGATGGTTATAAAATTTACTTATATTATTAGAGTCAATTATTTAACATAAGTCGTTAGACAGTTCACAGTGATTGACAATTTTTCGTGGCATTTGACGGTCCTTTTATGGCAGTTGAAATCATATCTCTAATAATTATATTTAGCAAAATCCTTATATCTAAGGTACTGAAATAAAGAATATAGCATTGATATTATACTACATAAACTATATAGGTAAGTTTAGTAATAGTTTATTAAGTTGAAGGTGTTAAATCTAAATGTAATTGAATTTTCTATTTCATTACTTTTATTATTATTATTATTATTATTATTATTATTATTATTATTATTATTATTATTATTATTATTATATCTTGTGATAAAATTGTAGTACGAATATATAATTTTCATAACTTAATTAAATAATGATGATACTATCGAACCGTTTCTGACAATATATTTGTTATTAAAATATATAAAATATTTCTCGAAAAGTCATGATGAAACAAATCTTTGGGAAATAAAGCAAGTTATAAGTTATGTTATCGTTACTTAGAAGTTTTCATAAATCGGATACGAAAGCAATGTTTCACTATAAACATCAATTTCTTATATTCTATCGATATTCAAAATATAAAAAATTCTCGCTTGAAGCCACATACCTCTTATCAATACAGCTGATCTTTTGTCTAGTCAAATTAATTGGTTCCTTCCCTAACAACTTGGACAATTCTTTTTGGTCCATTGTTCTTTCCTTTATATTCTTCGAAAAGGATGTTTATCAAGCTAGGCTAGATGATGCATAACCAGTACTCGTTAGTTCACTTAAGTCACATCCGACTAATCAACGTGCACGGATTAAAAGTTAAAAACAAGGACTAAGAATGTTTACATGTTGAAGTTAGTTAGAGCTTAATGATTCATAGGCATATCGCATAACAAAGTATATTTAGGATGGCAATGACAAGAACGGGTCAACGAATCTTGGAGCATGACTTTTCGAGAAATATTTGATATGATAAGGATTCCAAATACAGCAAAAGATTGATGGAATTAAAGGGCCATTGACATGTAAACGAATCATTTTTCTTATTTTTCATGAGATTATGCTCACAAAAAATTAGATGTAGCTCATATTAATGCCTTTCTTAAAGAGATGGATATAGCACATAAACTTTTGGAAGAGAAATTATTTAGATGAATAATGTCGTATTACTAATTTTAGAATGCGTGTGTTGTTTCCACATTTCAAGTATGATACATGACGATAGAAATGTAAGTCTTTTTTGACTTGGTATTAAGCTTGAGAACAAAATACTAAAGGTACATAATACATGTACTTGACCGCGTGTTGAAAGATTGCACTAAGATTAGAAACTGTAGCAACATCAAAGTTTTTACCTTTTGTGGATTGATGGGCCCATTGTCCAACCTACTATTAACCCAACTCAACATACATTATTACAACTTTCTTTTGTTGGGTTGCTTATATGAACTTTCTATTGTGGTTAAAATGACATTACTTTTTTTTTTATGGGCAAATCAAAACTTAAGTAGAAAGAAAAACATGTATAAAGAGAACATTGACATGACTTTATAGAATGAAAATTGATGGTAGGCCTAAAAGTGAAACTAAGGTAACAAATGATAAATCAAGGATGAATACGAGGAGACATAGTGAATTATGTGTATCAATTATTCATTGTATTAGACATAATATTAGGTTGATTTATTATTCTTGTCTATCTTAACTTTAAATAATAAAGGCCAACATAAATGGAATTTCTTTTTTAACTTCCTTTTCAGTTCATCCAATATATATATATATATATATATATATTTTTGAGGTAATATGGTAGGCAAGAAATATAATGGCTTCAAAGTCCAAACTGCTTCCAATAAGGATCTGTGGTGCCAAGATATTATGTCAACTTGGATTATGACATTGATTCCTGATAATATCCTACTTTTAATCAAGAAATATGGTCCACTTCAAAATCAAAATAGAATAATAAAAGATGGAAGAATTAAACCATTAACATAAGTAGAAACTTGTAGAGGTTGGAAGCAGTATACTTACAAAGATGTTAACGAATGGAAAATACATAACAAATGATGATGACGTTTCAGCCCGAAGCTTTACCACAAATAGGAGAGTTTATTAGGGTCTATACGCTAAAGAAAACTTTCAGAGTTTACTACTCATTTTCATGACTCGCCAGATGAAGTAAATAGGAATGGCTGAATAAGATTTTAATAGCTCATGTCCTAGTTGAATTTTGAAGTCAAAATTTAACTCTTTCGTTGAAAGAGATGAATTCATCCCGAAAATCATCAAAGAGCCGACTGCAATTTAACAGGGTCCAAGGTTAGAGTGATGCAGTAAGCATGTTTATTTTGAACAACAACTAGACAATTACTGATCTTTCCTATTCAAGAAAAGACTTAATACTACATAACTTGCATTCATGAAATTAAATTTAAGCAGAATATGTTACAAGACATGTATACTACTTTTGTTTATTTTCCTTCCTTTCTTCAACAAATAATTAGAAAGTAGATTCAATAAGGGCCCAAGCCCAAACCCAAACCCAATATATTTTAGCCAAAATCGTCACATTTAGTATGCCCCCAAATCCACAGGTTTAGCAACAAAAGACATCTCCCACTACTCCAATATAAGAAGTATAATATCCATTGACAAAAATTACAATCTCATGCCTATTATTACAGATAAGAAAACAGTCATCAGCCATTGACTTGCACGGATCCATAACAAGAACAAATGCCCATCAGCACAAGTAGAAAACATATTAATATAGTTACGACCCGTACAGCTTTTCCTTAGATACCGATTCTCCAACTTTACTAGCTATTATGCTCCATATGTGGTTCAAAAAAGGAAGTCGACGTGTTCATAGTTTTTCCCTCTTGCAACTTATACTCACCCAACTGGACAAACCCCACCACCTTTTTCCACCTATTTATAACCAACTTCACCGAATAACATCCTTCAAACCATCCCTTGACTTCTAATCAATCATCTTCCTTGACTGCATCAGTTTTTCGTACCTTTTTTGTAGGTATCAAAAATGGCATCAACCTCACTCTATTCAAGTAGCTCAAGTTCATCTTGGACTCCCCAACAAAACAAATCATTTGAAAGAGCGCTTGCAGTGTACGATAGAGACACCCCTGACCGATGGCAGAAGATCGCAAGGGCAGTGGGTGGGAAATCAGCAGAAGAAGTGAAGAGGCATTATGAAGTGCTGATTGAAGACCTTAGGCACATTGAGTCTGGCAACATTCCTTTTCCTAACTATCGGCGTTAGTTTTGCTTAAATGCCAAATATGAGGCCGGTAAGTCAATAATTTGATTTAGTAAGTCACTAAACAAAAAGTTTATGTTGTTATGCAGATCTAATCATCTGCATTCTATATATTCATATGCCTTCGTCCTCATATACTATGTGTGCGAGTCTACTCTACTGAATTCCATTAAGGAGTAACTAGTATTGTCCCTTGATTTCACATATTGTAATTGTAATGCATTGATATGTCAAGTTTATTAATATAAGCTTATAATTTATTGTAACGATTTCTAACAAATTATCCATTATAGCTTGCAATAGCAATCACAATTGTCGACAATTATGAAACTAAAATCTTTTTGATCAGTAGTCAGTACTAGAAGTTTTACAGAATGTGGACCAAACAAATTCTTTAAAGCTATTATGACATGTATACAATGAATAGAAGGGACGGATAAAACTAAAAAATGTCAAATACAATAAAATTACAAGTAATAAATTAACATTAATTTTTATAAGCAAATCCGAGTTGCAAACACAAACATATAAAACAAAAGAAAAACAAAAAAAAAAAAAAATTGCTATTCAGAAAAAATGAAGTCGCAATGTAGCAGAACTGATCGACCTGGACAAGTCAAGCATAAATGCACAATGCAGGCCTAAATAAATTTTTATAAACCGTGTTCTGTGCAACTGTGGTTGCTGTGGATATGAGGAAACCATTATAACCAGTACGTATATTTGATGCACCATAAGATTAGATCATAATAAACAGAAGTTACTAAACATTATTATCTTATTCGATATGGTAAGTGCAATAGTAATACACGTTTAATAGAAATTCCTACCCCCTAAACTGTCATATAGACGACATTTCAATACAAAAGTAACAGCTGAATCCTGAAGTTGGTGACAGTAAGACGGATGGGCAATGGTTTGTGCAAGTTTCCTAGTTGGACAAATTATTTGGTTCATGTCAAAATGGGTAAGTTACAAATGGGTTCAATTGGTTAGACCAGCAAGACCAGTTTGTACATTTAAAGTTTACTACTCCATCGACCCAGACTAAAGCCAGGCACCTTTAGAGTATCACTGATTTCACAAAGTATAATGACTTTGTTTAAAATTATATATGTGGAGAATAACATAAGTGTAAAAAACGTGGCATTCTGATCAAAGGTGAAAAGATAGTTAGTACTTGTAGAGGATGGAAAGTTTACGAATAATATGTCGTAACATGGTACGTGTTTATATCATCTGTCATCATATAAATTACGTACCCTGTTAACCAATTTACTGTATTAAGAGACAAATAATGAGTACACCGGACCCTTTATGTCATAAGTAATGACCAACTTTTAGTTAAATTACTCCATATCTTGGATTTTCATGGTAATTAGTAGATGTATCTTATATTCAGTCATAAAAACGTTCAAAATGATATGACGAAAGAGGTGAGAGAGGTTCTATATCTGGTTCAAAGGGCTGAGGTGCAGACCACACTGGGAAGGGACGTGATCGCGGTTGCGGTTGTGTTTGCGGTCGAGATTCATATCAGCCTCGACATGACTCTAACGCACCGAGAAGGGACAAAAGCAAGGTAAAATGCCTTTTTTGTGATGAATTTGGTTATTTTGCATCGGAATGTCCAAATAAAAAACGAGCAGAGGAAGCGAATTTAACACGAATCATTGACAATTAGCCTACTTTGATGATGGCTATCTTGACTGAAGAATCACCTTAGACGGTGATGATTAAAGAAAAGAAAGTTGTTGTAAACCTTCTTGTAGGCGGGGAGAATAGAATCGACTCTGATGTTTGGTACTTTGCTAATGGAGCTAGCAATCGCATGACGGGAACAACGTCGAATTTTTATGATAAAAATGAGAACGTGACAAGTCGTGTTCGCTTTGGAGATGGTTCGATAATTGACATCAAAGGCAAAGGTTCAATTTTCTTCAATCGCAAAAATGAAGATCGAAAGCTACTAAACGATGTATATTACATACCTAGGCTTAAAAGCTATATAATAAGTCTCGGGCACTTAACTGAAGAAGGTTTACGGATGAATCAACACCTTTATAGTAAAACGGAGTGTTTTGGCCATTCAAGATTAAACCAAAAACCACTCGTTCAGGCATACTCGTGAAAATGCAACACCTTTATAGTAAAACGGATGTCACATGGTCGTACACGGCTGTCACATGGCAGTGCACGGTCTATTTTTGGTCGTGTACGGTTGGAAGCGGTGCACAATTGTGTCTATATGGCCTGGACCAGGCCGTGCACCGCTGGTGCGGGTCGTAGGTGCGATTCATTTTATTTCTTGCGTGGGATCGTAACTCTTGTGCACTAGATCGTAATTCTTTATTCTTCGTTTTTGCTGTAAATTCCTCATTCGTCTATTTTTTGCGATTCTTCTTGCGCGATTTCATAATAATTACCTATTTAAATAAATAAGACAAATAAATGCTTTATTTGGATAATGAAGTTAATTATTTGCTAAAAGGGACTAAGATATTGTACGCAAAAACGTGGCTTTTTACTCGATATCACACATCGTATACTTGCTGATCTGATTACCGACAAAAGCTCTTCCTGATATCACACCGTATGAAGCTTGGACTGGTAAGAAACCAAACCTTCACTTTCTGGAAGTTTTGGTTTGGTACATGTTAAACTTGCAGGTTCACATACGAGGAAATTAAATGATAGAAGTGAGCAGATGGTTTATCTCGTGGTTGAAGATGGAACAAAAGGTCATCGATTGTTTGATCCTCGAAAAGGAAAGCTTCGGGTAAGCCGAGACGGGGTGTTTGATGAAGGAAGTGGTTGGAACTGGACCAAAGGTAATGAAGATCTAAGTACAAAAAGTGATGAGTTTTCTGTTGAGATCCATTCTGCACACGAAAACAGGCCCATAACAAACACTATATTTTCAAACAAAAACAGTCTGCAACCTACTGCCTCTTCAAACCAAACAACCCACAACTTTCTGTTTTTCAAAATCAAAACAACCTTGAAAGTCCAACGATGTTTTCAAATCAAAACAACCCTCAAACTCATCTTCAACTGATTATGTGACTTCCTTGAACCAAACCAGACATAGAGGTCGTCAAACCTTGATTGAAATCTATAATTGACTGAACCAGTAGACTTACAACCCGAGGAATTGCTTCTTATAGATTATGAACAACCCTCACCCTTCCAGGAAACATCAACCATTGAAGCATGGAAGGAAGTATGAAGAATGAGCTGGATGCAATCGAACGAAATCACACTTGGGCTTTAGTTGATCTACCTTCTGGTAAAAAACCCATAGGATTAAAGTGGATTTTCAAATTAAAAAAGGATAGTGCAGGAACAATTGTCAAGTACAAGGCTCGACTTGTTGTGAGGGTTTTCGTGCAAAAACAAGGTATCAATTTTGAAGAAGTATTTGCACCAGTAGCTCAGCTTGATACATTTCGGCTAATTATTGCACTTGTAGCTCAAAGAAATTGGGAGATACACCACTTAGACGTAAAACATGCTTTTCTACAAATTTTAGTCATTTATGAAGTTGTCAATGGATTATGTGATCGAATGCCACTAGACAGAATATCTCAAAATGGTGAGTTAAGAGAGGAAGTGTATTTATCCTAACCCGAAGGTTTTGTTGTATTGGGAAAACAACTCAATTCTACAAGCTTTCTAAAGCACTTTATGGGTTACATCAAGCACCGAGGGTATGGAATATTCGGTTGGATAAGAGCTTGAAGAATATTGGGATACAAAGGTGTTCCCATGATCAAGCCGTTTATACTCGAAACAAAACAGTTGTTCACTAATTGTTGGTGTTTATGTGTATGATCTTATAGATACCAGGTCAAATGAAAGGGAGATTAACGAATTCAAGGAGCAAATGATGAGTGAATTCGAAATGAGTGATCTTGGACTGTTTGCTTAATATTTTGGCATAGAAGTGTCATAGAAGAAGGAAGGAGTGTCACTTAAACAAATGGCCTATGCTAAGAGAGTTTTAGAGGAGTTTGGTATGCACAGTGCAACCCAACAGCGTGTCCCTGGATCTAAAGCTAAAGCTCGAGAAAGATGAAGATCGATAACTTGCTGATCCCATTTTTAGAAGAATCGTGGGGAATCTAATTAAGGTACTTGACTCACACTCGACCTGATTTTTCATTTTCTATTTGTTTAATTGGTCGCCATATGCAAAGACCAACAACTCTACACCAGAAGTCATTGAAGCAAGTTGTTAGATATGCGGAAGGTACTGTTGATTAGGGCATTATGTATCATTGAGATCAAGAGGTGACTGAAAGACTTATCGGGTTTTCTAATAGTGATTTAGGCGGAGATGCCATGGATTATAAAAGTACCGGTGGCATGGTTTTCTATCTTGGGAGGAACATTATTACATGGAAATCACAAAAACAAAGGACAGTGGTGTTGCCATCTTGTGAAGTAGAGTTTATAGTAGCTACTGCAGCAACGTGCCAAGCAATTTGGTTAGAAAGTTTGCTGGTTGAAATGACTGGGTACAAGGGAGGTTCCGTGGTAGAAGCAAACACATTAACACGTAGTATTATTTCATTCGAGAAGACAGACATTCTCACTAAGGCGCTAGCAAGGATGAATTTCATCAAGATGCGTAAGGAACTTGGAGTACTCAAGCTCGAGCCAAGTCCAGAGAGAACTTGGAGTACTAAAGTAGTTGAATCCTGAAGGAATTAATAGCGTAAAATCCACCCACTATCTAATTTAGTTAATTGTTTTAAGTTATCTTTTTATCTATCTTTTTAAAGAGACTAGTTCTCTCTGTGTAAAATGTAGAAGTTTAGAAAACTTTCGACATTCTTTCTTTTCACATATTGTAATTTTCAGTTTAATGAATTAGTTACCTATCATTTAATAAAAAAACTCCTTGTTGCTTATTGTTCACTGCCATATAAATACACACATCGACTCATTTCTTTTTAAACTATCAGAACCCTAATGATGTTATTTGATTTTTAACATAAAACTCTTGGTTTGCCATATGTACTTCTTAAAATTTGAACAAATAAACTTACTAACCTTCAAGCGACTGCTATCTATGTTCGAACCTCACAAAACTGTCTCTAATAAGTAATCGTGGTTGCTTATCAAAATGGTGATAGAGCTGGAAGTTTGAATCTTATTGTGACAATTTAACCGTCATTTTTAACTAGGCATGACATATATCTTAGATCAACATTTTGGACTGTTTGGATAATAGTTTTTTTTTTTTTTTTTTTTTTTATATCTATAAATATATTTTGTTTTTTTCTTGAACATATTACCCTTTTTGGATTATAAAACATGATAAACATTAGCAATACAGAGCAAATCCAGTGCCAACTATGGAGTGGAACAAAAGGAATAAAGAAGAGTAAAGATATTCATATTAGACTAAAGTTTAAAAAATCAAAAAAGAACATAAACAATTTGACTGGCAAAAGCGAAAATAATAATGATAAAAAGGCTGCTACTAATAAAACTAAAGCTTAAAAAAAACAAGATCTAAACATCTTCCTAACGTAAAGAATTTTGAACAAGAAAAAGGTTGCCCGTCCCCAATTTCCACGTCATCATGGGTGGGACATACGCCACGTCTCAATTAATTTAATATATATTTTTTTTTTTCATCTAGTAAAGTCATGAACGAGGCCAGGTCTGTCAGTGACGTTAAGCCGCCACGAAAGGAACGGCGAATCTCTGTCGTCCACGTCATCCATAAACCTATATTCATTAGATGTAACAGCAGCCGGCGAATAGCATGATGGCATTTTATAGTTGGATTGTGAGTAATCATTAGCCCATTCGTTCCCATTCATCATGTATTGGTGGTGGTATCCCTCCGTCATGTCGCTGCCACCGGACGTAGCCACCGCGGCTGCCGCTGCATTCGCTCGTCTCTCCTCTTTCTTGTATCTAATTCCACACGCATTGCACAATGACTGCAAATGAACAACTATTAGAATTCAAGTTTTTGTACATCATTTAACTATTTTACGATTATAAAGTATACAATCTTGAAATTGATCATCTGTTAATACATTTTCAAAATCAAATAATCAGTTTTTTCTGTGTCTGTTTGAATGTGAGATGATTAGTAAGAGCAAAACGTTAAATTGATATTACAAATAATAAAAATGTAAGTGTTTGTTTGAAAAATGTTGTGACTTACTACTTGTGCATTTAACTGCATATAAATTATCTTGTTATTTGAAAGTATGACAATTACTTATGAATTATTATAGAAGGTACCTTTGGGCCGCGAGGTCCATTTCTCCAAAGTGGAGTAGAGGTGGTGTCGCAGTTAGCGCAACGTCTTGAAAATAGACTATCATTAGTGGTTGAAGCATTACTACCACCATTACCGCCACGATTAGCTTTATGAGCTGATGGTGTAGCGGAATGGTTAGAAGATTGCAAAATGTTCCACCAATTAGACCCACGACGTTTTTCATGGTGCGATTTTTCATAGTCGTTAGATAAACGAGTTGAAGGTGTGCCTAGAGACAAAGTACAATCAACATTAGTTGGTGAAGAACCATAAGAACACATTTCTTGGTCATATGGCATTGGGAATATGGTGGAAAATGTGTTTGGTTGATAATGGTGTAGACCACATGAACATGGACCCATCATGGTTGAACCAGTGCACCTATTCATGGTTGTGTAATAGTCAATGTTTTGTGATAGAATGATGAAATAAGGGTCAAAGGAATGGCAGTGAACAAGGTGTTGTCTTTATGTTAACGTTGTTTTGAGTATGTTACTATGTAGATTTGTGGGGCCAAATGAAGAGGGGGTAAGTAGGGGGTTGCAAATTGCAATGAAAGGAATGGTGGGTTGGGGGTGTTTATATAGGTATAGACGAGTGGGTCCCTTAGAAGTGGAGCTGACAGAAGTGAATGTTCCACATATGTTTTTTTGTCGTTTTGTCTTGTTGTTTGTCATTTGCAAATTGCAATGGTGATGCTCAATAATTTTTTTAAAATTTTAAGATAGAAAAAGTAAATATTATTTTTATTTTGAGATAAGTCTAATATAAAATATTTAATAAATGTGTTATTAATAGTAATAAATGAGAGTAGAATTAAAAATTTAATAATTTTTAATTATAGATTACAAATAGATAATTATTTTGAAATAAATAAAAATAATAAAATGGAAAATAAAATTAGGACGGAAAGAGATTCGCTTAAGAGGTCGAATATAAATCAGAAGTGCATGTGGTATTGATAGAGCATTTAGTCTAAGTTCTATCATCCAAAATGAGAGATTTATTTGTAATCTTTTATAGACAGGTCAAACAAATATACATGCATTTGTGTGTGTGTGTATATATATATATATAAACGAATTTTGAAATAAGATAATAAGATAAAATGAGGAAAATAGAGCCACTAAAATAACAGATATATGGAATAAAAATATTTATGTATAAAAATGAATTCTTATATTTGTTAAAGTTGGATCAAAGTTAATTGCAATAAAATCATTGGACTGACTTGTAAATGTCTAACATACTTTTGCTTTAGTAAAATAATAAATATTATTTTTTAGACAAATTCAATATTCACTAAATGGATACTTAAAGATTCATAGCGTCTATAATTCTTCATATTAATTTGTGAATAACGATTATTTTTAATCGAATGCTAGCTGTTCAATATGTTAATTATTAAGCATTAAAAAGATATGAGAACTTAAGAATGATCAAAGTTTCATGTCCAATAATAGTGCTACATAACTTGAATAGTATTTGAATCCTTAGCATTTATTCAAAAGAAATATTATTATTGCAGTTAACATTATATAGTTCAGGTGCTGTTAGAGTTAAAAGAAAAGATTTAACACGTACGTATATATGATAAAAATAATTAATATACAATGTAGAATATGATAAACATGATTGATTAACTGTGCACAAATTTGGTGTTACTCACTGTACCTATTATATCTCCTTATTCTAAACGTATTATATGTGAGAGGCTAGACGGTTTGATTCATACTTTGTAATTGGGTAATACTTTTAATACGTGACAAATTGTATTTGATTCAATCATATACCTCAATGGCTCAATCATCTTTTTGGTTATAACTTTATATATATAATATATGATATATTTATATATATGTATAGTTAACAACTATTATTTTTGTGGCCACGTATAAAACTTTTAAAATACTTAGTAATATCTTTTCGTATGATAGAGAGATTCAAAATGGTATGATTGAGAGAGGGTTTTGAGGGGGTAGGACATTTTTAGGGAATGGTCAAAAGAAGCCACGTGACCAGGGGGAACAGTCTTTCATGGATCTACTTCTCCGATCACGAGGCGCATAATCCAACTCTTTATTTCTTTCTTTCAATTACCATTATGCCCCTAATTAACCCATTATTTTCCTCAAGTAAAGAATATTCATTACCACATCTAATATGTGTTTAATCGCCTTTTGGTAAACTGTGCTGTCGTAGTGTGTTAGTTTTAAGAACTGTCTTGGATTAGTTTAGTTGGGTTACATATCCACTTTCGTTATGAAAATTTGATATATATGTCTAAAATGTGAACGTGCATTTCACAGTAATTAAAATAGTTGTAAAAGTATTTTTGAATCGGTAGAACTTACATAGAATATAATTATTTTAATAAAATTACGCTACATATATTAAATGAATCGATATTCAAAACTAACTCTATCTATAAACTAGCTCCGCCCTGAAAAGGTGTGTTTTCATTACGATTGAATTAGTTCGAGGGTTGAACCAATGAACCGGATAAAGACCATGGGCCGAAGTTGAACAAGGGGACTTGGCTAATTAACACTCGAGTATTTTAAGACGGTGGCTAATGTAGTAGAGCAGTGAAGTCACGTGATTGGGAAACGAAGTGGCTAAGTTTGGGTATGTAGGTGGGGGTCCAGACCAGGGTGTGGTAAGTGGGTCACACTCAAGAGTCATAGTGAAAAAGAAAAAGAGGGAATCAAGAGATTTTGTTATGATTATTATAATTATAAAAGAAAGAAAGGGGGTGATAGAAATGGGAGATACTACTGCAATCATCAAAGCAACCTATTTTCCTCTGGGTCTTGGACAAAAAATCTTTGACCCAAATTATTAGTATAAATGACCAACATGGGAAAAAGTAATAAGTATTCACTCTTGCTCTCAAAAACATATACATATTGTCGTGCAATCATAGTCTTACGTATAAGTAACACCATATATAATACTATAAGAGCAAAAAAGTACATACGACATTTGTAAATACCATAATTCGACATACAAAAACAAAAATTATCAACCACTTATTGTCACTTGATGTAAATGTCTCGAGTATTAAACTGATCAAGACATGTTACTTGTAGAAAAATGTTCCGTATGTTTAAAATATAGACATATAATATTTTAATTTATACATACGGTATACATGTGACAAATATTATATAAGTTTATTTTAATCACATTAACATAAAGCTATTTAAATTTATAGTCATATTTTCAGTTGTACACATGAACAACTTAGAGACATTTTTTGAATGGGTATGTATAAGGTAGAAATTTGAGTCAAACATATTGGTCAAAAAGACCATGTTGTATTACTTGGGGTGTAATCTAGGGACAAATATAGGGCAAGAACAACTTAGAGAACAGACAAAAGTGAAATGGGCCCACATTGACAGGCACAGTCATAGTCCCCATCCCCAAAGAACAAACACAACTCCTTTGGAATGTGAATCGAATCGACAAAAAGATTCAAACAAAACATCAAAACACTTGGAGATCGAGCGAGAGAATCAGATCGTCTTGAGATTCGTGACGGATGTACCTTCAATTATTCTCATGCACTATTTATTATATCAAAACAAACATAAAATTATATGGCTTCTTTCTTTAATTTCTAAAGGAGAAGAGATCATACGGAGTACTTACCGTTTAAAAGCTCAAAACAAAAAAACAAAACGAGAAAACAATTTTCTTTATATTTATTTAGAGCAGTGCCTAGCAATATGAGATATGAATATATTAATTCACTTAAACATCTTCTAATATATCGTAATTAAAAATGCACAGCCTTTCAAAGGAATATCAAAATAAAAATATATAGACTATCAAATTTGAATGGAAAGAACGGAATAACTTCTTCGGTTTAAAATAAATAGACAAATACTTTTGCTCTTAACGAAACAAATAAACGTTGTACCGTTTATTGATTCATGTAATGATTAAAATTTATTGGTCCAATTTGGAAAGTCATTTGCATGCATGCAAGTAAAACGTAATCAACGATTAGAGATGGCACGTGTATTCGTTTAGTGATGTTTGTAGTTAATAAATGCATGTATATGATGATTAGCGCATGTAATCTTAGGTAATTCGATCCAGTCGCAATGCGGGACCTACAATATCTAACTCACCAACATCCATTCATCATTATTCTTTTACTTTCTTTTCTGGAATGATGTGTCTAGTTGACCAAAATATATGGCTGTTCTTCTTTAGTTTCTTTTCTATTAAATCATCCAATCACTTTCTATTCCTTTCACCCTCGTTTAGCTGGAATATTGATATGTTCTTCTTTGTATATATTTTGTGTATTATATTCTTATTTTTATTTCTAGATTAATTGAAAAACTATTGAATTGGATATTGATTTGATTAATATTTATGTTTATAATGGAAAATGAAAGTCGAAGTGAACATGAGTTGAAAGTGACGCAAAAAAATAAAAATAAAAGTTAAGCATGCTCAGAGTTGTTAATAGAAGAGGCGTATCCAGTAGATAGGATGAAGTTATCTAGCGGATAGGTATAGGAGTGCATTTGATGCTTTGACAGAGGACACATATCCGGCGAATATGGTATACCTATCCGGCAAAAAGGAGGTGGAATGAGTGTGCTAGATCAGGGCTATCCGGCAGATGCGCCGTCGATGGTCGTTCATTTTTTAGCGATGAGCGATCAGTGTGAGTTTTATAATTTGTAATTGTTGACGCCTAAGTTATCTACTATTGCTTATCCTAAGGGTGAGCAAGTGATATGTATAACCTAGGGTCATTTTTAAAATCGACTAAATTTGAAACATGTGCGTGTCAGGCGAAGTGATTTAACTAGTGAGGGGTTTTGTATAATAATAGGGGAATTTGATTTTTTGATTTTCTATATTAAACAAGTAAATAAAAGCGAAATTAAGTAAAAGATATAAACAGTTAGGATAGAGAGTGTGTTTTTTGTGATTTCATTAGCTAAGCGGTGAGATGATGTTTATTAAGGTTAAAGCAATGAAAACGTCTTTTCAAAAGATTTGTATTTTATTATCGTAAATTCTTGTGGTATAAACACTAGATTCCTCTACTAATCGATTTCTCGATTAACATGTCACCATGAACTAGGTTATAGTGATTCTGATGATCGCAGTGGTCATGATCAACTCTCAACACTGCCCTGTTACGGTATTAGTAACCCTTATTGGAATATGTAGATTCCCTAGGGTGCGTGGATAGAGTAGCACACTTAGTCATAGTATGATCGTTCATAACATCACAAGAGTACTTAATCTAATACTCGTTTAAGAACAAGACTTTGTTTGATGTATTTGAATTACTTTCTATGAATGGCTTTGATAGAATTTAAGGGTGATAGACAAACTAGAACACTTAGTGATTCTTCGTCTTCCTTATTAGATTCATAAACTAATTATACTATAACTTAAAATTTTCATTTATGATTTAAACCAACATTTGGTTAAAACTTCCCAATAAATCCCTTAGTAATCCACAGTGTATTTCACTTGTAGTGTTTCCACACCTTCAAACCTTAACCATGTTCAAAAACATCCTTTAGTAATTCACCATGTACTGTATTGGTTGACAATATTTCCATGGTTTCATACTTTGACGATATTTTGATACAGATAATTAATTACCTTTTACCGACGTCTTAATAAAAAGGTTTTAATCACGTTTATTGGTGAAAAGGCGGTAGTTAAAAATGAGGTTTAAAATCATAGATATAAAGCATATTCAAAACATTAAATTTCCAATTACATATTACTTTAACATCATCTCATATTTTACTTAACTAACTACATCACAACAAACACGCAAAATAACTAATTATTAATCATTATAAGTCCTAAGTCTAGCATAAACAAAATGATAATATCAAACATTTTAATCAAATAGATAAAGGAAAGAGATAACCGTGAATTATGACGTAGCCGAAATATTCTTGAATTACAACTCGAGATTCCGATAGCTCTTCCAAAATATTAAATTTCTTTTCTACTAAATAACTAATAATTAATCCTAATTACTCTATTGTTAATTATTAATCTAATGTTGATTAATATTTAAACTAGAGAGAAAAACTAGAGTGACAAAGAAAGAAAATAAATAAAGAAGTTGAAATGTGTGTAAATTATGGTGTGTTGAGGTTGATGTTGGAGCTTTGTATTTATAGGAGATGCATGTTGCCCGTATTTGCACATTTTCCCGTATTTAGATCATCAAAAATCAAGCCATATTGCTTAAAACGTACCAAGATCCAAGCTTTATGCATGTACGGCTGAAATTGGTTGTATACGGTTCACTTGGGCCGTATACGGTTCATATATGCAATATCCGGGTGGAGTGGTCCATATTTCAGTGTGTCTGGCCTTATACCAGTGCCTTGGGCCGTATTTCATGGCCGTATGTACGGGATTGTAATTCTTTGTTGTTTGTTTTCGCTCTAACTTCTTCGTTCTTATCCGTTTTTATCGATTATTGAACCCACGCGATCATAGTTTTCTGATTGATAATTTAAGATTAATTAATAATCATTTCCCAAAAAATTTCAAATAGACAACTAAACGCGGGCGAATCATCTTTTGTTGATTTTGCTTTATTTTACTCGTTATCCATCCATTTTTAACGATTCTTTGCATTGTCTTCATAATTACCTAATTAACAAAATAAGAAAAATAAATGCATTATTTGGATAAAATAGTTAATTATTTGGTAAAAAGGAATTAAAAATACATGACTTTTTATGCGACATTAGGTGGATAGATATGTCAGCCAGAATCCCTATTTAAACCCACTTAATCTCATTAGTTGGGGTATCTTTATCATTAACCCTAGTTTGACTAAGGCACCTGCAAAAGAATTTTTATGGAGTTTTAAAGCATTAGAAGAGCATGGATTGAAGAGATTCAATCGAGCTAAGAATATTTAGTCTGGTGTTTGGTTTGCATTAATTTTACTATCTTGTATTCGTTCATATCTATGTGTTTGGATGCTAGTTTATATTTATTATTTTCTGTAACCTAGAACTGGGTTGGACATTTTTATCTGTGTATTTAAATTGTTAATCTATTAGATAAAGATTTTATGACTTTACTTTGGTTTTACGTATTTTATTATTATTGCTAAAATTTAATTGAAGATTCATGGTTGTTATTAGTGTTTAATTGTTGAGTCTTAACGTTATTGGTTGATCTATGTTATAACTTGCGTTTGTATAGTTTTATTAGTTATTTATGATTATTTAAGTTATTAGATAATTATAACTTGAGATTGTAACCAGATAGCTTAAGAAATTCGCAATTAATAATCTTGAATGAAAATGATAATTGTACTTATGAATAACTTCTAGATATAATTATTAGATATTTGTTAGCACGAGCTCGCTAGATTAAATCGTTAATAATAGTGAAGAACTTAACGCATAACTTGCGTTGGTCACGTTAGAATAGCTTCTTGCGTATGAATTACTTCATAGGGACTTTCCAATAGTTGTAGAATTAGAGGACCTTAGCGGGAATCCTAATCAACCTTAGTTATTCACGATATAATTCAACTAAACTAATCAAACTCATATAATTGGAATCTAAGTAATTATGCATCTAAGTATATAGTAATTATGCATCTAAGTATATAGCTTTAAGATATTTCAACTTCGTAAATCTCTTACGTAGTTGTTAGTCGTAAGTCGGTTTGTAAATATCCATTCAAACAACCTAAAAACCTCTTTAAATAGATTAACTATTAGTTAGTTTAGATGATCAAAAATTGTCACCGTTTTTAAGAAATCGACATATGGACTTATTATTGCTATATTACTATACAATTAGATATATTTTGGTGACTTACGTATTTATGCAGGAGAATCAAAGAAAAAAAATATTCGGCATTTGAACTAAATTTTGCCTTTTTGAATATTGATCCCACACAAACCTCACAATCTTGACATTAAAACTGCAGATAACCCTTTCCCAATTCCATATCAATCCCCATAGCATGACGGATGCTATTAATCTTATGAATAGTTTTTCAGCTATATAAAACGTATGTTAAATTTAATTACATTGAGTAAATAGATCCATACATGAAAAACTATTTTTGTAGCATTTGGAATGTTAAAGAATAATGTACTGAATTTTGCTTTTATTTTATACTGTACTACATATCAAGTTCACAAAGTTTATATCCAATTTTAATCAAGATACAAATAGCCAACACAACCTACCTAAAGTAACAACTCTCTTTTACCATATTCTTTTTATAAAAACATGTGTTTACACTATTTTTACAAGTTAAGTAGCCCAAACTAAGTTATGAATATAATAATCGTAGTATTCAATGATAACCAAAGTAGGTAAGATGTTCGGGTTACTACAAATTAAGATCTCCGAATTATGAATTTTGAGAGTAGCTTCCTCGTATGGATGAGAGTTTTGAAGTACTAAAAGACATAGTCCTCAAAAGGATAAACAACAACTTGAATTGATGAATACATACATGTTTTTTTTTTATGCTTATTTCTCTATCTAGAAAATAAAAACTATGAGAGAAGGGGGGCTGCTTTTGGGGGCCAATGTGATGATAAAGAAGGTTGGCAAATGAGTTTAAAGGGAAAAGGGAGGTTTGATGAAGAAGACAAGAGAGAGACGGGAAAGTGGAATATGGGGTTTTATGGGAGAAGCCCCTAAACAAGAGCCTTGTGTACTTTGAGAAAAAGTTAAAGATTTTGAACCAAGACAACTCCTACTTCTTATTGTCTCCTCTATGGGGATCTTATCTTTCTTTTTTCCCTCAATTGTTATTTTTTTTCCTCAAAAAATAGTTTTTCCTTGCAGCTACATACATATAAGTCATCTACCGTTCAATAAATTTGATGTTGAAAAACATATAAATTGAAAAAACTAACACAATGCACGGTTTTTTAATCACTTTTACCGTCTAACCATTTGGATCGATCAATATTATGAGAAACACCTAAACTGAAAGAGAAATTTACAATTTTTGTTCCGTGATTGTTGCGTTTTACGGATTACATCCTTTTGAGGATTTCTTCGATTTGTTTGTTGATGTGGTTCTCAATTTTGTCAAAGTTATCCTTTTACTAACTTTTGTTTACTATTTCCTATAAATCACATAAAATGACCAAACTACCATTTATCTTCCTCCTAAATACAAACACCACACACCACTTACCACTTACAACCTTCAAACTCTAACCCATTAACCACCTGGAACATGAAATTATTTCTTTCATTTTGTAAGCTAACATGAGAACCTACTACAAAATTTCGGCCAACCACGAGCTATATACAAACCTTAAAAGTTGTAACTTTTAAACAAAGACCAAAATCCAGAATAAATTGTAAGGAAATTCAGATTGCACACATCAATTTTTTCCAACATATAGTTATATACAAACTATAAAAGTTGTCACTTTAAAACGTTTGCATTAAATTCCACCAAACAAGAATCAAACTAGGAAATGAGAAACAAAAATCACGGATAAATTGAAAAGAAATTAAGAAGCCACATATCAATTTTGCCCAACAGATCCGTTCTTTCGCCTTGATTTCAAGATCCACAATACTCGACTTTCCGACCATGGTTATTGCAACAAACACAGGTCTTCGATGTGTCGGTGGGGGCAGTTGTTGAGCACGAAAACCACCACCGAATTTTATACTAATTACACCCTAAGAACAACATACACACACAAAGTTTGTCTCCTCCACCTCATTTTCATCCTCCTACCACACACATAAAGTCTTATGGAATTAGATTTAGTCAGTGGCGAATCTAGAATGATAGTTAAAGTGGGTTTAATTTCCTATAGATGAGTAGAAGACGAAATCATATGGGTTGAATAATGGGTCTGGGCGGGTCGAATACTAGTCCTAACATTTCTATCAGTTTATCTGCGTAAAATATTTTAAAAAAACATTTGCGTTTTAACAAAGCAATACAAACAAGTAATATTGTTTATATGCGATGCCTAGCTAGTTGACTGATCTCAGTATTTCGTACGTATAAAACATGTATAATAGGATAATTCAACTTAAAAACTCTTCACATTTCAACTCAACAAAAAAGAAAATTATTCTTCAAGGAATTTATTACAACTTTTTTGAACAATAAATTATATATGTTTGATTTAAAAAGTTTAAAAATATAATACTATAATGTTTTTAAATTATTAATAAAATTCTGCTTTATCTAAAAAAAATTATAATATTCATTTTTTAAGTTCCAATTTGGTTTCATTTTAAATAAAGTTGCTTAAAAATAAAAAATGTAAATCATCTAACTTAAAGCATAATAATTACAGGCTATTAATAGTGGAGTATGAGGGAATGATTTAGGCGTAATGTATTAAATATTACAACCCAACGATTTTTATTTATTTGTAAATCAAACTCTTATAGTTGACCTAATCAGAACTTCATCTTCCTCAATCTCATTAGGTTGAAAACACCCTCATGAACAACAAAAAGAGTGCTTCTTAAATTATCCAAATTAAACACGTTAGGGTGCAAATCTTCATCCATCCAAAGGCTAACATGGATCCAAGCATAACCATTAGGTGGGTCCATCCCTAAACTACTACATGTTCTATGAATCAATTTGAAATCTAAGATCGGTACATGATAATATTCGGAAGTAAATAATTTTAGTACCAGACAAAAAAGGTCTTTGACGTTGCCAACTAAATGGTATACGAGAAACACATCAAACTAATCGTTCAAAGTTCAAGTTTCACTTGAAACAATATATATTTATATTATTATCATCATAAAAATAATTTAGAGTAGGTTGTGGTGTATTATTGAAGGAAAACTTGCAGATTTCACATTTACAAACTCATCAAGTCTTTAGAGTCACAATTTTATTCCTCTAAACTTTGCAAGTAATGACGAATCTCTTCCATAAGCTCGTCGAAGTCTTTACATTCTTCGATCTTTAATATTTCATGTAGCAACTTCTGAAACTCAGTACATGGGTCAGTTTCATTAACATCTTCCATACCCAAAACTTCACGTTGTTTAATACCCGACAATACAAGCATCCGCTCCTCCGTCTCCATTGCCAAACCTTCCACATCAACCCTCTACATCTTCAAAACACCAAAAAGATGATTAATTTCTGGATCTGAATCGGCCCAATACACAAAACTATCCAAACCCTTTGCTTCACTATCTTCCACTACTACTTTGTCATCCAAACCCTTATCACATACCTTTAATGAATTAGTAGTCTTTAAACCTTCTTCAATCACTGATTTTTTTTTTTTCAAATCATCATCACATTCGTCAGGTGGACTCTCTTCCTTCACCTTAACAGTTGAAAACCCTTCCGCCAAACTCTTCCTACTTGCATCAACCACCTTATCTTTGGTTTCACATATCTCACCACTTGCACCAATCACCTTAAGTTGTGAAGAACATGCATTCACTTCAACTGATTTATCCTCATTAACCACAATTGAAGAGCCTTCCTCCGACTTTACGGATTTACTGCTCTTTCTACTTGAACCAATCACCTTAACTGTTGACGAACTTTCATTCAGATTTACTGATTTATCCTCATTCACCACAACTGCAGAACCTCCGTCTTTCAAATTTACTGATTCACTGCTCTTAACATTATCCTTGGTTTCACATCTTTTAGCACTTGGGTCTTTTCTTCTCAAAGTTTTTAGCGTCCTTATCTTTGTAGTCTGAAACGGTTTTCTTTTCCAAACGCTCTTTCAAACAGTTCTTCACAATTTTAGATTTTGAAATAGTAAGACTTACTTCAGCAACCAGATCATCTTTTTCCAACTGCCCAATCTAAAACAATACACAAAAAGAAAATTTTAAAACACATAACAATACATCGAATTAAGTTCATATCTTAGTCCTTTTTGATCCTTTTTATATAGTTTTGGAACGTATTTGTTGAGTCTACAAAAAACAGTAAGTTATGTACTTACGAAACATAGTGTTATAATTAGTTATGATAAAACGTGTTAGGAAACAACCTTACTCAATGATGGGCTTGGTTAGGGTTCCATCTTCTTGTGATCTAAAACATAGGCCCACATGTATGAAAAACCTTTCCCAAAACTCCAAAATAACGAACACTATGTGAAAATAGTCAAGGGGCCATTTCTGCACATTCTAAAAGAGAAGCAAAAATGACTAGTTTTGCCGCTAGTTAGGTCCACACATTTTATCCTTCCATTCTCGATTGTGAGGGATATATTTAGGATTACATGAAATAGTTACGATTAACATCAATGGCGAATCCTAAATTTAAGGTACGCTGCTATTAATGCCTGTAGTCTCTACTTATGACTCATGAACACTTATCCAGAAATTGGTTAATCATCAAACCCTAGGTTTTGTTGATTTTGAATTTTTAGTTGGTTTGTTTTGTTTTTAAAAATGATGAAGGATGCGAAGATAATATTAGGTTCATCTTCAATGGCTCGTAGGGAAATATTAAAGGAGATGGGATATAATTTTACAATTATGGTGAGTCACTACTATTAAAATATTAATTTACTAATTCTGTATAAAAAATTGATTAATTTTAAATTCAAGTTTCTTTAGACTGCAGATATTGATGAGAAGAGTATTAGGAGGGAAAAACCAGAGGATCTGGTAGTGGCTCTAGCTGATGCTAAGGTACATTTTCTTTCTTTTTTTCTTTTCCAAGTTTTTTATCTGTTTATTATAGAAACAAATGCTATGATGATTTATGCTTCATGCATTCATATGTTTATATGCATATATGAAAAGAGGTTACCTTTCTTTTAAATTTGGGCCATTGCTGTAGTTCTTTTTTTTTTTTTTTTTTTTGTCGAACGTGTAATCAACTTGTATCTGATAGTGGAGTAATGAAAGTTAAGGCTAAAACTTGTAACTATAATTTGTGAGATTATAAGTTTGTAATTTGTATAGAGTGAAATTTTGAAGCATTATCATATAAAAATGATCTCATTGCAGCCACGGCCGGACTAGAAATAAGTTTCTGTCTCGTTAGCTTAATTTGACTCATTAGTGATTAAACATTACCTCAATCGACCAAATTCACAATTATCCTTTTTGTCTAGTATATCAAACTATCTACTCGTATTATACTTTTTTGTTTTGATTATAAACTTTAAGTAGTAAAGCATGTTATATTTGATCTTGAATCTTTGGGTGATTCACATGTAAGATTAGGTTTAAGGTTCCATAAATTTTGAGTACATCCAAACTCATAACAACTATAGGGGGGAAATATTATAACAAAATGAAAGGAAGTGTTATGTAGCATACAGAATGTGGCATACTATTCCTAGTTATGATGCTCTACCAGCTAAGCTATCCATATACTCTGTAAATTGTATCAAATTTTTCTTTGTATAACTACTAAAACTTCTGGGGTGCTGCTGCCTGCATCGGCCCCGTTGTTTTTCTGTCCCTGATTACAGTGAAGCTTGGTTATTTTGCCAGAATGAATTTGGTTTTCCACGTCAGTTTTTCTTATATCTGTACTTCATCTATTTTATAATCATCAGGCTGATGCCATCATTTCAAGGCTTGGAATCACTGGTCATAAAGAGGAAAATGAACACCCCACACTGCTTATAACAGCCGATACAGTATGCATTATTCTCGTCTCTTGTTTCATCAATCTGTGTTTATAGAAGGCTCATGAAGTCTCACAAGAAGCATGATGCATGTTAAGATCTTAACAATATCTCAAGAACACTAAGTACTAAATTGTTCATCACGAATTCATTGGTCAGTGTTCCTTACTTACATTTTATTCAATTTGGAGGTGGTGGTTTATGAAGGGATGATTCGAGAAAAACCATCAAGCAAGGAAGAAGCACGCCATTTTGTCAAAGGTTTGCTCATTTTTCTTTGTTACCAACTACTTATTCTCAGAAAACATTGATGTAGTTCAAACATTAAAATTCATGTGTTATCTTGTGGTCTTTCACAGGATATTCTGGTGGTTGTGCAATCGTTGTAGGATCTGTAGTAATAACTAACCTTACCACAGGGATCAGGAAACGTGGATGGGATAGGTCGGAGGTATTTATTTTTCTGCATCATCTATATACTACATTTAAATAACCAATAAAAGATCAAAGAACAACCTATTGAGGATTCATGAAAAGCGAGTTTCCGTTATAAGAATGCAGGGTCTTAAATTCCTTAATCTCTTTAGAGTACATTGGCTGATTCTTGTTGTTGTGATGCAGGTCTATTTCCATGATATACCAAATGAGGTCATTGATAAACTGGTAATGTGAAAGTAAACAATACTTACTTTTTTATTCCACAAAATTTGTGGTACGACTACAGGAATAATCTACAGGAAATTTCTGACTTTTACCTAAATCTTCTAAATACCTTCAATATTGACAAGTTAGAGGAATGCAAATATCTCATATTCTTTGTAATTATTTTCCATTTCAAAACATTCCTGAAAAATAAACATAGCATCTTTCATGGTACGTAATAGATTCAGCTCTCTTGTGCAGCAATAGGAGTATATTTTTCTTGTTCTTGATTTTGGTTAGTGTGGTAGGTAGAAGATGGGGTAACGCTTAATGTTGCTGGAGGACTGATGCTCGAGCATCCACTAACAGCTCCCTTTGTTGACTCTGTGGTTAGTTTCTTCCTTTCGACCACAATCAACATATATACATGCATATATACTTCATAAAATAGTACAATATTTTTAATCTGATTCCCTTGATTGTAGATTGGAACTGCTGATGGTGTTATGGGACTCTCTAAATCTCTTACCGAAAAATTACTTGAGGAATCTCTCTGACTCGTCATAGCTGCACAAGTGTAACCATTAATTGCACTGTTACCATGAAATTTCGAATACAGGCTACTTAACCTTGTCATCTTCCAATGTACTTTCAAAATTCATTGATACTTAAAAGCGTTCGGATGCGAAATTTGTGTAAGATTTTAAAAAATGGAAACTCGAACTTCTTTTTGAATGCATCAAGTTGTAAGATTCTATTTGATAATTGTCATTTATATCTATATATTAATCAATATCAATCAATATTCAATATTCTATATTAATTTAATATTTTAATTTTAATATTAATATTAAAGAAAATCTATATATCTATGGTATAAATTAGAATTAATTATATTATAGCCTTGTTTTCTTTTGTAATAAGAAAAATATGGTTTGGATGATTAATTAGTTGCCATAAATTATTCTAGTTAACCATTATCTTTATTCACATGTTTGTTATGAACCGGACCCAACTAATTTTGGCTTTGCCATGATTTATCCATTTAATTAGAGGGAAGGGTGTCTTTTTTAAAGGGTAAAAAAGTCATTTTAAGTAAGTATTTCCGCTTTTAGGAAACGAATTACAATTGGACTGATAACCTGTGGGCAAGGCACAAGTACCCAGTTTCTGGAAGGGCAAAACTGGAAACTCAAAAAATCAAACTGCAATAAACAAACAAGTTCTCCCCTGTTTCTGATCATCACAGTTAAATTCGGAATCGTAAAAAATAAAATAATAAAAATTCAACCACGACTCTAGGATTGATAAATGCGAATCCAATAGTACGTGAAAAGAAAGAAAGAATCAGTCGAGTAGCAACAGCAGATGTTAATCATCATCATGAAGCAGCCGTTGTTGATCCTCTTGATATTTATGATATCCTTTCTTCTTCTTTTTTTTTTTTTTTTTTTTTTTCAATCTATTGATTGTGAAATGATTCAGTATCGAGCTGTTTTAGCTCCGTTATCTGTTTATAATTTTGATATACTAAATTGCTGTTAATTTGTGAAATTTGAAATATATTTTAGTTGAAGTTGTGATAATGATCTTTGACATTTAGATAAATTATGTGAGGGATATAAGAGATCCGGAGCATCCGTATTCGTTGGAGCAGCTCAGTGTTCTTTCTGAGGAATCTATCACCGTCGATGAGAAGCTCGGCAGAATACTGTGAGTTTATTATGTAAAGTTTATATTGATTTTGATGTATTTTTAGTTGCATGATTCTAGTAGAGTAAATAATTTATAGAAGTTTATGCATCGGCTAATATTAAATATTTTTATCTATATATATAGAAGACGGTTTTTTCGAATTAGAATTTTTAAAGTGACCAGACTCCATTATTGGACTCTTATAAAACCATGGGGGTCTTTTGAGTTTACATTTCCGTTTTAGGGAAAATATTGTAAGCTTAACAGCGTGTAAAGTCCGATGCCTTTGGATCAAAAGGAGTGACTAAGATTGTAAACGCTTATACTTGAAGGACTGAAAATGTAAATTACTTCTGACGGTACCAAACGGTCGTTCATAAAGTTAACTGCACGGACGTTATCTCCTTATTTTTAGAATAATTTTTGTCACTTATTCAATATCAAAAATAAATAAATTCAAATGATCACTAGTTTATAGTTCTATACTTCAATTTTTGGACAACGACTTTATGAAGGGTACTTGATAATGTTGTGGCATATGTTGGTAAGAATATGGGATATAATCTTTTATGAATGTGGCACATTATTGATACTTGTTGTTAGGATAACTTTCACTCCAACAATTCAGCACTGCAGTATGGCAACTGTAATTGGTCTATGTCTCAGAGTTAAACTCAAGGATTGTTTCCCTCCTCATTTCAAGGTCAGCCATCTCAACCTTTTATCCAGCCCGAATTACTCAGTTACTAAAATGTTTCTTACTTTTCTCTTGTTAACGACATTTATCAGTCAACCCCGGTCAACCCCAACTGATATTAAACTATACTTCAAGTTAATGTTACTTCTTGTAGAAAATGGAGGGAGTATGGACTAGCTTAAGTTATCTGAACGATCTTTAGGATATCAGTTCGTCTCCCATTGTCATTGATACGGTCCTCCATTGTTTAATCTTATATTCTTTGATGATGGAATATTACAGGTTGACATCAAAGTGGCTCCTGGATCTCATGCTGATGAAGAAGCAGGTAAAAGCCTATGCTACCAATAGTTATAAATCATGTGCTTACTATGAACGTTGTTAGAAAACTTGAGCTGCAAACAACTCTCTTTATCTGAAAAATAAGAAGTCGTTTGCAGCGCTCAAGAAGTAAACTTAAGTAATAAATATGTTTATGTCACTGCACAGTATATTGGACTAGTGTGATGGAACTTCTGAACTGAAGCTGTTAAGACTTCAAATTTTCATGGTCAAGACTAGAGGTGGCAAATTTTGAGCTATTAATTAATGAATGGGTCTATTTGGGTTATTTTTTATTTCTAACGGGTCATACATGTCGTATTTCTTAAATTTTAGCTAAAATAGAAACATATCAAATAGGTGAAAGTGTATCTTTAATAATGCATAAAACCCCTTTAATCATTTTATTCAAAAGAATTATATTATTCTTGAAAGAAAAAAATTTCTGCAATAATATTTTACAGTAATTATTTAAAAACACGGATTTTGTTGTTTGAAAAAACAATTTTTACCCCGTTGCAAACCCATCCACTTTTCCACCTATAGTCAAGCCCGTAGATTTTGAGTTGTTTCCAAACCACACCACCGACATCCCAGTCCTTTTTTCAAGCTGCAGCGTCACATGGTGCTTGAAAGTTAGGTTGATGAGTAATTTACGGTAATCAATTTATTTGCTTTGGTTGCAGTGAACAAACAATTGAATGACAAGGAAAGAGTAGCAGCTGCCATGGAGAATCCTAACCTTCGGCAACTTGTTGATGAGTGCCTTCACTCAAGCGAGCTCTGATCACTCTATCTACTCTAGTGTACAGTAAGCTTACTTTGTGGCCCATGTTTCTGATAGTAATCAGTCTGTTTTTTTGCATCAACGATATGTATCCTTTTTGAAAACTCCGAGTAATTCTCCTTTTCATGAGCGTCTAAAATCATGTAATGTGCTAACTGGTATTAAAGAAGCTTGGTCTTGTTCATGATCCGGTGTTTTACAGTATTATTGTACTTTTAGCAATATGTGGCATTTGAGCCATGAGATGAGGCAATGTATTCTGTAACATTTGAATCTATGTTTGGCTAAAAACGATGTGGGTCACATGGGTTGAATAGGTAAAGCATTGTGTATTCCAGTACTTACACCATCATAAATTGCTGTGATTTAATAGTGTGATTTTTGTAATAATATTTACTACGGTAAATTTTTAGGGAGTTGAGGCAAAACCCAAACCGACCCGACCAATTATGACTCGTAATACGAAAACCGTTTCAACTCGTTATCTAATTTGTAAATTTTGCGACTCTAATATTTTATTTGAGTTGTCATGAATTTGTCAATGAATGACAAAGATACATCGCCTTGGTAAACAATCTTGTATTTGTAAATAATACGGAGTACAATATTTTTAACTATGATAAAGTGCATATGAGTAACTTTATTTTAGAACATTTGGCGAAAATTTTTGATCCTCATGAAACTTTTCAGAAATATAATTATTTGCATTTTTATTTTCAATGTATGTTTTTATTCCATGTTTTTTAATTAATTATTTTATACCAATTCTTTTATCATATCTTATCTTATATTAATTATATTAACTATTATATAACTTATATATAAAGATTGCCTAATGCTTTCTGATGATGGCATATCATCAATATTTTCTCTCTTTTTTTTCTTCTCATTTTTCATATCAAACTTTTTGTAATAATGCTAATAATAATAATAATATTAATAAGAATAGATAATTAACTAACATATATTTTTGACACATCATCAGAAAGCATTGATGATGTGTTATTATTATTATTATTTTATATCAAAAAATTTAGAATAATAATAACATAATAGTGTTTGATAAATAATTTGTCTAACACTTTCACGTTCTCATTCTATATTTTTGTAATTTTTAGCACTTTATTTAATCTACTTTAAAATTTATTAAATTCAGTTTTCTTTATTGAGACATACACATCTTATTTTACATTTCATGTTAAAAAATTTTACTTTTTGAATTCATATTTTAGTGTTTTTTTAGTTAATTTTATTTAACGTACTTCAAATTTGTCATATTCATTTTACTCTTGTGACATGTGTATATTTATTTTACAATTTTTTTATCAAACATATTCGTTATCTCAATTTATACGTGCCAAGAAATATAAGACTATCTTAGAGCATCTACAATGTTCAATTTCTTTAGAAGGTTTTTATTACAACAAAGTCTTTAAAAGACATTTTTTCGTCGAAGATAATAAAGTCTTTATAGCTTTGACAAAATTGACTTTTTACTTAAGATTTTTGTTAGTAATGTGTATAACATTTGAAGAAAAAACTTATCAAAGTGTATAATTGTTTTAAATAAAAGTTACTAAAAATGAGACGGCGAATAAAAAAAAAGGCGTTAATAGTTTCTATTATGAATGTTGTTGGATGTTCATTTTATATTACTCAGTATGAATACGTTGACTTTTTACAAAGTGACATGTAAATTTATTTTCAAAAAAGAATCACAACTTTCCTCCAAATAACAAAAAAGAAATTGATTTATTTTATTTATATGTATGATTAATATTTATATTACATGTGGGTAGCAATTAGAAACATAAACATATATATATATATACTAGTTATTAACTCGTCTGATGCACGAGAATTTAAATAATATAATATTTATAATATAATGTTTATTCATCACTAAAAATAGATATTCGTAACTTGAAACTATTAGATTGACCAAAAAATCCAATTGCTATTTTTAAGAAATTCAATAATAATATTAATATTATTAAATTTAATATGATTAATTATTTTAAAATTTTTAGAGTTTGACCAGTGAAAATCCAATGACTATTTTTAAGGAATTAAATAATAATATTAATATTATTAATATTAATGGGTTTAACAATCTAATATTATTTTTTAAATTAGTGTTTGAGTAGGATTTATAAATTCTTTAGTTAATTAATATTATATTCAAATATTATTTAACTATAATATTTAAGTATTTTTAAATTATGAAAGATCGTCATATGGCATTGTTACCTACGTGGCAAAATATGAAGCAACTATTTATACTCCTTTAGTACATATATATATATACAATGTTTTTGTTTGTTTAGATAGCTTCATATTTTTCTTCTTCTAAAACTAAAGAATTGATCACTTTTCCTTTTGTCTGAGTGTCTAAACCAATATAACTTATTATTAAAATAACTTTAAAATTAGTTACATATTGTATTTAATTTATTTTTCATACTATTTAATTCTTATAGAGTTACTTTTTCATAAACTCTTTTTTCGATATTGAATGTTTAAAACGTTTTACATACATACTCGATTTTATAGGTCAATCGAAAAAGTAATAAATACTTTTTAATTGTGAGAACATCTTCAACGATGATAAAGACAAACAATCAAAAAGCTATCGCTGGACCACACCTAAGAGCTAAATTACCCATTTAAAATGATTGATTCTTAGTAACATGAAAAATGATTGTTATCATTTGATTTTTAGCATAATATCAAAGATAATACACGTATAATATTGTTTTAAGAAGAAATATTAAAACATGGAGCGCCTATTTTTTCGCTAGTGTTGTTTTATAAGATAAATCACATCCCAGATAAATATAAGCCTCAAGCAGTGAATGTGTAAAGATTATTTAAGAACATTTTTTTTCTTTTGGTAATATTAGTCACGTCTCTCTCTGGCATTCTGGCAACCAATTTGAGTTGAAAGACTAAAAAAGTCAACCACTTACGGAATCTATATATTCCCACTGAACACGACCTTCATCAGATAAACATATAGAAACAAAAAAATGGGTGATCTGATGAACAGAAGCTTCAGGTTTGATTCAATGAGATCATTCTCTTTCAACGCTAATAAGTTCACCAAATCTAACACGTCTCGCCTCAAATCAGAGATAGGTTCTTCACATTCTGCCAGATTCACGAGCTACGAAAAGCTATATGATTTGATGCGTTTTGCTGATCCTGTTGAATCTAAACTAGTCATGGCGGCCGTAGTAGAAAAGGAGCATGGAAATTTGTAACCAAAATATTCTCCTTAAAGAAAGCTGGAGGTGATTCTTCCTACACACGGCTACCAGATCTGAACCATCGATGGCCAGTTCAAGGATGGTGATGGTCATTGATTGAATGGAACCAGAAGTAATATTGCATAAGTCATTGATGAATTGGATCAAGAAGGCCTATTCTATTTAATATTGTAAGTTTTAGGATTTAAGTTATATTATCATGTAGTCATGTTGTTTAGTTTGAGTCAACAATTATAATGATAGGTTGAATTGTGTAGGTAATTTCTTATATTCATAGTATTATTAATAATCAATATGAACTTGAATCAAAACTATTGTTATCCTTGAATTGTTCAAAGTTGATAGTCATTTATCTTTGTTTTCCCTTGTATTGTTATATTGACTTGAACATAATACGTGACAAAATTACTTTGAAGTACTGAACGAGTACGTGAGTTGGTGTTTCAATGGTCGTTTCAGTCTAGAGGAAGGTAGCTTAACACCATATGCCCTTTGATATCAAACTGTTAAATGACATTGGATTTCATTCAAATCAATTACTTAGCCATCTGATAGTAAAAATGTGGTTCCCTAAACTTCTTTTGTAGCACATCCTTTTATTCTTCTTTAATTTTGAGAGTTGTCTTTCACTTCTAACTACGGTGTTGGTGTTGGTGTTGTTTGTTTTTGTTGAAAACATTTGAAAAATCTCTGACCTCGCATTCTGTCAGAGGTTTTGTGCATTCAGACAATTTGTTTTTTATTTACATTCATAGGTAAAAAAATCTGAGAAACCTCTAATGTTTGTAGGGAAGAAAAAGAGTAATAAAACTCTGAAACCGAGTACTTGTAAAACCTTACACCTCTCTCTGAAACCAAGTACTTTCTAAAACCTTAAACATGTTATAAGTTAATTGATTCATTTTCTCAATGTCCTTTGATCATTAAAATGTTATATTCCAATTATAAAATAGAGTAATTTTGTATCATTCAGTTTTTAGATGTCAGAATCATCTCTTATTATAATCGGTGGTTTTCAGATGGTCTTCAAATTCAAAATCTCTTGAAAAAACAAACGACACCTACGTCCTTGTGTTTGGTCCATCAACTCTTCATCAGCAGGTTAAAAAAACATGCAACATCAACAGGCTCACATCATAGCTACCGACCCATCATGCGAGAGATAACCTTAGATTCAGTACAGTTGAACAACCTGATCCATCTTTGTTGGATGATAATGTCAAATAAAACCGAGCCAATCAAGTTAGTTAAGTTCAGTAAATAGAAGTTAGTTATTCGTGGGCCATGGGCCAACAAACCAAATTATGAAAGGCAGTTAGAAGTTAGTTACTATAAACAGTTGCAATGGTTCGAATGGTTACATACCATTTCGACTTGTATATAAACATGTACATATGATCAATAAACTCATCCGTTGCATTAGTAACTGTTGTGCCTGTTTCTTCTGTTATATATATATATATATATATACTGCTTTCTGTAACTGTACATCTACAAATACACACAAACTGCAAAACGTGATCTCAAACATGAAACACAACGACAATATACACGAAGGATTGGCACTGTGAACATCAAACAAACAAATCAATCAGACATGAATTCACAACATTGGTATCCGAGCAACCGGTTCGAATCAGGGGCTAGGCCAACTCGAAAGCACTTTACTACGGGTTCATGAGGAGAAGAATACAACATCAAAACAGTAAAATAACACCACCATAGAACCAACAAGTAAGGCGAATTACACAAGATTGTAAGGAGATGTTGATGCAAAAATTGCAAGAGATTCAAGTATATTACAATTCGAGGAACATGGTGAAATCTGAACAGGAAAGCAGTAGAGACCCGAAACAAAATAAAAAAGGCAGAAGAATACGTTGTTTTCTTTGTAGAATAAGGGGGCATGTGTATTGGAATTTCCCGATCAAAGAAAAGCATAAGGAAGTACAGATTAAAGGCGACAAAGATCAAGGTTTTAAACCTCCAACCATCACTCAAACCGCCACCACCAAACTGAGATACCCAGAAACCGTACATGTGTTAACCGATTACATGGTGGACGGGACCGATAGCGAGAATTGGGATAATATTTGGTACATGAGCAGCAAGTATGAGAGACATATGAGTCCCAACAAGATGGTATTCAAGAGACTAAAACTAAGTTTTGGTTTGAATGGAATTCAACACGAAAACAAAGTCATTTTCACTCATGGAACCGGTGAAGGAATTATCAAAACGAGTAAACGAGATTTGTTAATCCCTTGCGTTAGTTATACACCGGAGATAACACTAAATGTGTTAAGCACGGATCAATTGAAGGCACAAGGATTCGAGATCGCTTACAAAGAAAATCGATGTGAGATTAAATATATGTTTGAAGATGATGAAGAACACAAAGTGGATACAACTGAAAATGAAGTGATCAAACAACACAATGAATACCTTGAGAATTATTTTGAGTCACTGGACCCAAAAGAAAAACAGGAAGTTCACAAGGATCTCGAATGGGACGATATGGAAATTATGGAATACATAGACACGGATTACGTACGTGCAAATGGGAAGATATACTCGACCAAGGTGAACTCGTTCAATCGTTTCATACCATTCATAAACTTGATCAAAGTTGATAGAGTAGTATATCTAAATTGGGATCTATTTAGAAGAAAGTTTGATGAATGATAAGATGGTTCTATATGGTGTATCTACAAAGAGGTAGTATGGATGTCGTACCACCAATTATGGGAAATGTAGAGATCAACTTGTTGGATCTTTACAAAATTGTTGATAGTTTGGGAGGATACATCAATGTATATTTGGATGATAAGTGGAAGAATATTGCAAACATGTTCGGGCTAACGGAGGATTACAAGGAAGAATTGAGAGAGTGCTATAGAAAGTTCATCGATTTGGTAGTGTGCTACCATGACACGACTCATGTACTCAGTTCCTGTGAGGAACCACAGTTAACCGAAGGAGTTGAAAAGGGCATTGGAGATGCCGAAAAGATCGACCCACATAGGGATGTTGGGATAATCGATCAAAGAGGGAGTAATGGCCAAGAATAAAGAAGACAGTGGAGGTCTTCGAGAACAAGACAGAACTTGGAAGTAATCATGGAAGAAGAACATGAAGGAGGCTGCAGTAAAGGATCAAAAGGAAAAGATGTGATCAAAATCTCTAATCAAAAGGAACAAGTCAAGTCATCAAATGAAGGAAAGAATGGATTGGAAGGTGATGATTTCATCATCATCGAATGAAGGAATGATTGAAGAAAGAAAGCTCTCGGTTTATTGACATTAGGAGGGAATGTTGGATGATAATGTCAAATAAAACCGAGCCAATCAAGTTAGTTAAGTTTAGTAAATAGAAGTTAGTTATTCGGGTTTGGGCCATGGGCCAACAAACCAAATTATGAAAGGCAGTTAGAAGTTAGTTACTATAAACAATTGCAATGGTTTGAATGGTTACATACCATTTCGACTTGTATATAAACCTGTACATATGATCAATAAACTCATATGTTGCATTAGTAACTGATATGCATGTTTCTTCTGTTATATATATATTATATATATATACTTCTTTCTGTTACTGCACATCTACAAATACACACAAACTGCAAAACGTGATCTCAAACATGAAACACAATCGACAATATACACGAAGGATTGGCGCTGTGAACATCAAACAAACAAATCAATCGGACATGAATTCTCAACAATCTTCACCCGTTATTCTTTTTAATAAATTATGTTCGTCTTTGACTGTTGACATTCTTTTCAAATGTGGAGTCTTCAAAATCAACTAGGGTACCCGCTGGAAATCAATTTCTCTTTTTGATTTCACCCGTTATTCTTTTTAATAAATTAGGTTCGTCTTTGACTGTTGCAATTCTTTTCAAATGTGGAGTCTTCAAAATCAACTAGGGTACCCGCTGGAAATCAATTTCTATTTTTGATTCTTGATTTTTAGAACTCGGGGCGCCATCAAATGTGTTTTAAGTAAAACTAGTGTAGTACCCGCACTATGCAACGGAATACAATATTTTCTTCATAGATTATCTATTATCTATAATGGTAACTCAATGATATAGTGATGAGTCTTATGAATATATAATAAAATTGATGTGAAATAAAAAAATAGATAAGTTATATTTACAAATGTTGAATTTTAATTTTAAAAGCTTTTATATATATATATATATATATCACCAAAATGTTTTATATATTTGGGAATATCATGACATGCTACCAAACAATTATTACAACTATACGTCATACAATATTATGTACCAATAATATGCTTTAAAACAACAAAGGTAATACAATCTTGTGTTTCTGTTTATAGAGATAAACCTTTGAGGATGAACTTATTCCCTAAAACAAGATTTAAGCCAATAGAAGCTAATTTTGGGATGGTAATAAAATAATAAAACACCACACCAGTTGAGAGCATGTAGTCAGGTAGACCTGGGTGGGTTCGAACCACCAGCTTCCTAGGAAGGCAAACGACTTCCTAGTCGCTCTTACCAGTTTCCAAGCTCACAGATCTTTTCACTTGTCAAATCTTGAATCAACAATTTCTTTCTTATTTACCGACTTATCATTATTCACACGAACCAACATTGAAAGCAGCTTCAACACAAAGTTGAAACTCAAGTCTGTTTAACATGTTCATATAAATATAATGAGCATCCTGTGTAGTGGGTTTTGGTATTGGCATAAAACTCCATCTGCCTATTTTTCCATTATTTGCCACAGCCTCCACTGGGCAGGCAGCATTGAAACAAGTCCACCATCTTCTTCAGTACTATTAAAGTTTTAAATCTGAAATACATCTTATTTTTTAAATAATCAAATCCTTACGGGGGGACCTGAATAATCAGTAAATGATACTCGGATACATTTAGAGAGATGCTCTTTCCTGCCCAAAATAAGTGTCGCAGTGATTCTTGATACCCATTTCAGGTAAAGTACATATGTTTCACGTGTTGTCAAATCTCTATTTTACTCTTTGCTTTAGACAAACTTTTCTAAAAAATGTAGCTTAAAACAAATAAAGTTGGGTATACACTCTCATAATTTTTGAAAAAAATATGAAAATGTAAATACTTATTTTAGGACTAAAGGAACATTGAATTTTTACTCCTGCTGAAAACCTTTTATTCCTTTTCAACTTAAAAACAAGTTATAAGCTCCTAAAATTTAGATTCAGCTACGTAATTTCAAAAGGTACAATTTTGTTTTAGATATATATTCAAGAAAGGTGAAACTTAGCACGAAATAATATAAATTAAAAATAATTGGTGATGTAAACCGACTTGAACAGATCGCCTAACAGGTCATAAAAATTAAGACTTGTAAAAACAAGGTGGATGCTCGGATGCATACCAAGCCTAAAAGGTCTATTCAGTTTAAAAAGACTTATAAACACAAATCATAATTAAATTTATTAAAATCAGACAAAACTGCAGATCAGACATATCAGCAAATCAGCAAATTACTGTAACAGAGAAACGGTTACGGATACAAACATCAACTGTGGAGCATATAGAATCAAAGGTTCCATCACTTTCGGCCTCACAAGTCATAATGTAAGATTATGCTGAATATCAGAACTATTAATCCAGTATGAAACTATAATCCATTTACAATAACAAACTGTGAACAATGAAGGATTAGTTACTCACTTGGTTTATGTTTGATGGAAAGTTGAGTTGCATAAGTACAAAGCGTGGTACCAGAAGCAATGATATCCCCCATTACGACTTCAATGCGCCTGTATATGTGATCAAATTGCTAAACCAACCTAACATCGAAAGCTTGTAAAGTCGGGGTATTTCTACGAATAACCTGGCAACTTCGTAAAAATGCTTTGATGCTAATACACCATTCATCCACCTATATTCCCAGATTTAGATTCATCGAAAAGTACATCTCTCTTCAAATATGCAACTATAACACAATAATAACCTGATGCTAAAATCATCAAACAGCTGACGTGAACACCTTTCTTTTAAGAGGGATATCTTGAAGGTTAGAGACCATCATTACTTGTATATGATTTACACTTTACAATGCAACTTTAAACCATTCTTGGAAATCGACCAGAAGGGAGCCAGATATTAGATAGAATGAGCACCTTACTGCCAGAAACACAATCAACAACCGACAGCAGAGGAACTAGAGAAACCACCCCATAGTTCCTCCAAATAATAAACATGATATCTTATTAATAATTTTGGAGACCTGCCAGACAAGCTCACCTATCATGGCAAAGGCCAGTTAAGTATCATATAGATACACATACAAGACAAAGCCGAGTATAAATAACCAAGAGCACAAACCAGACAGGGTAAGATCCAAGTCACCACAGGTCCAAAAAGAAACAATATGAACAAAGACATCTGTCAATTTTAGCAAATCCTGACTTATGTTATGAACGGCACCGTCAAGAGAGACATCAATCATTTTGGCAAATCTTCGAGTCCACACATTTCCGTATATCACCCATCAAGCTCTACCTTCTTTAGGATGCATCAATATCTTTGTCGTCCACCTAGATAACTCTTTGCATCTTGTACTATACAAACCACACTCCACAGCAATAATCATTATACATCTTCATGCAGGAATCACTTGAAAATTTGTCCAGAAGATGTTATACAATAACTTTGTTAGAAGAACCTAGAGACTAACTACATGAACACGATACATGAAATAACACCTCAATATCCAAATGATACATACAATACAATGAAAGATCTCAAAGCTATATAATCACAAGATGGATAACAAGATAGAATGTAACTATTGACGAATTAAAGGCTTGCACTTTTCACAATGAAAGTAGGATGTAACCCTATTGTAGACAAAAGCTAGAATATTGATTAAAAGCTTGCAAACAACATTACTATGTGAAACTCTTCTTATAACGATGGAATTGAGGTGAATCTAATATTTTATGAGAGCTAACCAAATAAAACATTGGTTTATCCAATTAATAAAAATATATATATAGTAGTAAGGCCAAATTGTTATATGATGACGTATCATTTTGTGGATTTACAAACACTAATCTATAATGAATGTTATAAGTGTAATTTATGAATAGATTGCGGTTTGTTATATGGAGAATTTTGGTACCTTTCCACTGTCGGCGTTAGTTATTCCTTGTGTTTGCAGACCGAATAATCCTGTTGATGCAGATTGCTTGTGGCACACACGCACACATTCGACAAAACAATCACTGACACACACACGGACACACACCACACCTGGGAGGAGAACCTGGCCAAAAACAACGCCGTGCGATCTCCTCCCAAACACCAAAAAATATTTCTTTTTATTAGGATCAGGTGTGACCTGCCATGCGAGCGCACCCAACATGGCAAAGGCCAATTAACAGACAACTATATACATAGTGTTCCTGTATAAAGCGCTAATTAACCGTACATCCACAGTACAAACCTGATAGCAAACTTCATACTGCAATTCTTCATCAGTACATCATTAACAACATCAAGGTTCCACGACAAACATATCAAATTCACCTCTGCGATTTAAACTTCGTGAACTTGATTACACGGAACAGAGCTCCAGCCCTATGTTCAGAGTCGCCTGATGAGCAGCAATAATTTTTAGCAATCTAAATGACGTTTAACCATATAAACCCTAAAATCATTGATTCAACAATAGTAATCTATTCAGCAACTAACTAATTTACGATTAATCAATCAAATTGAATAACCACGGATTCAACAATAATAATAAAATCACAATATCCTAATTGAGCTTCAAATTAGTACTATAACCATAAGAAATCGAAGCTACAGATTAATTAAAAGGAATAAAACTTTACCTCGAAAGCCGAAATATAGAATCTGAGAGCTGATAATACACACGCCATCGATACGATTAGGGTTCGCTGTGTTGTAGCGGACGACGTGACCAAACATTGTGTGGTGATTTGGTATTTATAAACAAATGGACGGCTGAGATGATAGGGATTATGGTGATGGCGGTTAGTTTGCGGGCCCATAGCAGAGTCCTAGACAAATTCTTCTTTGATGAGCTGGCTATATAAAGGCGCCAGCCAGTTATAAGTAACCACGTGTTATAAAGAGCAGCTCAATAAATAAGAATTTTGTAAAGTTTTCTTGTTTAGCAATTCATAGACAAGCCATAAAAAAAAGTAATCAAATTAAAACTCCGTTTACCAAGACCCGTGATATGTAACATAGTTTGAAACTTATACTAATGTTGGGATATCCATCCGATATTAATATATCAACTCAAAGTATTAATATTATATTACTCCATATCTATATCTATATATATATGATGGGGATCAAAGAAAAAAAAAATTAAGAAATAAGAGAAACAAATCTCAACCATTAATTTCATCATAAATGAATTTTAAAAATTACAAAAATTTTAAAATTTAACATTCCTCACCAATAAATGTTAAAAATGTTTTTTAATAAAAAAGTCAAGGGCTAAGATTTACTTCTCTCCTTCCTCAGATTTTGAAACTTCCCTATGGATCCTTCCCTATATATATATATATATATATATCGAAAGATTATAAATAATTGTTTCATATTTTACCACGTAATCAACAATATCATGTATCGAATTCTTATAATTTAAAAATAAATAATTAATTATATGTTAAAGTTAAAAAATATTTAAATATAATATTAGTTAATTAAGAAATATATGAAATTTATTCGAACACTAATTTAGAAAATAAAATTAACTTGTTAAACATATTAATATTAATAATATTAATTTTATTATTTAATTTTTTAAAAATAGTCATTGAATTTTATAGGTCAAACTCTAAAAATTTAAAAATAATTAATTATATTAAATTTAATAATATTATTATTATTATTTAATCTCTTAAAAATAGCAATTAGTCTTTTTGTCAATTTTGTAATTTCAAGTTATGATTATCTATTTATTTTTTAATAACGAATAAATGTTATATTATAAATATTGTATTATTTAAATTGTTGTATATAATTAATTTATTATATATATATATATAGATATGTGAAGTTTGTATGTCTCCATGACATGATGGATAACAAGTATATCTCCACGAATAGTATACTGTATACGAATGAACTTGCACCCATGATTTTAGTAGATAAAGACATAATGCAAAAACTAGCATGTAGTATTAACAGTTTCTAGCTAACATAAACATTGAAGTTTAATATCAGATTCACATATCTTAGAATCGAACAAGGTTTCTTCTTCAATTCTAGCCTTTTAGGTAGATCGTGTTATCTCACACTAAACATGAGGTATCAGATATATTGAAAAAGAATGAGTAACGTACATACATTCAAATGACGTTTTTCATATATCTCTCACGAATGAATTTAAAAAGATAATAGTAGTATATATAACTCTCTTTCTAAACTGTTGGAACTCATTGTTTCTTATGATTCAAGAGGTTACAAGTTATAGGGTTGGTGGCCTACTAAAAAAGAAAGTAGTACTCCGGAATATACTATAACAATATTACTACGGTAAATTACAGTCTCTATCTTTTTGGTCCTTCAGTTTCACACGCCTCATTATTCGAAATCGTTTTTTGCCATCCCTACCTCCATGGTTGCCATTTATGTAACAAATCAACCCCCTCGTTAAATCTAACGAAATAATCATTAAATCACAAAAAATGACTAAAATACCTTCATCTTCTTCCTTATTTAAACATATTCTAAACCAATTTGGGGTAAGTCTCATAGATCGATAGTTACCCGTTCTAAACATATTCTAAACCAAAACGCCCACAATTCCGTTGGTTTCCCGTTCGTTAGGTTTGGAGGTAAGTCTCATAGATTGATAGTTACTATTCTAAGAGGGTTGCGATTGTGGTTTGTTGAGTTTGGCTCTGGCTTAGGTCATGGTTTTGTGTTTCAATTTGGGGTTTAGGTCATGTTTTGGATTGAGCATATGGTTTAGAATATGTTTAAATAAGGAAGAAGATGAGTGTATTTTAGTCATTTTTTATGATTTAATGATTATTTCGTTAGATTTAACGAGGGAGGGGTTGATTTGTTACAAAAACGGCAACCATGGGAGCATAGACTACAAAAAACAGTTTCGATGGACAAGGTGTGTGAAAGTGAAGGACCACAGGGGTAGGGATTGTAATTTATCCATATTGCTATATATTGTATCTCCATTAAGAGAAATTGACCGACAAAAAGAAAAATATTCATGTGCTTAATAGTGTTTCTATATATTCGATTAGTGAATATGATAGAATGAATTGTGAAATAATGATATATAATAAGTCGGATTTGTTTGTCATCCCGTACATGAATTAGACATCTTTTTAGGGTATAATCTAAGCACATTTAGCATTTCTTTAACAAACAATTGTTAAAAGTTTATTATATCGGTAAAAAATTTTAGAACGACAACAAACAACTGTTAAAAGGTCATATTGTTAACTATTTGTAGCACTTGTTAACCTTCAACTTGTATAATACACACATTTAGTGCCTCATTTATTCATTGTTGCACATAATTATCGTGTTATTTGCAGCACTGAATATTTCCTCATATTGCATTTTCGAAGTGTTTAATTGTTGAGTTTGAGAAATCAAGTACATATACTTCAAAGCATATATATAGTATCCTATATGCATAGTTGAGGGACGTTTATGCAACTTACCCAAATTAACACATACGAAACAATGCATCATGAATAACGTTACGTGCAGATGAGAAGAAAAAATGGGAACGAGAGAGAAAGATAGAGATATAGAACGTCTTTTACCACTAGCGAGATTAGGTGGTGGTGGTGGATTCAACGACGGTGATTCTAAGTGTTCATCACCGGCGGAATCTTCTTCCAGCTCTCCCTCTCAACATTCGGGCAAAGAGGTCTCCCATTTTGTGCTTCTCTCTTCCTGTGGTTTGTAATTTCCGCACGATCTGCCAATTTTCGTATTTCTTGGTTTCATTTCATGCATGCATGATCTTTTCTAGGCTCTAATATTGTTCGGGTTTAAATGTCATCATTAATTGTCTTGGAAAGGAAATGATATATAATAATGGAATGTAATAGGATACAAGTATTTTCACAAGTGTTCCATTTTTAAGTAACATTCCTTTTTCTTTCATTTTTTTGTACATTTAAGGTCTGATTGAAACACATGTTACAAGTTCAGTGACTAAAAGAAGTGTGGTGTGTAAAGCAGAATATATATTTGTGAAAGTACGTTGCTATTGCATGTCGTTATCATTATAACAAATGCATATACAATAATCGATTTCATAGAAGGCCAATAATTAAGCAGTTATTCTTGTCTACATTTTCATGGTATGTCCTAGCCCTATTCTATAAGTATTTGATGGCTCCCTTCATTCCAAAACCATAAGCTGCAATTTAAGAGCTAAATAGTGATTCAGCGTTACAGTTGATATGGGTTCTACTTTTTATTTAAAACAAGTTAGTGGTTAGCGAGCAGGATCGAAAGCCAAAGTTTTCTTTTCTTCTCATATAACACAAACTGCATAGTGGAAAAAAGAACCTTTTGCTCAGTCGTAGCAGAAAACTACTTGTGTACCTACATAAAAAAGCACCTTATATATGCTGTTAAGGCTTAATAGCAGTAAGTGATTAGAAGGATTTCTTATTCTATTGTGCAGGCATTTGTCAAAGTCATTCGCAGTTGGGCGTCAAAAAAATTCATGACTGGATGGTTTGTTCTCAACTTTTTACTAATTTCATACTCTCATTACAAGTTTCTATAAAATGAATTTGATTACGTATAGTCCGTCTCTAAAAGCTGTTTATTGTGCAGTGTCATTTTATTTCCCATAGCCATCACATTTTATGTGACTTGGTGGTTCATTCATTTCGTCGATGGATTCTTCTCCCCAATCTATTATGTTCTTGGAATTAATACATTTGGTTAGTCCATCTACTTTAGTTTTAATTTTTGCCCATTTTGTTACGGCAGAGAAATAACGACTGTGATACAATACAACAGTTCAGACTTAATATACATCAATCATTATCAACAGATGGAAGTCTAATGTGTGTTGACCAACACCATGAAAAGATTTTGTTCTTGTGGCTACTTCACAGGTCTTGGGTTCGTGATCTCCATTACGTTCATCTTTTTGGTTGGTGTGTTTATGTCATCATGGTTAGGCGCATCTCTACTGAGCTTAGGGGAGTTTATAATACAAAAGATGCCTTTCATGAGCTATATTTACACTGCCTCCAAACAAATTAGTTCAGCAATTTCACCAGGTGATGGTTCACAAGCATTTAAAGAAGTTGCAATTATAAGGCATCCAAGTGTTGGAGAATACGCAATTGGATTCATAACGTCAAGTGTTATCCTGAGTAAAAGTACAGGGGCTGAAGAGTTATACTGCATCTATGTGCCAACTAACCATCTTTATCTTGGAGACATAGTTCTTGTCAATACAAAAGATGTTATGAAGCCTAACATCTCAGTTCGAGAAGGTATAGGTAAGTATATTCTAAATCAGACCATGTGATTAAAACCCATTTAGCTATGCAGAATTGAATTACACTTGACATTGATTTTGTGACCAATGGACAGAGATTGTGATATCGGGAGGCATGTCGGTACCACAGATATTAACCACAACAGAATCCCGAACAACTTCGGCTCCAAGAAGTGGGAGGTATGCTGTTCCACAAGTATGATGCAAAGCGCTTAAGCGCATGCATTTTCATACTCTTGAAAATACAAAGAATGGATCATATGGTAATACAAACAAGGTAAACAAGCCCTTGGTAGCTTAGGGATGCTTTTGATGTATTTGTTGGTTGTAACTTGTAATTATTGGCATTGTATTGTTCGTAATTCAAAAGAGAAACAATAAATTAAATAAATAAAACGGCATTTTGCTCATCTCTCTTTTCCTTTACTATTTTCTTCGACTTGGTTTCTAACTCTTCATAATAAAGATGTTTTGTTAGCAATAGCCTTCAAACATCTCATAAGCTCAATGTAATAACATCAATGAATTAGCAAAATAGACATCATTTATAGGCAAGGAGCATTAAAACGACGTGGACTCTGAACTTTTCAGTTTCAAGACACTGCATTAAAAGGGATAATACATAACACTTCCTTTCTGCCCATTCTCTCTGATATCAGTTTTACCAATCTATTACAGGGAAACTACTTAATATTCTGATTCTAGATCCAAAATTCCCATTTCTCACTAAAAGAGACGTAGCATTCCAACAACAGCCAGAAACTTCCAACAAACAGATCAGGTCCCATGTATGGCAAAATAAAGAGAAACAAAAAGGGCAAAACAAGCAAGAAGTGTTTTAGGTGTTGACAGTTGACAGCATCCCTCCAGTAGCTGTGGGTATGACCACCTCCCAACCAGGGCCTTTGAGTGGAAGTGCACTAGCCAAGAAGTCTGGCTTCCCATCTGCCTTTGCAGGCCCAGTAGCAATCAGATCGCTTCTATCTAAAACTCTCTCAAGATCCTCATCGCTGATATCCGTTTGTATCATTTTGTCTTCTGGATCATCATTGTCTCTCAGAAGTGACAGCATGTCCTCTTCCTAGGAATATCAATCAAACCCCGATAAAGAATCATACTTCATAAAACAGATTCTCAAGATAACACACAAATGTATCTACCCAATAATATACCTCCATGACTTCATTGTTTGACTTTGCAAGTCTTTCCTGTTGAAATTGACCTCTACCAATCACCACATGCTCAAGCTTCAACTTACGGAAAGCTCTTTTCAGAATTCGGCCCTAAATAGATTATTCAACATCATATCATATGTTTTACTCAAAGAAGATTAAAAAAATACATAAAAAGATATATAAAATACCTCAACAGACTGGGCAGTTGCAAGCCTGTACACGTGAACAGGTTTTGTCTGGCCGATTCTATGGCATCTATCCATTGCCTGCAAGTCCATTTGAGGGTTCTGGAGTCCAAATGCGTTGAAAATGTTAAAATGTTAAAAGGGTATCGAGTGAAACGGGTGAACATTAGATAAATTTGAATCCTTTACCCAGTCACTGTCATATAATATGCAGGTATCAGCTGAGGTGAGATTGATTCCTAGCCCACCGGCCCTTGTGCTCAGAAGAAATATTCTATAATCACTATTCACATCATTAAAGTCCTTGATCTGTTGTTTTAATATAATAATAGAATATTAATATACTTCAGTAGTTTATTCTACATATGATTTGAACACTTTGAAATTTTAGTAGAAAACAGTTTGTTAAAATCTCAATCAACAGTTTGTTAAGAAAGTTATAAGGAATTATATTAATATACTTGTTGTCTTCTCTCCTCCAATTTCACACTGCCATCTATTCTGCATACTTCCATACCCTTCTCGCTGAAGTAGTAATGCATTATATCCAAAATTTTAGTCCACTGGGAGAAAATTAGAACCTGTTTGCCAAAATCAAGCATCAGTTGAAAATTTTAAAACACACACATACAGATAGTAAAGTAATTATCACGAATAAAACGTCTTTAGGAGGGGGAATGTTTCATGTCTTGCAATCTACTAATCCGTAATATATTTCAAAATAACATACATGCATATATTCTTTTTCATGTTTTCAAGAAATGCATCTCAAGTTCTCAACACCTAAATATTTCAGGATGAGACGCTTATGGTACAAAATACAAAAGTGGTGCCATACTTTGTGCTTGTGAGCAAACAGCTTATCTAGTAATCTTTCCAGCAACTGAAATTTCCCACATTGTCCAACTATCTGTTCCAACGGTGGATAAAAACCTGTTCAAAAAATAGATCTTTGTTTTAAAATTTCCCAAAAAGCCAACCATATATAAGTACAGCCATGAAATGGCACATACAGGAACCCTCAAAAGCTGCCTCTAAGAGGTCTGGATGGTTGCAATTTTTCCGGAGCTGAATCATCAAATTATTCAGCTGTCCTTTCGTGCCACGACCTGCATAATCTCACAGTAACAAAAATTAAAAAATTGTAAATTGGTTTCACCATGACATACTCCGACAGATTTCACTTAAGTTTCTTGCAGAGTATTCCTGAAGTGGCATGATGGGTGGTTGGTTAACAAGTCAAATCAGGTAAATTTATAGTAAGGGTCAGCTCAGATGGGGAGTGGGTAACAACCAGTCAAACAACTCTACTTTTATACGTTTTTAAAATTATTAATGTAAGATTTCGATTATAAGAACTATTGAAAAACCATTAATGAACTACTTTAAGAGATTCTTATAACTTTGTTTACAATTTGGATGGCTTTCAATCTGATTGACCCGCTTTTTTTAATTAAAATCTCCAACTACTAAATGTTTAATCTCAAGTCAATTTATTTCATAAGAACTTGATATTTCTTAGAAAACTTAGATATAAATGATGTTAGAAATAAATGATCTCAAGTCAACTTAATTTATCTCAAGTCTTAGGTGTTAATCTTCTATAAAATTTTCCTCTAGAATTTTGGTATTTGTAATCCAGAATACAGCGGAGTATATACATTTGTAATATACTTTTGATTCCATGTTTTGTAATATCTTATGGTGGTGGGATGTTGTATTAATCAAATCTAATAAAGTACAATGTGCATTACCAGTGTCCACTTTCTCTCGCAGATACGCTTCCAGGGACTTGTTAACTAGATGATCTTGGAAGTTTCTTTGATGCTCAGTAAGAGTAGCATATAGAATTATCTCTTTCTTACGAGGAAGCATATGCTCAACATCCTCTTTCATTCTTCTCAGCAGAAAAGGACGCAATATTGCATGCAATTTTGCTACCACCTGTTAATTTCATATCCACCTTGCTAAAAAAGTTCTAAAAATGAGAGTTGGGAATGAAGTATCTAAGCTTGTACATACTTGGGCTTTTCTCCCTTCTTCCGCCTCCTCATTGTTAGACTTTCCAGAGAAATCAAACCTAAAATACAGATCACATGAGTAAAAATGGAAGGACATCAACAAACACTCTTCACATCTTCTTTTGTTTCACTAACAAGAACCACAGATATGAAGTCATGCAAAAACAAACCCTATGTCATTTTTATCAGGAAAAATAGTCATGAAAGATATAGTATGTTATCATAGTGTGCATATTAACTTGGTTTTTTTGTGAACAATAATATAGCATACAACCACATTCACATTATTCACTTAAATATCAAAATATGTAATTTGAAATAGGTACCAAAACAAGCAATCTCCTTCATGATATTGAACATGATTAAGCTACATAAGCTTGCAAAACTGCAAAAGTTATTTATACTTGGTGATATGTACAGCATATTAATGAACATCACACAAATATCATACAATTTTTAAATATAAAGAGTTTTCAACCAGATGCATTTACCAAGACTCAAATTCTTCATGGGAGGAGAATATATCAGGCAAGATGAAGTTCAGCAATGACCAAAGTTCTGCAAGATTGTTTTGCAGAGGTGTGCCAGTCAACAAAAGCTTGTTTTCAACACGCAACCACTTTAACTCCCTCAATAATTTGCACTTAGAATTTTTTAATCTGTGACCCTGTGATTCATGAGAAACAGTGAGTAATTAAGATACCAGAATACGTTTCATGTGGCTAACAGCAAGCATGACACATCTATTCAGCTGATTACAAGCACCTCATCAACCACAAGATACTTCCAATTGTAGTGCCTCAAGTACTTTTTAGCATCATTCATCGCTACTTCATATGAAGTAATTACAACGGGAAATTTAGGGCCTACTGCTTTTGGCATGTGCTTTCTCCTTATTTCATCCCTTTCCTTCCTATTCCCATGGTAGATAACTGCATTCACAGAGGGCGTAAACCTTCACGAGAAAGAAAAGATAAGAGTTCAACATTTAATTTATGAGAAAACCCACAATAGCAACTATATAGACAAAGAGAAACGATACCTTGATATCTCATTTAACCAGTTTGCCAGAGTAGACAAAGGGGCAATAACCAAGTAGGGCCCATCTAAGCCCTTCCCTTTAAGGTGTGCAAGAAAACCAATGGTTTGGATTGTCTTGCCAAGCCCCATCTGGTCAGCAAGAATCCCGTTAAGCCCGTTTTGCCACAGTGATATTAACCATTTGACGCCTTTAAGTTGATAAGATTTTAACTTTCCACCAGTCAACAAGGGAACAAGCTCAGCCTGCTCCTTTTCAGCTCTTTCTTCCTTACTGAGATTCAAATCATCAGGGGTAGTGCCTTCTTCAGATCGTGTAAGCATGGCTGCAACAGCTGTCTTAGCCCTCCTCTGTGAACATGAAGAATATCATCAGTGTAGCATCTTAATAAACTAAACCTATTGAATATAACTGAGATATAACATCATATGTCCAAGAAACTATGACAAAAAAGGACGTATGTATTGATCCATTCATATCAGTATCTACCAACCTACGTAACTTGTATACCCAAAACTATTATAAGCAATAACATTTTAACTTATAATATAAAATGCAATTATGTACATAAAATAAACATTACTGTATTGTAATTTGATGCAGCTTTTCTCTTTCTACCACGTCCTTTCTTCTTCTCCTCCTCCTTGACATCATTATCATCTTCAGCCAACCCATTCTACAATAACAACTCACAAAATGTCACCAACTTATAATCAATCCAAGCATTAGAAGAAGACATTGCCGCATACATTAGTGATGTCATCCATTTTCTCCAATAGAAACTCAGAGTAAAGCTGAGTCTGAGTAAGAAGCTCATCAAGTTTGGTAAACTGCGTTTCACTCAAATTAGGTGCTTCCTTTTCCAAACTTTCTTCTTCCATTTTCCTTTGTTGTTCAAGCTTATCCTCCTCCTCTACCATTGCATCTGGTAGCAGACAAGACTCCCCATTTTCCACCTCAACAAAGTTGTCCTTGCAAATATCCTTCAAAACAAGTCGAAATTGCTAAAATAAACCAAAAAACTGTAACTTCAAAACATAGTATCTAGAAACTTGTACTGCATAATAGAAGCAACATTAAACCACACAATATGCAGAAATGACATAGCATACATATACACAAAATACTGAATTAGAGCATGTAAAAAGTATGAAATAAGTAAAGCAGAAACGGAAGGGCAAAAAAGGTAAAATAATGATAACACACCTCTTCTTCAAGCACTGAGGTCGGTGAATCTGCTAGCGGTCCCTCCGTGACGTCATTTTTCGGCACCATTTCAGAACCCTAGAAAACAAAAGGTCATCAAAGACGAATTAAATTTCCAAAACAAAAAATCACAAAATATACGTATCTCAACACACGGAACTCGAACTAAAAACAAAATGCCTTAAATTTTAAAACTAAAACCTAAACAAATCAGAAGTCGTATTTTGAGTAGTTTAATATTCATATATATCAACAAAAATTAGAATAAAATCAAGCATAATTTGTACATAAATTGTAGTAGTGAAATAGTGAGTGAAATGTACTTCGATTAGTGCAAGAACGTGGTGGTGAGGGATGATGGAAGGTCTTTCCGGTATAAATGGAGAGTGGGAAGAGATGTTTTTAATTGAGCAAAAAAGAAAAAAGAGGGAATGATTTATTATTATTTTGTTTATTTGGTGGAATATTTAATTTTAATTTAATTAAATGGACTTTTCTGATCGAGGGAGTGGGCGGGAAAGGTGTATTTGCCTTTATGCCATGGAAAAAAGACACAATTACGAGTGGATGCCATTCTTCATGATCAGTCGCCATTTTCAAAACTATGAAGGTACGGGTAATTGAATTGCGTAATTGCATAATTATGTATAGAAGATTTGCAAATAATCGAGATGTTTCAATTTGATTCGGATTGGATTTAAACATCAATCAAACCACCATTTCATCGGTAACTAACCATATTTCTTTTTTCTGATTATGGTCTTGAAAATTAATTTGTAAACTTATATTTAAAAAAGGTCATATAACTTGTTTCGGAAGTAAACTATGAAGTGTGATTCATTGTTACATTATAATTGGTATAATATGTTTTTAAAATTATTTACATCATGTATTGTTGTATTTTGAACAATTATATTTAGATGATACGATTATATTTACTTTGACGTGTCTTATGAATAATTTAAAAAAATAACTTTTGCTTAATATTGTAGGCCAATCATTTTAGTTGCGTTATAACTTAAAATTAAATTTAGACAAGAGGAATGCTAGAGCCATATACACTTCACAAAATAAAGTTCACAAAATGACGTAGAAAGTGATATGAACCAATCACAATTTAAGTTTGTTTTTCTCTCTTTAAACTATTAGTCCATATCATTGTGTGAACTATTTTTTGTAAAAATTGTATGGTTATAGTATTTCTCTTTAGACAAAAGCCGATTCTTTTATGTTGAAGAGAGCAAAATGGACAATCGAGTGCAAAACTGACTATGGGTACTTGCAATTCATTTTCAAGTGGGAAAAAATGTGAGTTGCTAGTTGGTGCCTGATTTGAATCACCCATCATACCAAGTAAAGATGGCAAAATTCATCGATTAACACTCGAACCAAACTAACCCATCTTTATGGACATCGAGACTTTGTTTTAAATTTCGATAATTGACAAGGTTAAAAAAATCATTTCGTGTATACAAATCATAAATATTAGTTTAATACGAAATATGTAATGTCACATTTAAAGTAGTTTAATGTTTTATAAAATTATGATAATATATATTATTAAATAAAATAATTTTATATCGTAATAATTGATAAAGTATAATTAATTAGTATTGAAATAATTTTTAACAAATCTTAACGCTTTTATATTTCAAGAATTATGACATCAACAAATACATCATATGAAGTCGCATCCACTTCATACATATCTTAGAATATGACACATGAACTCAAAAATGTCAGTTTAATTGTACTTTAATAAATAAAATAAATAGATAGATTATTGACAAGGTAAAAAGTTCACTTTGCCTACAAACAGGAAGGCTACAATTTAGATAGCAAAAGAGCACAAGTATCCATTCAGAGTGACCTAAAGTCCTAACCAGCCATTCATTTTCACGTTCCTGATGATCAATCGATAAATAAAAATGAAAGTCGAACCAAATGATAAATAATAATACAAAGGATATTTATGTGAAGTATTCAATTGGCTTTTTCTAAAAGTATTCAAATAGTTTGTTTTTATGAATTTATTTTTTTGATAACTTTTAAAATTTTTGTCTATCAAATAATATTAAAAACTTGAACTCATAGAAAAAATAAACTTAGCTCGCATAAACTCCAGTAAACTTGCATGTCAAACACACCTTAAAAAACTAAAATCATATGTTACCATCTTGTTCTGGTTGATTTTTAGCAAACATTGATGAGTTCTCAATGTAATTACAACCACAATAATTAAAAATCATTACTCTGCTTCGAATAATTTCAAAAGGCCCGTGAAAAATATAATTGATGGGCAAAGTAGTATCATAGTTCCGTTAATGTATATACCACCACGTTTGTAAGTTTCCATGGACGATACAACTGATAGATGGTAGCTACCTAACTTTTAAGCCTTTCACCGATCAAAGTCTTTCATTTAGTAAATCCTAATATTATGTTCTCCAAGCTTGAGTAATAGAATAGATTTGTTAAAGCTACAATTTTGGATATAAACAAGTATATGAAAACCTAATTTTACTCACAAATAAAATGTGAAAATTATAGTTGTTAGACCCTTTGAAGTAACAAGTCGAGTAAAAAAATTTTAAAAACTCGAATTTCAATTTTTAAATGACTTTGACTCTTATAAATCGTGTATGAGTCTTTCGAGTCTTGTGCAATTCTTAAGAGTCAAAAAATCAGATAAACTTTCAATGCATTTTAACACAAAAAATAAAAGGACAAAATAAAAAAAGAAATGACGATAACATTTTTTAAATTAAATCTGTTGATTGTCAATCAAAAACTTTAATTATAGACTCTCACTATGTTTTATTTTAAGATCAATAATATACATATACATATACATATAAATATATATATAGGTTCAGGTTCAAATGAGAATCAAATAAAAGGTGAGAACCGCAAGAACTACTAAATTACATATTCTTTTTACATGTGATTGACTTCATTCATATGTGAACATTGACGTACATTTGATTGATAAAGAAAAAGAAGGTAAAAACCCAAAATTTACATATTAAAACACATTTTACCAATTTGTTTACATTATAGTTCATTGTGAACATGTATTTCTTATTTTGTGTTTTGAAATATAATTTTAAAGTTTTTTAATTTTTTTCTTTATAAATCAAATGTATATGAATGTTCACATATGAATGAAGTCAATCACATGTGAAAAAATGTATAATTTAGTGATTAACGCGTTTTTCATATTTTATTTGATTCTCATTTGAACCTAACCCTATATATTTATATATATATATATATCAATTATTGTAAAATAGTACCTCTTACGAGTCGAATTACAAATTAAAAAATAAAAATTTCAAGCAAGAGTTAACTATGGTGTTAATAACTACGTACCACCACGATCCAATTTGAAACCACCAAAATGCTGTTATTTCAAATAAGAAATCATAAACCACCTGGCAATTGGAAACGTCTTAACAATTACATTGTATGTTCTGACTTACTATTCTCTGACATGGAACAGAAAAAGCAAAACACTCGAATCCGATTACGTCCAAAAAAGAAAATCCAGAGGTCAAGAGAACAAGAAGATAAAGACAACAGGGGAACACAAGCGAACACATAGGGCATATTATAATTCGAGAAGTAGAAGCAGAACCGACTCAGTACCCCTATCCACGCTAGGGTGACCTGTCAGATCGCATATACTCACGATCCTTGTCACGTGGTTCAGCCTTTAATGGTTCATAGCTATCGTCCTCCATCTCATCATAACGATCATGATCACGGTCTTGAAGTTCATACCGGTCTTGATCATCTTGACGATTATAGTAGTCATAACCTCCCCGATCACGTTCCGGGTCAGCCCGCTTACTGTTTCCATGTTCAGGTTGATCATACCATTCCTCAGGATTACCATGGTCATAGCTTTTTTGCCTATCCCCATGCTTGTCTCGCTCGTGTCTCTCAACCCGATCATATTCATACTCCTTATCACGAGATCGGCCACGATCACGGTCCACAGGTTCAACATCACCCTCCCGATCCTTGTCACGATGGCGGTCACTGCGATCGCGGCCACTACGATCGCGGCCACGGTCACTGCGGTCCCGGTGTCGGTCGCGATCACGACCACTCCGGTCCTTATCCTTATCCCTATCCCCTCTGTCTGACTTCTTGTCCCGGTCCCGGTGGTGCCTATCTTCCCGGTCCCTAGGCTTATCATGAGATCGCTCACGGGACTTCTCACGTTCCCTCTCCTTTACCCTTTCACGAGACTTTTCCCTCTCCCTGAATCATTGCAATAATCAACAACCATCATCATTTGTTCATAAAAGCCCATATTTGTTAAAATAGCATATATCACTAGGAGTATTACCTGTCGCGTTCTTCATGTGCTCTTGGTTCTGCGGATCGAGCTGCCCCCCCTGATTGTTGTTGTTCTCTGACCATCATTTATAATCACACCAATAAGTACATTGACAACCACAAGAACAAGCTAGCATGATAAATGCAAGATAATTATTGAATATCTTTCTATTCTTTCTTTTACAATTGGAATTGATTAAAACACAATTTTGATCTGATGAAATTGTCTTCTAGTCTTCTTTGAATGTGGGCTTATTAATATCATGAAATATATTGACAGGCTTCAGTCCATTATTCCACTATATGATACCATGGAGTAGGACAAAAAGATTTCGCTCACAGCACATGTAGTTAACAGAGGAATTGAAAGCGCAATAAATCTGGTAGTTAAACTCTGGTTTACGACTATTAAAACAAAACTTAATTTGACATTCTAATTGAACAGTGAATGCATTGAATGAAAACAAAATTTAACAAAAGTTGAACCCTTGTAAGATCTCCAGAAAATTTAAAAGACGACTAATTTTTATATACTAATCTATAATAAGAAAGAAGGATAAACATAAGGAAAATGACTCTAAAACAAAACAGTCCTAATAAAATACAGATTCTCAACTTAAATGACTCCTAAGTAGATAATGCTTCTTTTTAGTAATATGTTTCATAATAACCATATTGCCCGAATCGAGATAGCTTCAAAATCATGTAATAGTCGGCTTCTGAATTTCCAGCCACCGAATGCAACTTTATCATGTCCAACATCATAACATGAAGCAACTTGTAGAATAAGAAGATTTACCTCCCAGAGTTTTTCTGGTTGACTTCTTCACCTCCAACCCTAGTTGTTCCCAGTCCACCGCCAAGTCTTCGCGGTCGCCAATTAGGAACTGTTCTACCACGTTCAACATCCACAAGCACCCTTCTATTATCAAGCTTCCTTCCATCGGCTTGTTTATATGCAGCTACAAATCATGTAAAATAACCCATTAGATAAGCAAATAATAACGTCATGAGAATGTTGAGTGGCAATTTGACACCATCTGGACATGTATGGGTTGAAGTGGGTAAATTTTCATCTGTAAGGGGCCAAACAGGTTAAACTAAAAGAGTTAACCGTAAAAGGAAACAAGTAAACAGGGTTAAATGTCATTCAAAGTTTGTTCAGATGCATGAACCTCCTAATTGTTTTATTAAAATAGTTACTTTATAGTAATTATACTTAACAGTTAGCACACTAAGCATTGATAAATTTAAGAAAGAAGGATTATTAAGTGTTCATAGGTTGGCTGAAAATGACAGCAAACCCGTTGTTTTGACCCTTTGATTCGTTACCCAGCCCACCCTCTTGCCACCTCTAATGAGAAGGGTTGTACAAATAATAAATGACAAAAGAAAACCTTTCATGTCACGTGTATGCATGTACTCAATGAATGCATATCCTCTAGGTTTGTTTGTATCTTTATCAGCAATCAAACGAACCTGAAACTCTTAAATGTTAAAGCAATAGCAAAAGGCATAGTAATATATTTTCTAACAGAATATAATTGTAATGTGCAGTGTCAATGAAAAAGTTAGCAATTAAAATATAATCCTAATGCACGGCAGACAGGCACTAAGCCTTAATAGCCGTGCTCACCTTTAATTAATATGCTCCCAGGCGAGATGCACCATCACCATCATTGCTAGTCGCACAGTAACTGTGGCCAATTTACCCTCCCCTTACCAGGGACTATTTTAAAAAATATTACTACAAGTTATGCTATATATATAGTACCAGGAAATCTTCTCAACTTCTGAAACGTTTTTGATAGCCTTTAAATGGAAAAGTAAAATCTCAGTAGCAAGAAATGCAAATACTGAACTTAGAAAAGAAGGGTAGAGATGCACTCCCAATATATTTTACCCATGTTGACAGTCTCGATTTGTTGCTGAAAAATTGCCCAAAAGGCATATACATCATTGATCTGCTCAAGTAGGAGATGGTAGAACCAAGGAACATAATACCTTTTACCTTACTAGCGGACTGAGGGCTATAGGCTACTAAATTACCCATATTTCCATAGAAAACAGTGGAAACAAATGAATAGGCTAGTAGGGTGCATAGGCAATAATACCTGAAGAACAATTACCAGTTTCACTGAACCTCCAACATATATTATCCAGATTCCAGAGCATAGTAAGATACACAAATTTCTCAAACTTACCATATTGTTGAATAGATCTTATACTAGCATCAAAATTCATAAGTTGTACTAACCACCTAAGTGTGATCATATGGCAATAAAAAGACGAACTTACAATACACCAAGCTCATTGCTTCAGAAATCATATGTGGCTACCAAGATTTTATAGGGACATTGAACATGGCATTGATAAATTATGTCCAATCATAAAAGTTAAGCAGGTAGCAGACCAAACTTACGTAATATTTTATTAATTTTGAGTTGTAAAAGCTGAAATTGAACCTCACAATTCCCATATAAGCTCCGATAAGTAAATCTCTGACTATACAGTTGAATGACAATATATATACCTATCCAGATAATTTTGTTACTAAAGGGTGATAAGATCTGTCAAAACAGATGCTAAAAAATTTGTTTACGAGAAAAATTGCTCAAAGCAATATTTCTCAAATGATTATTTTTTGAACTTCACATTTTCATTTATGTTAAGGCAGACAACAGGATAAAGATGTTGTCCGCATACCACAAAACCAAACCTCTTACCGAACAAAAGGCAATAACCTTGAGCCCCTTTTCAGGGCACTCTACAAAACCTACCCGTTTGATGGGCCCATATGCCTCAAACTCCCTTTTTATTCTGCTCTCGGTTGTCTCGTAGTTCTGAAAGTAAGAGAACCATCAGGTTAGGTAAACAACTCAGCTGAATAACAGCAAGTCTAAAAAAACAAATAATGCAATATACTGTATTACTCACGAGCCTAGCTACAAACAATGTCTTGTATGGATCTCCAGATATGTTTGGGTCACTGTTAGGATCATCTGCAAATACCACAAAATATTCCACTCATTAATACCCCTAGAATCAAGCACAAGAAGAAACATAAAAAAAGCTTTCTTACATTTCTCAAGCTCCTCAACAGCCTTTCTAGCACCTTCTTCAAGCCGTAGCTGGTGAATCCTAGCCTTCTTTTGGGCCTGACTCACAAGGATCAACAAGAAAACATAAAACTGTTAAAATCAAGCTACATGCCAACAACCCACAGATCAAATCAATTTCCAAAGCATCGTTTTATACTTTAAACAAAAATGATAGCAATTCATTTGAGGCGGAAAGGATGACGATGCTAAAGATTGTACAAGAAAGCTTATCAACACTTCAATACTTACCTTTACAGCTTCACCGCATAAAAGATGAAAAAACATGAGACAAAAAACAAAAAAAAATCCAATAAAATGGTAACCCCGTATTTTTGGGTCGGTCTATTTCTAATATTTCTGTATTTAGATGTTAAAAATAGAGTCGCAAGTTGTGTTCCATGGACAAAAACAAGTCAATCAACCAAAAGATAATCACATATGATGAAATCCTATGCAAATACATAGGATTCTAAATTCAACATCTTACAGGAGTTTCGCCCTTTTGGACAGGTGGAGCATATTCAGGATCGGTGGGCTCAGCAAAGTTGGTAACAAACTGCGCCATGCCTTTCAAACAAAAACAATTAGAACCTCCGAATAAAAACTCACCGATTACAGATGAATACAGTATAAATATACAACATATATAAAATACCTGTATATGGTGGACATTTTCTCTTCTCAGGTGGTGGCTTATACTCCAATGGAGGTCGTGGCTCAAAAAGCTTTAACAGATTATTCGTTAATCCAGTTGGATGACTCTGCCCAATCTGCATGATGCACCGTATAGTAAATCAGAATCACGTATTCACATGTAAAACACCGCATGACTTTGAAAACTGAAAAGCATCTCCAGTCATACTGTCTAGCTAATTCACATGATTTCAACCTCACATCACCTCCACTTATGAACCTAGGCTAAATTAAGTGAAAACTAATTCTCAATAGGAACCCTAACTACAATCCTATTTTTCAATTTTAATTACATCAAATTTAAGCTCAAATAGCTCAATCAACCAAACTTAGAGCACGACTAATTATACATGCAATTACTGTAACAATTAAAACACAGCCAAATTTAGGTTTACTTGCTACAGATATATACCAGCTTCATTTGCATAAGATTAGCACGATTCTGTTGTTTCGTACGAGCCTGAACAGCGGCGTTGTTGTTGTTGTTGCGCATGAACGGATCATTGAAATCGCCCATATTTTCCGATATCAAATAACAGCGTTTTAGGATTTCGACGTAAAATCAGCAAAACAAACGATATAATTGATCAATTAAAACTATTTGATTGGTAATTGCGGAAGCGGAGATCGATTTCAAATAGTTGCGGCTACCTAATTTAGAGCAAGGGTTTTGATGAACGACGATATAGATGTACGTGTACTGAGTCGAATCGATACATATACCGCGGTACTTGAGAGTTGAGAACCACCGGTTTGGGCCTATGCAGGGCTGTCGAGTGTCAATAGCCGGCCCATTTATAAATGTCGGTACAGAAAAAATGCAAATGTTTTAGGATATCACTTCGTTAAATTCATGAATTAGTTATCACTGTCACTTGATTAAAACTTTGTCTCGCGTTCTTTTTATAATATAATAACTCGTTTTATAAGATCTTCTATATTTTAGAAACTATCTTAAACGATAAATATTTATTATCTTATTATATCTAAAAGTGAAGTTAAGGTTGACTAAATTTACTTATATAGCATCAATCAAATGTTGTCAAGTACATAAACTAAATATGTGTCATTTTCTTAATTTTATTCACAATAATTATTTCATGTCATTAATTATTATGTGGCAAATTTTTAAAATTTAAAATTATTAAATTAATTACCATAATTAAATCATTGAATAAATCAAAATTAATATATGGGTGTTAAATTATTTGAATATGTACGGATGATAGTAACGAATGGTAATAACTATTAATTTTAATATAGGATATTAATCATAATTAATAAATATTAATTTAAAAAATTAATGTCAGTTAAGAATAATTTTATAAATAGAAACTTTTCTAAACTAAAAATAAAACTCAATTTTCTATGTAACTATGAATTCATAATTTTCACTCACCAAATACAGTTCAACTTGATTGGTACAAACACAAATTTTCTATAGAAATACACTTTCATAGTATATGTATTAAATTGTATATTTTTTTGTACTCGTGTTTTTTCTTTTGTTTTTCACATTACAATTGATATATAATGTGCTATTGTGAATTATCAAGCTCTGTACAAGAAACAGGAATTTTCAAAAAAACATTGTCATATTTGGAGACACAACAAACGTATCACTTTCATTCTAAAAACATTGTAATAAATATTTAGCTTACATTTTGTTACATTCTATTTACACATAAAAATAACTTAAATAACATATAAACTTAAATAACTATAAACATTTTACTTTATAAATAAACAATATTACATTGTCGTGCATCGCACGAGTTTTAACACTAGTGCTTATTATATAAGTGTATCCACTAAAATTTATTGCTACGCCAATTCAATTTTTCACTAATTTTTCCATCGATTATTTTCTACATGAAACCCTTTTCAATCACTTTTTCTCCATTAAAAATTTATACATTAAATCATAACTCTAATACATTGTGCATTAAACAAGAAAGAGAACAAAAGAGAAACAGGTTCGGACATCAAATTCCTTTCCTCTGAGGCCGGCCAAGAAACAACCAATGTAGCACAAATCAATGTAGCACCAAGATGAACCAAGATCACTGAAGATGTGAAGACATCAACCACGAAGTCACGGTGGGTGCTAAGTAATTGAATAAGTAGAGAATGAAAAGATATACATGCGAGTGTTATCGGATTTGCTTTTCTGTTTAATGCTATAATTGTAGACTTATGACATATCTCAGTGTGTAATCAAAAATTAATCCAAGTAACTATATCATTCTAAAGTAGCCCTTATTACGAAATATCAAAATGTCAAAAATGTAATGATCCATTATATTCATTTTCAATTTCGATGAAAATGCTTGAGTTTAAAATGCAGGAATTTGAGAAATGTACACAATTAGTTAGGGTGTCTGAGTTAGTTTTTTAGCTCAAAAGGTTTTGTTAGCTTAAATGCTTGATAAACATTTTACAAAAACCTTCTTATAGCTTCTTTAAGACAACTATTTATCAAATTGAATGGTTAAAAAGCCGGTAAAATGGTTGAGTGGCAAAAAGGCTTATTGAGTTATAAACATGTCATGTAAGCTTAACTAAACAACTCGTTAGTTATTTTAAGACTTAGATTACGGCTTACAGTGTTGCCGAAAAAAGTCCACACATACAAACGATCCTATATGTATGTGTAAATGAGGGTCCAACTTACTTGATTCCTTGGAGGGTAATCTTCCAACTATGAATGGTATACATTAGTACCTATTTGCATATCAACCTCACATGTAGAAGTGCAACAACAACAGTTTTGTTAGCCCTTAACAACTCATGAACTATAAGTTTATAATGTTTACCCATAAGGTCCAGAACTACCTATCTCACTACTTGAATATTCCTCGCTCGACATCACCATTTTCTTGAATTTCATCATGTCGTTGTTGTAGGCCCTTGTGTCGTAAGCTCTTGACTCACTTGTGTTTAATGTGGACCCTTGTCTTGTTGGCTTCTCATCCAAACTATCTAAAGATGTATTCCCTTCTAATGCTCGTGCAATCTGTTAATTCATGAGGAAATAGCATATTAGATAATTTAGATACATATGTCTTATATATGTGTTCGAGCACACAGGCTACAATTAACTAATTACCTGGCTCATCTTAGGACGCCTCTTAGCAGAATGACGAACACTAGCTGCAGCACAAGAAGCCATGCATGCCATCTCATTATGATCATAGTTATCGTTCAAGCGTGGGTCCACAAGCTCACTGTAATCTCCATCCTCCTTCGCCTTGGCAATTAGTGACCTCGCCTGTTTTTGAGTTTCACCAGGTAGCCAAATTTATCATTCATACTTCTAAATACTTAGTTAGTCTAGTGGTGACACTTGAATAATGGGTCAAGTGGGGTCGTGTTTCATCTCTAACGGGTCAAAATGTTAAAAAAAATCAAAAAATGAAACATGTCAAACGGGTTGAAGGTAGCCAAAAATATAACTTTAACGCACAAAACCTCAAAGATCATTATTCAAAATTTTGGATCACTATGAGTGACATCATTCTGATGATCTTATTTGACTAGTTAATTATTAAAAATACATTTTGGCATTAAATTGGGTCAACTAGACGTGACCTGATCCCTATATGAAATTTCTCATTTTGACCCAAACCTAGTTTGACCCATTACCGAACTCGCACATCTTGCCACTTCTAATAGAATCACTAGAGTTGAGAACTTGAAATAGGTTGGTTACTAACCCAATCTACCAAACTGTCGTCCATGTACTCAGTTGCGGGATCAATTGGCTTCCTTCCGGCCAAAATCTCCAGCAACATAACCCCGAATGAGAAAACATCTGACTTATCTGATAGCTTGCCACTTGAAGCATACTCAGGAGCTAAGTACCTAATATTGATTCGATAGACTGAAAAGAATTATTCTCGAAAAGTAAAACTATGTATAAAAATTAGTGAAGCATAATATACTTACCCGAAAGTTCCCATCACACGTGTCGAGACATGAGTGTCATTTTCAGATGTTAGTTTAGCCAATCCAAAATCAGCAACCTGAGTTCATTGCATTCATGATACGCCCATATACTCTTAAAAGATATCACAAATGTTAGAATATCTTTAGTACTTACCTTTGCTTCATACTCATGGTCAAGGAGAATGTTAGCAGATTTAATATCCCGATGGATGATCCGTGGATTGCCTGCTCAAAATGAGTTGGATTTAATAGAGGTGGCAATTTTGACACGTCTATTTATGAACGAGTTGATTTGGGATGTGTGTTATCTCAAACAGGTGAAAAAGCTAGCTCAAATGAGTAATTCAAACGGGTTGCAGATCGTCCAATGTCTATTTTTATTGCAGACAACCTCCTAAGATCGTTGTATTTAAAGATTTAGATTATTATCGTCATTCACAATGGTTTTTTTATAATTATAATTAATGTGTTAATTACTTTGGTTTGTTTTGAAAAAATGGACTAACTAGTGTTTGCGTGTCAACACAACCCAAACTCGAATTAATTTTATCCATACTTAAAAAAACCAGTTTCAATGTGAATCCATTTTGGCCCGTTAGTCAACCCTCCTATTTTCCATCTCTAGTATTTAAGGTTGGGAGAGATATAAAGATTATGTGCGTTTGTGTCGTACAATCTTCGTGGAGATAAGCAAGTCCCTTAGCAGATCCAAGAGCAATGCGCATTCTAGTTTGCCAATCCATAACCACTTGACCCTTTCCTACAAATAAAAGTTCGATTTCATGATGCATTCGGACCATGCACGAATAATTCCTACAAAAAACATAAAATTTTGTCTTGTGTAACTTGTACCATTTTGATTTAGTCAGCACATATTAATGTCAAGCCAAGAGTTGAACTCACCATGAAGATGGAACTCCAATGTGTTATTAGGAACGTACTCGTAAACAAGCATTCTCTGATCATCACTTATACAATATCCAACAAGAGAAACCAAATATCGATGGTGGACCCTACTAATAATCTCAACCTCCGCCTGAAACTCCCGTTCACCTTGCCCGCTGCCCGACTTTAAACTTTTTACAGCAACCTCCTGCCCATTAGGCAACACCCCTTTATGCACGAACCCAAACCCCCCTTGGCCCAAAAGATTGTACTCGGTGAACCCTCCAGTGGCAGCTGCCAGGTCATCATATGAGAATAGGCTCTTGCTTGTTGCTAACGGCATGTTTGGGGATGCCACTGACATTCTATCCCCTGAGGATACATTGCTAGCATTCATTGGTGGTGGTGGTGGCGTATGCCCCCAACCACCGCTACCAACTTTGACCACATGGTCTGGTTTGTAGTATGGTCCACCTGGACCTACTTCTGGGCCTTCTTCACGAATATAGTAAGGTTTCTTCTTCTTTTTATTGCATAGAACACAAACCATTACAAGAGCTAGAAACACGATTAAAGCAGCAGCTATTCCACCAATGATTATTGGCGTATTGTTTGTACTAGAATCTGATATTGAGTCTGAGCCAGTCGGTGATTTTGAGGCTGATTTTCGGCTTGAAGGGGTGGTGGGACCTGGTGCTGCTTTGTTAGAAGCATTTCCACGGCCCGGGCGAGGGATGGGAGGTGACTCTCGTGATGGGATTGTGGCGGGTAGTGGCGGTGATGAGACTGCAGCGGAGGGATTTTCTTTTTTCTCTTTAGGTGGTGATTTAGGAGGTGGAGAGACAGGTGATGGTGGTGACGCGGAAGTTGGCGATGATGAAGAGTTGGAAGGAGGTGGTGGTGGTGCATCAGAATCAGAAGATGGTGAGTCATAATCAGAGGTGGAACTTGGAGATGGGGCAACGGGGGCCGGAGCAGCCTCTGAGGCCGGAGCCATATTTTAGGATGAACTTTTTCCGGCCCTCAGAATCAGAAAAAGTTTGCGCGAAAATTCAAATATTCATTTTAAATTTCTTGTCACAATAGTTTGCCACCCCTGTAACAAACTCTTACAACCTTAGAAATTTTTGAATCATAAACCTATTGAAATAATATAACACAATATATAAATCTAAGAGAATCAAGATTGAAACAGGGGATCGCCCAATTTATCGTTATGATCAAACTCCATATTTAATAAAAAATTAAGGTTAAGATATGATCAATCAAAAAACAGGGAATTTTGATAAGCAAAACACTATTCTTAAAATTCATGCAAAAATGCAAGTTTCCTATCCATTATTTAAGCATGAAGATCTGCCTAGAAACCTTTTCCATGGGGTCCTATATATTTTCTTATAATTTGACAGAATTTTCAGGATAAAATATCGCTAAAAGTAAAATGTTCTACCTTGATGAAGAATCTACGAAGGAATCGACAAAGGGGAGAGAAAGAGAGATCATTGTAATTTTAGAATTTCAAAAAGCCACCTGTATCTTTCCCCCCTGTTACCCTCCTACAAGCATGGAGGCTTCTCTCACCGGTAGTTATTAGTTAGAAAATAACCTCATATTTGTCCTTTCTCAATCTCATAACAAAAATCAAAACACCATTATATTAGACTTTAGCATCTTAAGGCTACTCAAGACAATTACCTCTGCAGGAAATGCAATAAAACATGTGCACACAAATTAAAAGCTAGTAAATATGTTACAACAAAATTGAATGATTTCATGGATTCTATAAAAGAAAAGATTGAACCATTGCTGCATACATTATTACTTTATTATAGAGGTGCTAATTTTTAAACTCATTTATGGTAAATATGTCAGTTTGGGTTAAAAAGAGGGCCAAAATTGAAACCAGATTGTTCAAAAGTCATCGAGAGTGGCAAAACGTATTCTTAATGCATAATCCTCATTCAATCATCATCCTGGGCTTCACATTACTGTACAAATTTTCTAGCTGAAACGTTATGAATTAAGGGGCACTGACTGCATCTTGCTATTGATAAATTAAAAGATGTCGACTTTTTCCTTCCAACCATCAAATACATCATAGACTTTGGGAGCCATGATTATTTCTACAGTTTTTTTTTTTTTAGCTGCTCATAATTGTAGACATTTTTGATTACCAAGTTGAATTTGACCAACCTATAATGAGTGCTGCCATGCAATCCTTGCAGTTCCAGACACTCAATGTTTTTAAAATAATATGAAAGAAATGAAGGAAGAAGCTAGATAATGAACCATAGCTGTTTATTTCTTTATACTTTGGTTAGGGTAAGGGATTTCCACTTCTTTTTTTGAGTATATGAATATGAATTTTTACACAGTGATCACTTCACTATTTAAATTATTTTGGCCTTCATGATTAGATATTGAAAAACTGGTGTTAAACTCGTGCGATGCACGGAAAAGTAAATATCAGGACATATTATATACCTGATAATGCTAAACGCGGAAGACAAATATTGGCTAACAATTAAATGGGTCAAATGGATGAAAACTTGCATGGGATCTAGGCTGATGCTTAAAGCCATCTAAATTGCTTTACCAGAAAAAAAAAATACTAGCATTAATCATAGATGTCAATTGTCAAGTACAAGACTATCGATATCATAAAACGTAAAGTAAATCTATAAAATGATTGCATAGTCATCAAAAGCAATGACTCTTAGAAGTACAGTAGGTGAGTAACAATAAACTAAGTAATAGTTTAAAAATGAACTGAAGACTTGTATGCAAATGTACTTCCTCCAGTACTCCCGGCATGAGCTATAGGTGCTGCCACTGATTTCAATCGTGTCAGAAACAGGAGCTCAAATGTGAAAAACATGAAAATTAGATAACCAAATGAGATCCGGTCTATAAAAAAAGGGTTATAAATTCATCACATTTACCTAAAAGTAGCTGATTTATGGGATCAAATTTTTTGTACTTTAACAATCGACCAATTAAATGGATCAAAGCTTGCCCAAAGTCTATCTCAATACTTAAAACCGTCTAAAACGGTGTACTCTATAAAATAATATTGATATTTCAGTTGTACGACTATTAAAATTATAATTAGATGAATAATAGTTTACTGATTATAAAAATGAACAAGAAACATTATCAAACCCAACTTGACCCACACGTAATAGAAGGTTACAGGTTTCGCTTTGAACAATTATTTACCATTTCAAACCGATACCAACCAGTCCATTTAGCCACCCTAAATCCTATGGCCATAGAATTTATACAACCAACATAGTTGACATGAATAATTAAAATGACTAGGAGTACCAAGAATTGGCAGTGACATGTTAGAGTCTATCGATTGTCACTAATTTTAGCATGACATTGAATCGTTGATCACCAAGTCACCACGATCATAGTTTCGGTAGCCGGTGGTTAACAGCTAACTCGTCTTCCTGTTGCTTAGCCTAATAGGTTATGTTGAAAAGCTGATCTACCTGCGACTTAGCATTACTAAAACAACAATTATAGTAAATAGTAATGAGGAGAGTCAAATCCTTGGTGTAAGTGAGCAGTCATCCACAGAGGAGATTGCAAATATTAGTACTAACCTACAAGGTGTAGAGGTGATAAAATTGGTGGGTAATAGGGTGGATTGTTAACGGGTCAAACTTATATTCTTTTAGCTTGGATTGGAACGGGTCGGTCAGGTTTCTTGACCCACAACTACAGGTTGTACTTTGTTGTTGATGCTGCTATAAGTACGTAATAACCATTAATGGTACAACTTACAGAAATACCCAGTGCTAAAAGATTGACAATGGACTTCCATAAAAATGGCATAACTACAGACCCTATTTAATCAAGGTTGTGCTATTAAAATCTTTCACGAAATAATAAGCTATTGAAGGACAATGGTCTTATATGCGTTTCATCGAATAGGCAGTGGCCAAACAAAAATCATTCTCAATTGCAAATAATATTTATTGAAATCCTTCAAACTGATCAATTAAATAATGTAAGTTAAAGATTACCATACGTTCTCTGTTTTTAGTATATCAACATTTAAAAACAAAAAGCATACCTGACTTTAGTTAGAACATCATCTGAAAAAGCCTGTGAAATAGAGAATATACTTGCACACATCAAATGATTAAGATTTCAAGTCCAAGCTCTCAGTTGGGGTAGTGAAATTTATTTGCATAAAATCAACAAAAAGAAAATTAAAATCATAGTAATTGATTTAATTAGGATGATTACTATTGAAATAAGAAGTTTCATTAGATAATATAATTGGAAAAGAAAGTGAATATGAAGACAATGGTTTACCAATCAAGCGAAAAGAAAGTGAAAAGAAGTTTCATAAGATCAGAATGATTTACCAATCAAGTAAGGAATTTGATTGAAACACAATGGTTAAACTTGGAAGAAGTGTACATTGTGTGTAATATATCATTCAGACGGTTCAGTGTATGAACTGTTCATACCAAAATTATGCAGCACTAAATTGGTGTTAATTGTCAGTTAATGTCACTATGTACATCTAGACCGGATGACATGGCAGGGGAAAACGTAAAATTGCAAGTGGCTTCGCCACATCAGATATCTGTGAATGTGGAATCATATAGGATACTCTATTAGTATAATAGATAGATAGAAGAGAAGAGATGTTATGTAAAAACCAGTGCCAGAATAAGCCAACTCTTTAAATCAGTGTGATTCACAGTACCGCAAAAACAAACTTTTATACGTATGCATATGTGCAAAATAAAAGGACTAACAGAATTGCTAAGCACCCTAAAACTTTACCAAATTAACTGTCAACTTGGTTTACCTGCTAAGCTACCGCACTAAGCACTCAAAAAATTTACTGTATTAACTGTCAACTTGGTTTACCTGCTAAGCTACAGAATCAATAAAATTAAATCAAGATATCTCTTTGACTCAAACAGAAACATGGTTTCAGACAATCATATATAAAGCAGTAATTTGTAAAATTTAGGAGAAGAAGACAAAAATTCGAATGGGCATTCTACAGGCTACCCATTTTGAGCAGCAAGCCACCCCTCACCCATGTCAAAATGACAATAAACATCACAACAGAAACAGTTACTTCATCATAGAAAAAATATCCATGTCAAAATAAAACAAAAAACATCTCAAAGCACTTCAGTGATCCCAAGTTCTAATATGTACAAAACAATCCTCGTAGAAGTGAAACCGTCCTCTAACTAATGGCAAAAAAATGCAATCTTAAAAAGACTTCATGAACCTTTAGCCCTCTAGAGAGACGAGGCTATTAACATAAGGAAACAATTCTCGAGAGCCTCGTAGATACCATGGTCCTTCAACCTTTTGATCTTTCACATGATAAGCATAGAGACCAAACCACCCATCAGACATCTCCATGGTAACAGCAATAACATCATCACATGAATTAGCCAAAACTACGCAATCCATCAATTCACCACCTTCAACTCCAGTATTAGAAACATTAAAAGATATGCTTTCTTTCAGGGACATAATACCACCGCCATAAACATCCAATAAGCAGGATCTTGAGAGATGATGATATTGCGCTTTTACATAACATATCTCTCCATTGATCTTCGACAGCGAACCGCCTCGACCAAAAGGGATTGTTTGAATCCCATAGAACTCATCCTTCAACTCAAAACCTAATAACTCACCACCTGTCGTTTCCCAGTATACAAACCCATCCACAAAAATCCCGTCACCTTTTACCTCAGATTCATCCAAATCCACACACATCGTATCAGATATCCTCCAAGATTGTGTCTTTGAATCATAAATATCGAAGTACACAATGGGTCCCTCAGTAGGATCAGGAAGAGAGAACGGGCATACAGCCTTATAACATGGCTCAAAGTTAAGAGAAGAGGGTTCAAATGCGAGCACAATTTTCGGTTTTTCACCATGGTAATAACTCGAAGGTGGAATTTTGACCCACTTATTATTTGCAGGGTTACAAACAAAATATTCATTTGGATCATCTAAAGCTTGGCAAAGAAGCAACCCATTGCAAGAGCTTCTAATGGATATCTGGCGAGGAATGAAAGCTAGAGAAGGGTAAGGAACGCCATAAGCATAATTCTCGAGTGAGATGAAATGAGTAGAATTATCAGCTTTATTTCGAAAGAAACCAGAGGTTTTTCTGAAGTATTGACTCTGCATGTGGGCAAAGAATGGGCCTGATATCCACTGGTTCCATTCCTTTGAGACAAGTCGAGACCGAACTAAAGATTTGGCAGGAAGGTAACGAATGATGTGGTTCTTTGCCACCTCTTTTATATCTTCCTTTAATCCGATAAGAGCAGGGAATTCAAACAAGTCCATATTCGGGTTCTCAGACATCATGTCCATTAAGTTACGCTTTTTACCCTGCATTTTAAAAATGAGGAAGCTGAGAAGATATAAATTTGACATCACAAGCACACATATACAATAGATTAAAAATTCCAATTTAGTTGACGTTTATGTTAGAGAAATATCCTGTAAAGTTTCCCATCAAACTAATTGTAACTAATTTAACATATACTAACTAAATACTAATGCTAGCATCGTAACTAGTCAAATTGTTCTGTTTCCTTAGTGAGTTTAGAACAACTATTGGTTTCTTAATTGGGTTTAGGGTAGTTCTTGGATCAAAGTTATCTAAATTGTATTTGACCGTTGAGAAGCTTAGACAAGAGTGGTACAGTCAATGTATATATATGGGTACAACTTTTGTATCAGCTATACTAATGGTTATATACAATTTTCTCAACAAGGACAGATTTTTAATCCATACGCCATGACCTTTCCTAAACTCAGTAAGAAAATAGCGTGATTTATGCTAATGGCTAGCCTAGATTCTTAAGAATCATTTACATTATTCACAATAATGCTAATTTCAGCGAGACATACATTGATCTAAGGAAAATAAGACACAAGTTAAGCTTCTATAACAAGATGATCATTAGACAAAAATCACTTATACAATTATCAACAAACAATCCAAAAGATTGTGACGCATTTGATGCAGATTATATAGAATATTTATACCGAGTGATGAGTAAAGCCATATGATCTAAACATGCACCTACAAGATTACGAATCTGCCTAATGGACACTTGCTAGATACATATACTTACAAAATCTCATTTATCATTTTGACAAGTGTCGATTAGGAAGATTTGTAGGAACAAGTTTAGGAGGACATATAATTGCTACCAAGGGATTACAAACACTTTCATTGAAAGAAATGATTAGCTTAAAAAACAGAACATGATATAAGTCGTACCTTTTTTACCCTTTCAGGACTTGGTTGCATTTCTAAATCAGAATCGAATGCACTTTTGTTGATTCCCATGTTTACTCCTTTGAGATCAAAATTAGTAGCACTTTCGATTCCCGTGGCTCCTCTAAGATCAAAATCAACCTCCCTATTGATTTCCACGTCTCCTGTAGAATCAGAAGTTGTTTCATTTCTTAACTCCACGTCCCCTTCTGTATGATCAGACTTTGTTTCATCGTTGTATTCCATTTCTCCTTCTGATTGAGAGTAAAAGAATTCGCTTTCAGCCACTCCGTCAGTTATAACAAGTGTATCAGATACTTCAGAGCAAAGAAGATCATAAGAACCATCATCCGAAAACTCCTGAAATGAAACAAAAAAAGAAAAGAATAAAATATAGATGTCATTTGGTACACCAAGAACAACAGTATAACATATAAAGACCAATAACCAATGTCAACAAAACCATACCATGTTGTTAGCGACAACAGCATCCATGGTCACATGTTCCGGTTCACTATCATACTCATCGATGTTGACTAATTCAAAAGATCCATCACTATGAACTTCCTCTTCGCTTTCCATCCTCAAGTTAATACTAGCCAGTTATTAACCCTAATTAACAGCTGATCCAAAAACAGTCTGCTTTATACATCCAAACAAACATACACCACAATAAACATATATAATTAATAAAACTAAAAAGTCAATATGAAAGCAATATATATACTATTCTACTATATGCAATTATTCATCAAAACGCACGCATGAATGTCTATGAAACAACGTGTAAAGTAACTACGAGAAATCAATTAGGGTTTCTTAATCACGATAGAAATAAATAAATCAAAGAATGAAACAAAACAGATGATTTGAACATCAAAAAACAAACCATACCGATTTCATGTACAGAGATTAACGAACAGACATAATTTCGTGTTATTATTATCAAATAATCGTGTAAACGTTAACGATAAATGATTGATCATGCATTAATGTGATCACAAAAACGGGGAAAGAAAGAACTTACCAAACTTAAAATTCGAATTGATCAGCAATAACACCTAAAATATATTGAAAATGATAATCGATTAATTGCCCAATTAATAAGTGTATATATATATATAAACATACATATATTTGCGTTGTACCTTCCGCAACTCTTCCTTGCATGTAACGGGAAAAAAAACTTTTGATCGTGATATAATCGCATCAAGTCAAGGTAAACGCGACAAAATAGCTATAAATATTTTCTATTTTCTTTTGCGTGAGTTTCACGGAAGTAGCAGTTACTCAAACGGGTTTTGTTTTCCTTTTTGTACTTATTTTTGTTTAGTTAATAAATGAAAAAATATATCTTATCTTACACCTTTATAAATTGTTTAACCTTTTTCTTCAATAAATTCAATTTTTAAAAAACATAAATGACATAAGTACCCTTACCTAATTTTAGAAACGACATAGACATTAATTAAATTAAATGTAATTTAGTTCATAAATAAACAAGTATATATTTGAAATATATATTTATAAAATCAATAAATGAAATAAGTATTCCGCTGCTTTTGCGCGGATATCTGCTAGTTTAGTATAAAAAGATCACTTACATTTCGAAAATAACTTTTGATCATTTCCTAATTATTATTTTGCTTTGTTATTATAATAATTATAATAATAATATAATATAATATAATATAAACTATAATAATATAATATTATTTATTATTCTACACTATATAGATAATAACAATCTTAAGTGATTAAATTAAAATAATCGGATACTGTAAATCAGTTTATTTTTTAATGAAAGTTCAATAAAATATATCAATGAAGTTGAAAAAAAGTAGTACGGAGTAATAGAATTAATGGTTTCTAAAGCTATATGCGTTTTTTTAATACCTATGTTTATCTAGTGTATTGCTCTAAAATTAACATGATATATATACTGTAAATAAACTGTTTCCAATAAATAATAAGATACCTAATTTTAATAACTAAATGGTAATATATAAACGTGACATCTATTATACTCTATGTAAAGTTCTGAATCAAGTTGACAAATAATATTTGGTTGAAAAACTTATAAAAAACGCAATAAACTAATGATCAAGCAAAATTAAAACACCCCAAACTGCAACGATCCGAACCAAAACACAGGCAAAAAAATTAAGAAAAAGGTGAAAAATATAAATAAACCAAAATGGGATGACCAGTTGACCACCATTATTGAAAGATATCTACTTTTGGGCCCACAGAGCCACTTTCATAGTCCACCTCACATAAAAACATGAATCGGATCCTTTCTTCCTTACCCGTTTCTTCATCTAAAACCCGACTCCATAACCAGAACTTTAATCACACATTTCTTTCACAAAACACCTAATTTCTATACGCATTTCCGTATCATAACTTATACTTAATCTTAAGCAAAACAGAGAAATAAGTGAGCTATTTTCCATTTTCTAATTCATTATAATCATGAACAAAGACATACAGCAATGTGGACACATAGTTTCAATTACAATCCATCAATTATTAACCAATTAAGTATTTCTAATACACAATCAATAATTAATTTAATCCAGAAGAAACAGAATTACCTTAATCACGATTACGGATGAAAAAACTTTCTCTTAATTGCTTTTGTCTCTGTGTTGAAATTTCTAAGCAAATTCTCTAGGGTTTCTAAGACTTTTCGTCGTATTTATTAATTTATTAATTAAAATTAAAACTAGAAAGTAACCTGTGCGATGCACTAACATTATAGTTGATATCAATATAAGGAAATGATTAACTGTTGAAAAAATTAGTATTCTTCTTTTTTAACATATAAAATTATAAACAATTAAAAATATGTAACATGTCAATATAAATGGGTTCAAATATACACATATGTTAAATCTTACACTAAGTTATTAATGGAAATTATGATAAATCTTTGATATTCAGTAGCGAATCCATAAAATTAAAGCGTGGGGGCATAAAATAACTACCTCACAAGTCGAAGATCACGAAAACTAAATAAAAAACATCAAAACACCGAATAATATATGATTATCAAGTTCTATTTTGTGATTATCTCGAACACATGATGATCACATTATATTAAAGAATAATCACATGTTATATATTGTGATTATCTTGAATAATCACAACAATAACGATTGTAAAAAAATGTTTGAAAAAAGTTAATATTTTTTCATTATATATCACTATCATAGCTTCCAAAAATTACTTTAATAATAATCATTGATTTTTTTTTTAATAAAAAATGTATTTTGGTAATTTAAAAATTGATTTTGACGTCATTATTAGATTCTTATGATATTTAGTCTTCTTATTTAAATACTCTTATATATATATATGTTTTAGTTTACATATATTTTATGATTTCTTGTATAGATATTTGACTTTTTAAAATTAAAATACTCTCTTAATTGGTGATTTCTATTATAAAAAAGTCAAATTGTCAACTGAATTATTATAAAGATTATTTTTATCAATGTCAACTTTTTTGTTACAATTATTTATTTATTTATTTATTTATTCATCTAGATGTATTGAACGCCTCCTGTTAGATTATATGCCTTAATGAAAAGATTATTTTTTGAAAATTTTCATCTTTAAATTATTAAACTTTTAATTATTAGTTGAAATTATTTATAAAGGTAAATATAACAAAAATATTTTATAAAAGTAGCGAAGATTGTTAAAATACGGTTAGGATCTCGACCAACTAACAAGTCGTGATCATCCTATGACTCTGATCTGTTTCCCATTTGAATATTTTACAATATCACCTTTAAAGTGTATGAACTTCGACAATTGCTACCGCTCCTTTTTTCTGTATTTTATCATCCAGTCATTTTCAAACACCATCTAGTCATTTCGTAGCTTTTTTGCGTAATTAAATGTAACGAATCTTTGTTTAACCAATGAGAAAGTGCCGTGTGCGACCATATGTGTGGAATGATAGAAGGTAGTGTACTCCTGGAGTGAAAATTTGGTGACTAGATATTTTTCTTGCAGAGCAAGTTTTAAGATATGATAGAATGTAGATAGAAAGATAAAATGAAAATGGTTGTACGTACTTAATTGTATAGCTGGAGCAGAACACTTGTACACAAAGTAATTAACTTGAATACTTAATTAGGGACCAAGTCTTTCTAAATATATAAAAAGGTTAATTTATTTATTTTTCATTTATACTTTTTAACGGTATCTCACGTTCATAATTAACAAGAAAGACAACACGACACATGACTCAATAAGTTGGTGAGTTGAAGAAAGAGACGCGCAAAGATTGTAAGCAAAAATCCAAGCAATTGAGAAGTTAAATAAAAGATTTAAAGTTTTTTTATTAAAAAATATCTATAATCTACGTGATTGTATATGATTTATGTGCTATGCATTTTATGGTAAATTAAACGTGTTCAAGGTCGCGATTTTGTTGGTTATGATTTCATATGTTATACTGATTAAAATGTAGCTAGTGAGCTTGGCTGATTATTTTGATGTTTTGAGAGGTTTAGCAAAAGCTATTCCATGATCGGTTAAACGGTCGAGTTTAATTTCATATGATTTCACATGTAATTACCATATACTCAATCATTCTAACAACAATAACACATGAGAAGTTCAATAGTAATGATTATCAGAAAATTTTAGTGAGATACATGTTATAAATCATCAAATATTAGGAGAATTTTAGGATAAATATGCAGGAGGAAACTAGGAAAAATCATTGATAAGAATTTGGATTTCGAGTGTAATCGGGTATAATAGAATGGGCCTGGTGGGCTGGCCTGCTAATCTGCTAAGGACAAGATAACAGTAACGAACATGACGGTAATTATTTAATATTTTATGATTACCCACTTACCCCAAATCTTTAAATTTTACTACCTGAAATTATATATTTTTTTAATATCTCTACCAAATTCCACATGACGACGGAGTGGTATCCTCAATCTCAAAAACCTCACACAGTTTCTCAACAGAACACTGTTTTTTCAAATTAACCAAATATTTGATTCCAATTCCACAATTCATATTTTTATTAAATTCAAAAACTCAAATTGAAATGAGGGATGACGATCCCCTACCGGTATCAACACCTACAACAAAACATACATCATCATCTATATCGATCTCTAGTAACAAAAAAGAAACCCTAGATTCTAGCATATTTAGAAGAAGCCGGTATAAATTTTGGGCGTTTGCCGCCATTATCCTCCTTGCATTCTGGTCAATGTTTACCGGCACCGTCACTCTCCGTCTCTCCGTCGGAAACCTAAACCGATTATCCGATGACATCGCTGGCGGACCTCCTATTTACGACGATTTCGACGTCCTTGTACGTTTTTTTTTTCCCTTACTGTATGTTTTTGTGCCTGAATTATAAATTAATTGATTTGATTTGTGGATTTGAATAGGAAATTGAGGAAAGAGAGAAAGTGGTGAAGAATATGTGGGATGTATACGTTAATAGCCGTAGGATCAAATTACCGCAATTCTGGCAGGAAGCGTTTGTGGCTGCTTATGAGGATTTAACAAGTGACGCACCTGAAGTTAGAGAAGCTGCTATATCAGAGATCGCGAAGATGTCGTTGCATTCGATTGAGCTTGATCCTCTTCCTGTCCGATCAACGGTGAGTATTGTATCTAAATCACTAGATAATTTGATTATTTTAGCACAGTAGTCTATTGTGACAGCTTTTTTGGTTGTATGCATATCAGCACTGTCATATACTCTACATTTGACAGTTTTATTGGTTGTATGCATATCAGAACTGTCATATACTCTGTAATTGTGACATTAGAAAGGATACGACTTCGATTGAGTAACAGGATAGTCTTTGCATTCTTTCAAATGGTGGCATTTTTGTTAATCTGTAGGCTGTTGATGGCAGTCATTGCGTTTTACTCTACCTCTAGCTCTTGAAATTTATGCACTCACTTAAAAGAGATGAGGTTTAAAGTGTATCAACTCTATATGTATAAACACAGGGATACTTGAATTGACAATACGCATAGAAGCTGATTACGGACCTAATGTTGAGTGCTCGATCACCACTATGTAGCTTCAATAAAGGATATCCTAACTTGACCTAGAACATGTTTCTATCTGCGTACCCTATTTTTCTTTAGAGAATAAGAGGAACTTTTAGTCCTATAAACACAATGTAGTATTCATACGGTTTTGAGATACCCGTCATCCATATTGAGTTCCTGAGTGTGAAGTTGGATTAACCAGGGTTGATCATAATCAGTAATGATAAAGTACCTCATTTTGATTAAGGTTTTTACTTATTGATGTACTCTTCATTATATCAAGATATAAAAAATGCAAATCCTCCGAACCAAGGTAATTAAGAGGCTTGACTTAGGTGACCGACCCTTATCTTGCCAGGCGAGAGAGGAAAAAGGCTAGCCCCCGAGTGAAGGATGTAATCTGGTAAAAGTCAAGATTGAGTAAATGACATTTTTATGACCTACAAACAATGAACTAAAAGCATAATATAGAGAAAATGAAAACATAAATACCTGAATCCTAATAGCCGACAGGGAAACAGTTGATAATGATACATTATCAACCCAGAGAAGCTTAAGCGAACTAAAAGTCTTACAAGCTTGTAGTTTTTTATTCTATTAACAAAGAACTTTCGTGAAGAAGATGAGGGTCCATGGAGGAGAGGCAGGATGTTTCTAATATATATTACGAAGTGGATCTAGACCATCAGCTTACATTAGATAACCATCTTACTATAAAGTAAAAAATGTGACACTAATTTCGATGGGTCTTAACCAGGAGACTGGTATACCCTCACAGCCAGAGGGTGTCATCGGCCTAGTTTTGCTCTCAACTGAAGCTGCCTCGCCTGAGCATGTTACAGCTGACTTTGCCACAAGGGTCTGGCCCACCTGTGACTACAATGCTTTAAACTTGACCTCCTTTTAGGCAAATGCTTATGCCTTTGCCTTCTTCATAAATTATCACACTGTAGCTAGTTGACCAGTTTATATTGTAAAGTAATACCACTGGTAAGGATGTCTGTTTGTAAATATAGCGATTGCTCATTTATTTGCAGTTTCTGTAAATGCAAAATCTGTTGGCTGTTTTTTATTTTATTATTTTTGGCAGAGTGGCCCTAGCCTTTCAGTAAATTACGCAAGTGTCTTTTCAATAGATATAAAAAAATGCTGACCAGTTATATTAAGAGTCTTACAGAGCTGTTCTCTGACCTTTTGTAGATTGATAGTCCCAAAAGACTTACAAGCATGCGTAAAGTCTAAACCACTTGTGGGAAGTGAGATAGCATAAATGCACCACCTCTCGGTCTTTATAGCGTATGATCTATTTTGGATTAAATGTACAAATTAAAAGTTCACATTAAAGATCTAGGATTAAGGTCAAGGTTTTCAAAGCCTTAATGCTGGCTGTTTTGACCTACCCAGTTACTTATGAATCAGTCTATTTGAGTTTTTTCAATCTTAGACGTGTCAAACAAAAAAAAAGTAACTACCAAGGTCAAATGGGCCGAAGATGTTGAAAGTAACCAGAAGTGCATCTTTAATACAACCTCCAAAATCTTTTTATTCAGACTTAGATTCTTCTTGTAATAATAGTGTTTCTTTGATTTTGTATTTATAGCATTGGCTTTTATTAAAAAATTTAAAATTGTACAGTCCTTTTGCGGTTTTACCCCTTCTAGATAGTAATAGTTTTTTCCATACTAACCAAAAAGATTATATTTGGAAAGTAGTCCATAACAGGGAGAGAGAGGAGGGTAATCATGGAAATAAAGGCATTACCATATGGCCTTGACATACATAATAATTTTATCCAACTGGCAAAATTTCCCTGACCGTCTGCCACATCTTGAATCTTGATATATGCTATATTTATACGTAAAACTGTAATTTTTTTTTTTTTTTATATATTTCCCACTATGATATAATTGAGGCAGGGTGAAGCTTACAACAATCATATATAGAGGATTTTTGAGCATATTCTATGTAAAGATATAGATAAATCCTGATGCTATCTGTTTTCATGTTTCCAACAGAACTGGCAAGAACTGAGTTTAAGGCAAGCGCAGCAGAACAATGGTGGCCTCCCATTGCAGTAGTTCATAACTTGAAGAAAACTGATGATCATATTCGCGAAGAGCACCACCATTAATACAGGTTGAATCTACTCATTAAATTGCCCATATCGTTTTGCAGTTAGTAAAAGGTAGTTGTGAGAAATTATACCACAGTTTCATATGTTCCTTACACGACAGATACATACACTTCAATTGTATTTATTTATTTAGGAACCACTTTCGGATATCCTGTTTTTATTGTTTATTTCGTGATCAGATGAAATGAAGCAAAGAAAACTGTTTACACTTTTACGTACACAGTATCAATCATGCTATCGTTTTAGTTTAATACTTACGCGAAATATGTAAAAATAATATTTATATTAGTTAGTTTCATCACTAAACAAATACAAAAAAAGTACATAAACAAAAAACCATTGTGGTCTACAGGTAAAGTGTCATGTTTATTATGGATCCTTTGTATCTTGTTTTCCTTGGAATTTTTTCGGTAGACTGCTTGTTTGAAAAATGATGTCATCAGAAGAGTCTTCAGCTTCAAACTTCACTAGGTAAACATTTGAGTGGCCATCTGGGTAAAAAAGTTCATGTTTTCGAGTAACCTGAATAAGAAAAACCTCCTATATTGAGTTTTAGTCTATGTACACAAAAAACATTTAACTATTTGTACATCTATCTCTTTAAAGTACATGGCCTTTGATCTTTAACAACACAAGAAGGTTCAATTCAATAGTTTAGGTCCGTGGATTTGTACATCTTCTAGCGTTGGAGTTGTATATTCATGCAAGTGTAATCATTTATTTACTGACAAAGAAACAAAATTCACATCGTCGTAAAATGCATGCCTCCAAGACTTTGTGTCTACCTTTTGACCGATATAAAACAAATCGTGAGGATGATTATGAAAGAAGATGTAGGCTCGTAAAAAGTATCTGGACTGCAAAAAATTCTTATTACACTATTTTTCGCAAAAAAAGGGGTTTTTCTCTTAGCTGTATATCAGGTATCCTTCAACCAGATTTGCCAAAAGTAAACTAAAAAGACGATATATTTAGCGACTAAAGTGATAATTTATTTATCTTTAACTAGTATCTAATCAATTTTTAACTACTTATTAAGTTGTCACATTAATTGCTATAAGCAAAATTTACTTATACAAACACTAAATATTTATAATAACATCGATAATTAATTAACTAGGATGATTTAAAGATCAGCAAACGTCGTTTGCCAAATCTCCAAGAAAGCTTCCATGATCTCACCATGATTAACCCTAGTATTCAACGACAAATAACATTGCAGAAGTTGCTTCAAATCACTCTCGTCATACATTTGATTTTCAACAATCATCTCCATCATCGATTTCTTGAAGTCTTCATATGGATTCTTCGATGTCTTCACAATCGCAAAGCTTTCTCTTATCTTTCCTTCCACTTTACATGGCGTTAGCTTCTGAAACACAGACAATCTCGCCGGTGATCCCCACTCGGGTAATAACTCACCGCCTCTTGTGTCCTCGTGTATTGATCGCACTCGCTCTGTTGAGAAGCTTCTAGAAGACGAGACTAAGGATTCAGGTTGTTCCTCATACTTTCCGACAGCATCAACAGTGTAACCAGCGCTAAATTCATAGCTATAGTCGCACTACAACAAATATGCAAATTGTGTGCATTCATTTTCTACACAACTTATGAAAATATACATGTAAGATATAATAACTCCTGAGATACTTTGGACCATTGGACCAGTATGTGTAGCTAGAGGATCCATCACATTCACTTATTTTCCCCCTTCCATTTATCTATTTCATATAATATGATTAGTCCACATTATTATGAATTTAAGTTTTTGTAAATGTAATACTTTATGTTTTATTCACACTTAAAAAGTTAATAGCGAGTGCAAGACTAATTTGTCACTTTTAGTTTCTTCTACCTAATTAATTATATATACACTTTTAAATGTCTAATAAGATGTACTGATACAATTTTGTTTCTTTGTTTAGCCGTGGTTTCGATATCATGGGCTACTATTTCACGGGATCAAACTCACTATCACCATACTTGGTCACCGTCAAAAAAGTGTAAATATGTAAGAAAAATAATAATATGGACAATCAATTTCACCTTTTCGTTACTTCGGTTTTTCTTTTTGTAGAATGATGGAACCGTCAATAAGGGGATACGAAACCCTTGGTTGTTATTGGAACTGTAGATTTTCGACCGAGGGGTACTGTCAACATCACGGACTTTAGTGACTACGCGTTTTAGTAAGTACTCTCGAGAGTTGGAACCGCACCAGAAAGCAGAGGAGACGTGGCTCCTGAAGGAAGAATTGCGTGGTGTTTGTTTGAAAGCTGGTGAGGAAGTCGTCGTGCATGGAAAATCGTCAGTGATCACATTGTGGCGTTGACAAGGCGGTGAATGGTGTTCCGGTTTTGTAGAAGGGTTGTTCGTTTGGCAGGATCGAAATATACCAAGTATGAATTTCACCATTTTTCATGGGTGGTTGCCTGTGTGAAATTGATATGGGTTTTGTTACGAACATGAAAATATATAAAAGCCCGCTATGGATACAATAATGCAATGCACTTTTATTTACGGAGTACTTTTCTTATTATGATATGTATATATATACGGTTTTAAGTAATTTTTGGAGACTTTGTTGTTTGATTGTATCATTCTTCATTCTTGTAAGTAGCTCGATATTGATTCAATTTAATACTTCTTTCGTTTCAATTCAATTGTTTACACTTTCATTTAAGTATAGACTAAAATAAGTGTCTATTTTCACTTTCAACCAATCATAAAAGGTTTAAGTGAAAATATAATTTTTTTTATTGATTAAGAGTGTAATCTTACACTTTTTTAAATATGTGTACAATTTTATAATGGTCAACTAAATTAACATGAAAGAGCGTAATACCTATAAAATTCAATAGGTGAGAGTTAAAAACATCGTTCAATATCATATAATCATATACTCCTTTTGTCTCAAAACAATAGTTCAGTTTTGATTTTATGAAGTCTTTCTTTTTCAACTTTGATCATAAGTATATTTGTTTGTGTTATATAATACTTGATGAAAGTTATACCAATGAAAATACATTTAAAACTCAATACATTTATATATTTTGCATCAAGTATTATATAACACAAACAAAAATATTTAAGGTCAAAGTTGAAAAAAAAAAGACTTTAAAAAGTCAAAACTGAACTATTATTTTGAGACGGAGGGATTAATAAACATATATTATTAAATTATTTATATTTGAAAAGATGAATTATATACAAGACGTACATGAAGTAGTAAAAAGGACAGATTCGATTGATAGAAAAAGCAGTACAAAATTGTTCAGGCCAACTTTTCATTGAAGGGTCGAGCTGAGTGACCTGAAAATAAAGCTCAACCACCTAGTTTTGTTTGTACATTTGTATCACCTTGCCTAGTTGCCGTACATTTGTTAAAGATCACAATTAGTACCCTCTAATTACTTGACATTGTGTCCTACTCTTTCTTAAGAGGATGCAGCCTTCAAGGTAATATAGTTAAGCATGTTCATTAATTGAGTCGAAAGTGGACACATCAATTAACGTTCGTCTTAGCTAGTAGTTCTAGCTCCATTTTGAAACCAGTCCGACCCTAAATTGGATTATTAAATGAATACAAATTCAAGTTTTGCTATTTTATGCTAGTAGTTCTACCCTAAAAATACGTTCTTCAAACTACGAACCTTTCAATTTTGATTATAGACGAGTCAGAACTGCTAATCATTTCTAAAATCTTCAGAACAAAAACTAAATCAGAACCAACTTTGCAATTACTTGTGATCAAAAACTGTACTTTATATTAATAATAATTAATAATAATAATAATAATAATCATAAATTATAATATAATAATAATGATAATAATAATACTTTTACCATAGCATAGAAAAAATAAATAAGACTAGTTTAAGAATTAAGAGTATTTGTCCAACATTCTTACATAATGGATATTCACATATTAATAACTTTTAAATCCCTTGGTGATAAGTGTATATGTAAGGTGCTGTCAATAAAATCATATAAAATAGCGGCTCGTTTCTCGAATAGTTTTAACAATAACATACGATGGTGCTGTAAAAGAAACACATAGAGAGGATGACAATATATATTAATACTGAAACTTCTTAATATGAAATTATTTAACAAGATAATTTCAATAATATACAATGACTTATGAGTTTACGCTCAAAAGGAATATAGTAATTATATTTATTTAACTAATAATAGTTATTAGTAATAATGTTAATATTTATATCTATATATATATATATTTAGAAGAGAGTATGACGGAGAAATTTAAATCCTTCATCGTTTTTCACCCTTTATAATTTAATGGTCTTAATTTTTTTTTCATCTAAGTACACTTTTAATCCCTTAAATATTTGATGTATTTATTTAAATTTTAAAATAGACCAAATATTTTATTCATTTATAAAAATTAAAGAGTCTATAAATTATATAAAAAATCTACTATAATATTTTATTCATTTTAATTAAAATTAAATTTATCTCGCGTTATAGCTGGTCTATAAACTATATAAAAAAGTCGACCAAATAAAAATTAAATTCGACCCGTGTCATCACGGGTCTATAAACTATATAAAAAAGTCGGTTACATTATTTTATTCATCTATAATAATTAAATTCATACGATATTATCGCAGGTCACTAAACTATATAAAACTCGACCAAATATTTTATTTATTTATAAAAGTTAAATTCGTAAACTATATAAAAAATCGGTTACAAATCACCTGTAATATTTTATTTATTTATAAAAGTTAAATTCATTTCGTGTTATCACAAATTTAGGACATAGTTATAATATAAAAATAAAAAATCAGATTTATTTTCACTCGAAGAAGAATACGAACTTCAAAAGCCCAAGTAAGTTTATAAAGCCCCAGTTGAGAAAATAAAGCCCATTAAATATTCAAAATGACGAAAAAGCCCCCCAAGGTTTATCAAAAACCACAATAAACATTTTCTTCCCACCATCGCCAGATAAAACCCTGGTATCATCTCCAATTTCACAAAAAACAAAAAAATGATGAAAGCTTCATTCAGAGGAAGCTACGACGCCAATAATTCCGACGCCACCGGTTCCGTCGTACTCAACGCTGGAGGTATCAACTTACGAGCTTCCGTAACCGGCGACACTTTCGTCAACCCTCCTTCCGTTAACGGCCTTACTTTATCCGTAGAAAACCCTGGAGCCTTCACCGTTGACTATAACGTCCCCAAACAGGTACAGTTTAGTGTTTTCAATTCAATTTCAATTTCTATTTCCATTTCCATTTCATAGCTAATTATTCTATTAATTGATTTAATATGTGTAATTAGGATGTACGATTTCAATTTATCAATAGCGTTACGGTCAATGGGAAGCCGTTGAACTTTACGTATTCGCATTCATTAGTTGAGAAGAGTACGGCGTTAGACGGTACGCTTTTGTTGGATACTAATCATAAGGTTTCTGCGAATTACGGATTTGATTCTGGGAATTGTAAGGTGAAGTATGCTTATGTGCATGGAGGTGTGATGACGGTTGAGCCGAGTTATGATTTTTCGGATAATTCGTGGGATGTAGCTGTGTCGAGGAGGATTAATGAGGATAGTGTGGTTAGGGCTTCTTATCAGTCGTCTACTAAGGTTTTGGGTTTGGATTTCAAAAGGAATTCGTTTGCAAATGGAAGCTTTAAGGTAAACTATATCTGAACTTGCACTTACTAGAGTTATTTGTTGTAATTTTTGTAATATTAGTTTATATGACATAATTGATGGAGGTTTTACGTCCGTGATAAATTATGCAAATGAATTTTATCTGGTAGAAACAGTTAAGCATAGAATGGACAACAGAACAGTATATAATCTGTGAATAAATTTAGTGTAGGGTGACAATAGAGATTTCTATGTAGTGATAAAGGAATTGCTGAATCCAACAGGTCTGTTAGTAAAACCTTTTGGAACTGATAATCTTGTTTACTGCATTGGTAAGAATATCCGGGAGCACAACACAACAAGTTAATGGTCATCCAATTAAACAGAAAACTCTTTTTGTCTCATCTACTTTAATACAAGAATAAAGTAACGTGTTCACCAAATATCCTCAATTATGTGATCAAAGGTTTCTTCAGGGTTGCTTGCTAATATGTTCTGCTATGTTTCTTTATGCTTGTCGTATAGGAAGTGAATATAAGAAAAAAAGAATATAATATACTTGACACTTGGATTTTTACATCATCCAGGTTTCTGCATCGGTCAATTTAGCCGAGGAGAAAAAGATACCAAAATTCACTGCTGAGAGTATCTGGGATATCGAGATGTAATTGATGCAAGCCTCCAACTGCGGAACAAAAAATTAAAAAGATGGGTCTGTTAGTAAGTTCTCCTGTTGGGTAATTCTGGAAAAGAAGGTCAGGGTAGTTCTTGTATATACAGTTGCATGATTTCTCGTTTGGTTACTGTTGTTGCGTAATGAAAGCTGAAATGGTCCTCCTTTTTGGAGGTTTACCTCTATCACCATGCCTTTGAACTCCTCATGATTTCAGAGATTTTGTAGTACAATTCCTAGTCTCCATATTTTTTCTTCAGGAGCCATTATTTTATAGATCCATCCATGTCCCTATTGAAAAATTAGAATTACTACATAAATCCAGATGGACGTATTTTATGTTTTGTAAACCACTGATATGGAATGGTTTACTTGATGAGCCAAAAATGGGACTTTGTGAGAAATCTTTGTTTTCATAAATGAATAAGTATTCTGTTCAAATGTAAAACTTGCTTATATCTTTAACGAGGGAGCACAGTTTAATAGTCATAGCACATATATTCAGTACAAATACTACATGAAAGTCACATCTAGGGTTTTGGTATATTACAAGATGACCTTATGAATACCACGCTGAGAAGAAAAGGCTGCTCTTGCTTCATGTTGCATATAATGATTGATCTTTGAGCTTAGATGTTTTTTATAAGAATTCCACTGCCTTGCAATATCTTCTGCTGCCCTTTCTGCATCAATTGAAGCTCCTGGTAAGCCTTTTCCCGTGAATCCTATTCTGTAAATTCCTTTTTTGCCCTTCATGTTACTGAGCCATGAACTTTTGGTATGTCCATTTCCGGACAAACTTTCCTCCTGCAAGAATGTACTTGATCAACCAAAATCAGAGGAAAAGCAAAAGGTACACACGTAGGGTAATGCTGTATTGTCTCCACTAAGCATGCATTATCATGTTGTATTATAATGCATGCCAGTTATTGTACCTTTAACCATGAGTCTGCATTGCTTGTGTAACAAGTTAGTAGGATAACATAAACAAATTCCTCTTCTTTTCCGTCCATGAATTCCACACCGCTAGATGTGAATTTTGTAACCTCTCCAACTACCTATTGAATCCAATTCAAGGATATATTTTTAGTTCTTGATCTTGTAATAAATTGAGTTTAAGTAGGATTATGGCTTAATGGTTTCTTTTTAGAGGTGGCAATCTTGACCCATTTGCTTTAAGATTCAGATTTTTATTGTGATGATATAGTTGTAATCATATTTAATGCGTTGTTTATCTGTAAAAAGGTCTAAAAAGGGACAAAAGAGTGTTGTGGTTCAAGTGTTCAACCAAACCCTTGCCGGTGCAACATGCACAAAATACTCGTTTTGATATTTAATACTCGTTTTGCCGGTGCAGTCTCTTTACCTTCGGGTAAGGGTATGACTGTCTACATCTCACCTCCCCCATATTCCGCTCTCGGCGGGATTGTGTATTGTTGTTGTAACCTGCCCGACACACCCATACTGCCACCTCTAGCTTTTCGTGTTTACCTTGATTTGGCCAGACTTGATATTAGATAATGTCCAATACAGGTGTTTTCCAGTTGCTCTTTTTAGTTTAAGAGGTCCAACCTCAGGTCTTGCAATCCCGACTCTACTTGTGTCTCCAAGAAGCAGTTGAGAAGATACAATCAAGAACCAATCAACAAACCCTAATGGGAACAACTTTAGCAAACCAATTGCAAGCCTAACACTGTGTTCTCGAGTTAATTATAGGGTGGAAAAGAAAAGAAGTGAAAGGATTGAAAATAAAATTGTGTTCTTGAGTTTTTTTTTTTGCAAGGAAAGGAAAAGGAAGGGAAGGAAGAGGAGGGAAAGCTCAAGTGTAATTTTCTTATAACACTTTCCTCCCACTTTTGGGATGATTGGGAAGGAAACTCTTTCTTTCCTTTCTTTTCTCTCCATCTTAAGAACACCACTCCACCATTTTTTTTCTTTTCATTTCCTTTCTTTTCTCTTCTTTCTTTTTCCTTTCTCTTCTTTTCCTCCTAGTTTTTAACTCAAGAACATAGCGTAAAAGATGATCGTCATAGTATGTCTTGGGCAATATGTGTAACTGCATAGATATTAAGTAAAGTAATATAATACCGAGTAATTGAAAAAAGAAAAGAACATAGTTGGATGATGATGTTTTACCTTATGTCTTACTACTAAAGAAACTTGAGCACCATTATGACACAAATTAAGGCTGATCTCCATTCCCGAGTTCCCACAGCCAACAACCAAAACCTTTCTCCCTTTAAACTCAACCCCATTCTTGTAATCACTACTATGCATTATTTTCCCTCCATATACCGATAGCCCGTCTAATTCTGGCACTCTGGGAGCTGCATTATCTCCGGTGGTGATGATGAGCCACCTGCAATGATATTCTGACCCGTTAGCCACCACCCACCAAAGACAAGTGTCAGCATTGTAATCAGCACTTCTAACCTCGTGACCAAACATAGGATGTACAGAAAAGTGTTTGGCATAACCATCTAGGTAAGTTATACACTGTTGTTTCGTGGGGTATGCTGGATACTCTTTAGGAAATGGTGTGTGAGGATGTTGACAAAATTTCTTTGGTAGGTGAAGCTTTAATGAATAATAAGATCTTAATCTCCATAAGGATGCTATACAGTTTTCTTTTTCAAGAATCAAAACGGGTACCCCTTTTTTACTAAGGCATGCAGCACCTGCCAGACCCGAAGGTCCAGCTCCCACAATTAAAGGTCCAGAAAGCCAATCTCGTGTTAGACCCGTGTTCATATTTTGAGGGAACATGTTTTGAACAGGGCAGGGAGCCAAACTTGTGCTTGAGCAATGCTACTAAATAGTTATTTCTTTGCACCAACTCGTGTCAGTCTTTTGCGTACTTCGAATTTGTTTACACCATATTTCATGCACGAGTTCAATGGACTTGTTATTCATAATGTGTGCACTGTTCTCGCTATATTTCTATTTAAAGCATCTTTGTTATGAGTAAAAAACCTATTAAAAACTGGTCTAAATGGTTTGGGGTTCGCACCATTTATAGATAGCGTTATTGTCTGGTAGTGAAGTACATAGGGATATCACACATGATGAGTACCAGCAATCGATTAAGACGTATTGTTTGTGGTTACCAAATTCGAACTCTTAATAATATTCAAGGAAATCTATTAGGTCATGTGTTTTATACAATTGTCACGAAATGTCATGATTGATGATGGTTTTGGTGCTACTTGAATGTGTTATGGGGGGAGTCCACGGCCTAATGAATGGAAGATTTTGTTTGTGGATTTATCAAGCCTTTGTCTTTTGTGTTTGGAGGTTTGGAGAACACGTGTTTGGTTAACACTTCTATATTCTGGTTGACTTTTAACTTATAAGATTACAGTTTTAGAAAGGGGTGAACACTGAATAGAAAATAGACATACAGTAGTGTGTTGCTAATTGAACTTTAAAAGTTTTAGAAAATCCAACTTATAGTTTTTGTACCATTTTTATTTTTTAGGTTAATTTTGAAGTTGGGCTTTTTAAGTCGACTTCCGACTTCTTTTGAAAGAAATGAAAAAGAAGCGGAAAGAAATAAAAATAAAGTTGCATTTTGGAGATTTTTATTAAGAAAAAAGAGAAGAGAGATCACAGGAGAATTGTGTTTATCTTATATGTTTATTTTATCTCAGAGCATGCAGAGTTTGTCGTATGTGGCTATAATTTTTCGGTATTTGACGCCGGTTCTTCGGCATTAACCACTTCCCGGCCAACGTTAAACCTGACGCTAAAGGCTTGTCTTAAGTTCTAACATCGGATTTAAGGATTTTTTTTGTTCGTTTTCTTTCGATTTATTGGTCTGAAAATAATTATTGATTTTATTTTCACACCTAGTTAACTAATATCTTCACGTAACATTCAATGTTAAACGTGACAATGAGTTTAACGCTGAAATAATACAACCACTGCTCTTATAACTTTTTCTTTAAAAGATACTAAGGAAACAATGCTAACAAAATTTTAATAAATACTTTTAGAAGATGTTTGAGATTGTTTATTTGTAAGTACTTATCTGCTTAGAAAATAAGTAGATGTCACCTTACTTATTTTTAAATATTTATTCCTAAGTAAATAAGAAGATTATCAGTTTTCAGAGAGGTATTTAGATATACTTATATGCTATTAAAATAAACAAATAAGTAATAAACACTTATGTAAACAATCTCAAACGTCCCTTAGTATACGTTATATTCATTCAACATACCAAAAAGAAGTTGATTTTTTTTCTACTCATGGAAACAAAAACCAAAACTAACATATTTCATCATTTTCTCTTTTTTAAATTTCATTTTATTTCATCTTTAAAGTGTCCGTCCTCAAGTTTACCAACTTGATTTACTCGCGAATGAAAATCCAAATAGTAATGAGAAAACACGTGTAATCAAAATGGCCTCCGAAATTGGTAATGGTATTTGTGGTGGCATCACATCGGATCTTTTCGCTTTGCGTACAAGGAAAAATTAAGAGAAGAAAAAAGTAATTAATCCATACATATCACACGATTTTAAAAGGGAAGTTGACAGAAACAATTTTAGCACGTGACACAAAATAGAGTGATTAACATTTGGATAATTGTCTATTCAGCATTCTGTTTGGAATTAAAATAAATAATTTCAATCAAAAGAAAATATTTCGGTGATCTGTAACACACTAAACTTTTAGTTATTAAAAAAAAGGTATTAATAATCCAACTTTGATACGAAACCATTGGTTTATCGTTTAAAAAACGTTTGACCTTCACCTAATCATACATGCATATATCACAGACAAATATATTGGTTCCTCCAACATAATTAGATTGGTTATGAGCATTAAACCAACTATAATCTTATTCCAAGTTTACTTTGAATATATGCTGCACTTAGCCTCATGCTTAATAAAAACATTAGCTCTACGTAACTTGCTTTTGATACGGTTTAATTTTATTACGGTATGACACCAAAAGCTGATGACGGATATACATCGCATCCACAAACTGCGTCTCACGAAATACCGCACTTGATTTAATTCAAACTAACATAGGACGCTGTCTTTTGTTTGCTTGACAATATAACAGGTATCGAAAATCAAAAATTCCAGATCCTGGTCTTTTATGTCACTTTGCAGTACAACTCTCCTTGCACGGCACAAGCGCATTTTCTGGGATGTTACTTCTTACTTAAATCGGCCTTGGAAAGACATGATGGATCCAGCTGATGAAAAAATAAGATATACTTAAGAAGTTAAGGGAACATTTTTGAATATTAATCTCTTTTAGGTAAACTCAAATACAATAATCAAGCCCTGCACGAACATGGGAGCTGGCTACCCTGATAGATCAGGTCAAGTATTTAAGTGTTTCAAAACATGACCTCATTTTTTTTACTCTATCTGTTTTGTTTTTACTTACCAAGTAGCATACATAACCCAAATCTTAAGAAAATGTAGTGAACACTTTCGAGTTTTAAAGTACAGCATATGCTAAATGAAAAAGAGAAGAAACATACCACCAATGACAGGATTCAGACATTGAACCAAGAAGAATATTTTAACTAACATAAATATTGATATCCAGTATTGAGTAAAAGCCTCATATCTGACCTATGAAGATAACTCGAACAAGTATTTGCTTAAAATCAAATAAAATCAATCATTCAACAATAAGATAAAATATTGAATACAACCTTTGTATTACTTACCTTATTAATAAGGTCAGGCCAGATAAAAACATCTTGTGCCTATGTGAGTGAGAGCTATTGGCTTCCTGTTGTTGAATCATGTCAACAAATAATGTATATAGCGGTTTTATTCGATATCTATCCACCCCAAATGGCTTATGTCCTAGCTTCTTTTGCAGTCTCAGAGTCAGTACTAGCTAAACCAAGTTCTTTCTCAATTTTTGCCCAAGCAACCAAAAGATTCGGAGGGAACTTCTTCCTCATCGTCCTGATCATTCCTTTTGCGTCCTTAGTTCTGGACCTTTTAGCCAACCCTTCAACTAAATACTTCAGCGTATTGAAATCCGGTATCTTGTTGACCTTTACACTGTGTTTAAACAACTTATACCCAGTCTCAAACTGTTCATTCTTACACAAATAAAATAACAAAGTCCTAAATGTGGCAGCATTTGGGTTACAACAATTTTCTTCCAACTTATCATAAACCTCCTTTGCTTCTTTCATCATTCCCTTCTTACAATAACAAGTCATCAAATAATTATAACTTATCGTATCAGGTTTCAACCCCGCGTTACTCATTTCCTCAATCATTCTCTTGATGTTCTCAGGCTCACCATCAACAGCATTCATCAACCTAACGTTATTCGCTGCAACATCAATCACGCACCCCCTATTCACCATCTCATCCCACACCTTCTCAGCTTCAGTAACATTTCCTTTCTTATACAACGAATGTATAATCGACGTATAAGTAATCCCAGAAATCGGAACACCCTTTTCATCCATTTCCTTCAATTTCTGTATTGCCAATTCAGGTTTACCAGCATCACAAAACGATTTAACCAATATCCCATACGAATACTCATCCAGTTTGAACCCATACTTCACAGGCATTTCATCAAACAGTTGGGGTGCACGGTCAAAATTCTTAGATTTCACACAAGCAGTAAGTAAAGCATTAAACGATAAAGATGATTTAGGAGTTTTAAGCGTTTCCATCTGATTATAAGTATTTAAAGCTTGCTCAAACATACCAGCAATACCGTACGATTTGATGAGTGAAGATAGAAATGATTCATCAGTGATTCGAGGATCACTCTTGTGTGATTCAATTAGGGTTTCAATATCTGAAAACCGGTGAGATTTCGCAAGGCGGCAAACGGTGATCTGTTGAGCATGATATGCGGATCCCGGTGACGATGTAGAGTGGTTGTTTTTGACGGTTGAGTAAATATCTAGGGCTTTATCGGTATCATGTTCGGTTCTTAGTTTCGATTTGGCTTTGGAAATGGTCATGGAAGCTGAGTTTGTGGTGGTGGTGGTGGCGACGGCGGTTGAGAGATGGCGGGCACGACGGAGGATGGCGGAAGACGATGATGACGCCATTTTAGGGTTTTGGGTTTAGCAGGGAGTGAGTGTGGTGTAGTGTGTATCGCTTGCTCAGAGTCCATATATGACTGGTTTGGGCCTTTGTTGACCCATGGGCTAATGTTTAACCCGCCTAAGAGTACAGCAATTTGCTATTGGTCTTATTGCAAGTACTCGTAAACTTTTTTTTAAAAAAAATTAATTATAAATGCAATAATGAAAAATTCAGCGTTAGATATTTTAATTGTTTAGCAAATGCTAAACAAAGATTATGATCAAATAAGAGTTGTTTTTAATATTCGACAATAACTTTTCCGTTATAACTATATTTTGATATAAGTTACAGAACTAATTAACGATGAAATGACCTTAAATTTCCGTTATAACGACCTCAAATTTTACAAAATGTAACACCATATTAATATTAACATGTTTAAAGTTAACGACTTATTTATTTGCATTGTGTCAAAAGAAAATTAAAATTCAATTGGATGGAAGTCGAACGAAATTTAATGTAAGAAGAACATGATCAAGAGACTAAATTTTTGTCGGTGTTTGAGTTGTCTATTCATTAACCAAAACTTTTACGTGTATGTACTACGCATTGATGTTTCTTGAGAGAACTTTCAAAAAGGAAAGCATTTGTCAAACAATTTGGCGTTACTGAAGGCTGTTAAACAAACATTATATTCATCCTTTCTTAATATTGAAGTATGGTTATATCCTTATAATAATAAAGTTGATAGGATTACATAGTCTTGGACAACGAGACGTTGATTAAAAAGATATAATCGACCAGCATTAACTTTTGCTTATTAATATATGCAACACACAAATAACACTAAATTTACTACTCATTGTTTGTATACGTATTTATTTCTGAAATGAAAAGTAGGCTATTATCTTTTATTAGGATTATGATCATAGATAAATTGCCTTTTTCCATTTAATAGCTATAATAAGTTCAATAATGGGCGTCATAGTGTTTCGTGGGGCATCCTAATTCCTAAAAGTCAAAAGAAAAAAATTCAGCGAACCCTGAAGTTTTCTCAAAAGTGATAAGCTTAAAAGATATGTAAATTACATAGATCTCCATAAATTGTTTATTTGCAGGTTTAGTGTAACAAGTTGTTTGTTTTTGCATTGTTAGTCTCAAGTCTTTTGGTGTCAAAACTTCATACTACTATTTTGGTGTAAAAACATCTAATGATTCTAACATTTTTACTACTTTTAGTTAAAAAAATCGTTAGCAAAATATGATCATCTTGAAGGTGGTCCCCGACGACAAAAGTGGATAACATCAAACCATTCTGGTTGCGTACATTATCGAGCTCCCAGAATTTAATTTCGTGAAGGGAAAAACTGCATGGTAAGAGTGAGAGCAACGCATAAGGACATAAATGGACTCTATAAAAAGTCAACTTTTACAAGAATAATAAGCATTTCCATTGTGACATGTTCTATGTTCAAGTTGAAACTGGAAATGATGCAATGTATTAAAGCCAGACATAATTTCAGATATAAAAGAAGTCAACAATATACAGAATCTTAGATGCACAACAGAGGATTAAAAAACAAGCAAGTTGGCATAGGTTGATTCCTTCAATGGTCCTAAGCAAACGGAGATCCAGAGTCACATAAACTTTTTCTGGATTTAATTATACATATAGAGATAAAATAATAATTTACATCAAAATAGTAATAAAATAAAATAATACTCATATAAGTAATTTAAGCTACTTACTACAAACAAGAGTTACCAAGTGCCTACTGTTTCCCCATGTCTTTTCCAGCGAACTCACCACTACCGCCTCTGCCACCACGTCCAAAAGATGAAACTGCAGTCGTAACGTCAAGACCGCCGCCAATGGAAGTCATCAGCGCTGAAAGACCGTTGGTGGTTCCACTACCAGCAGCCATACCCAACCCGAGAAAATCTAGAGTTGTGTGCTTAGGCCCATATACGGATGGAGTCCCCATCATGAGTTCTTCCAAACCCGACCTTCCATCATAGCCCACTCCGAGCCCGAGTCCAATGGTTGCACCACCATCTGAGTCATCTCGGTCGAGTCCAAATCCCCTAAGAAGCGATGCACCGGAGGCAGATGCACCCATTTGAGCAGCTTTCTGAAGTAATGCGGTTGCTGACATGGTTGGCTGAGGTGGCGGAGCATATTGGCGAAGCTCCGGTCCAGCTGTTCTGAAAATTGAAGAGCCCTGATTGGTTGATAAGCATAGTGATATGGGCTCATGATTTGAAGATGGTAATGTAAGATCAGGTGTTTTTGTAGGTTGGGTCATGGAATGAATCAGGTCTTTGAATCCAGTTGGTTGAGGTTGTGGTTGTAAACTTTTGGATGCAGTTGATGATGCAAATAAGCTTGCAAACACACTGCTGCTTGTGCTTCCAGTATTGGCTGAGCTGCAGCTACCGCTACAGCTTCCAGTCAAACCCGCCACCAATTGTGGCGAATCGTCCATAACGGGTCTAGAATCATGATTTGACTTCGAAACTTCTGACATTTCTGCAAGCAAAACCAGCAAAATATAAAGATTCCCTTTTTCTTTTGTCATCTTTACGAAGATTTGCTTGATATGGATCTCCAAATGATTTAACAAAGCAACAGCAAATGACAAACAACATAACAGCAGGACAAAACAGAAATTGAACATTATAAGATAGAAATACTCGCTACTTGTTAAACCTTATGTTGTTATACCTGGAGTTTTTGAAATACACAAAACTGAAGATGCTAAAGGAGTGGAGGTGGGCGGAGGTGGAGGTGGCGCCAGCGGTAATGTAGGTGGTGATGCAGCTGACGTTGATTGCGGTCCTGATTCTAAAGATTGAGGCTTTTGGTCTTCATCTTTCTTAGGTGATTCATCTTCTGGTTGACCTTTAGCACTCTCCACCGCTAACGCATCACAAAATGCTCTATGGGTAATAAAGCTATCCCTCCTTCACATACACACACCAAAAAAAAAAAAAATCTTCAGCATTCAAACAAATATTCAACTTTGCTTACATGTTTAGCCAATAACAAAAGACTTACAGAAATATCTAACCTTGAAAACAAAGTCCCACAATCACATTTATATTCTCGGGTTCCACATATCTTCAAATGAGCCTTCCAATCAGACTGAACTGCGTATTTCTTCGAACACTGATCACATTTCCATTTCTTCTCACCGTGCTTCCTACAGAAATGCTTCTTAATCCCTGTGAGGTCACCTAAAGCCCGTGAAGGATCATGATGAACACACGATGGCTCAGGACATACATAAACTCTCTTCCTAATCTCTTTACTTGTCCTCTGTTTAAGCTTCCATGGCAAATTATGTCCTCTTCTATGAAGCTGCAAGTTTTGGTCTCTTTGAAACCCCTTATTGCAAATTTCACAAACAAATCGATTCGTAGCCATTAACGTCTTCGGTGATAAGGCAATCACCTCAGCATCTGGATCTATATTTTTGAAAGAAAAAAAAAGTATCTAACTCAATTTCAACATAATAAGCCCCAACACTAAGATTCTAATAAGTATAAGCTGAAATCATTTACTCACCAATATAGGTATTTCCTAACAGTAAAGTAACTCAAATAGAAACAACTACCAGCTAAGATTAATAAATTAAACATCATAATCACAATTTATTAAATTATGAAAAAAATAGCTGAATCCAAATGTTACCTGGCATGCCGGCTAAATTCCGTTTACGTTTCACCGACTTTTCTGTTGGCGTCGCCGTCTGATTCCCCGGAGATGAAACACTAGCTTCCCCGGAAACGTTAGACTCGTTCACCGCCGACGAGTTATCCAACTCAGTAGTCATGATGACTCAATTATTTCTAGGGTTTTGCTTCAAGTACTTCAAACACTATATTACTATTATTGTTCTAGGGTTAACAATCAATCAAACTAAACATTTGATTGCATCTATGTCGAATCAAAACTGAAATTAATCAGCAAACTAAAAAAAGCCATATCACAAATTCAGCTCAAGTGTTCAGCTCACAGTGAATTTAGTAATTTAGTCACCAACAGTATAAAAACAAGGGTTTCGGAGTTTTAGAAATTAGCTCTAATTTTTAGCTATATTGATCGAAAGAAATATCGATAGAAACAGATCACTAGAATCCGAGATTAAAGCGGAAATAATTAATATTGAAAATTAAGTTTGATGGAAAGATCTTAGAAGAAAAAGTGAAAATTTAGATAGAGAGAGAAATGGCAAAAAGTCTTCGTTTAGAATTTATGAATAAAATATAAATATTTTGAAAGAGGCCAAATTGGGATAGACATTAAAACCAAACATTTGGTGGTCTAACGATGGTTAGTTTTTAACTAGCGGTTTTAAGTAACCATAGTTAGATTAGAATACGTGTTTGTGGCTTCATAAAGTCAAACTACTTTTTGTCTTTGGCCTTTTTAGTTTGAGGCCAATAAAGGTTCAACACGTGTTACGAGAATATTTTAGTATCTCAAATTCTTAAGTTTTGTTATGGTTAATCCACTAGTTTACATGACTTAAACAAATTTTACGCGTTGTTAACAATAACATATTTAAAATGATCATTCATCTCTGTAGAATAAAAAAAATGAAGTTATGTGAAATAATTTCTATTTGAAACGATAAACAATCACACTGAAACTCTAAACTCTAAAATCATTTTAAGTTAAATGCGATTGAAAATATAAAAAGGGATGACATAATAGATAGATGAGTGGAGATCATGAGGGAAGAAAAAAAGTTAGGGAAGAAGTGAAGCAAATCTCAACAATTGATTTAATAATAAATGAATTTTAAAAATTATAAAAATTTTAAAATTTAATATTAATCACCAATGAATGTTAAAAACGTTTTTAATAAAAAAATCAAGGACTAAGATTTGCTTCCCCCCTCCCCTATATTTTAAAGTTTCCCTATGAATCCTTCCCCTATATAGATGTATCTAAACTCTACTATCCATAATTAGCAGAGGAGATGAATATCATAATTTTAAGTAGCAATATCATATTAAACAAAATTGTGGACATGTAAGAATTTGTAGAAACGGAAGATTATTGAAAACTAGTACACAAAAGTAAGAGTCCTAAATACTTATTATAAGAAATTAAATATTATGTTTTTTATTAATATAATTTTAAAATTTTATATATTTAACTTAAAATTAAAATTAATATAAATATATATATTAATGTAAATATTAAGTTTATGATGTAAAAAAAAGACTTAGAATGAAACACTAGGATATGTTGATTTTTAATATAAAGATAGATATTAATGTTAGTTTATTGTTAAGTTCAAAATATTCAAAAAAATATTAATAATAAACAAGAAGATAAGTAATACAAAATTAGTGATTATATATTAATATTAATTTAATGGTAAGTTTAACATATAAAAAGAATCGCCAAAAAGATAGAGTAATAAAAAGTTAGTGACAAATATTATGTTAGATTATTATATGTGTGTTATAAAAAATTAAAATTATATTTTTATTATAAATTTTTGGTTGTGTTGTTTAATAATCATAAAAGAAAAAAGAAGTTAAGTTGATGATGTGTCAAAATATTAAGGGTATTAGGTGGTAAGCTTAAAATTAATGTAGTCTTCTTTATATAGAGTAGAAGAAGATAATGCGATAAAATTTCATTTTTTTTTCTTATTATGCTTAAGAATTCATCTAGATGCTAGATGAAATTAAACCAATAGCTACATCCCTATATAACATACACAATATTTTAAGATACAAAAGTTATGAACAGTAATATATAAGTGAACTATAAATTAAACCTTTTTTATGGAAGGAAAAAACATAATGTATTAATAAAGTACAATCTTATTCACTTTTAAATCTATAAAAAATACCGAAGAATATTTATGCTACTTGGTCAAAAACAAAATTAGTGATTATATATTAATATCAATTAGACATGAAAAAAAAAAAGCTTTTAGAATTCGAACTCCAAACTCATTGGTTCATAAACTTGATTGCTGAACATTTAGATTGCACTATAAATTGTTTTTTAATATCAACATTGATATACATACTCAAACGAACCGCTAGAAAAATGAGCCCCTTATATGTTTGAGCCATGTACGTTCGCCCATGTTAAATATACAGATATATGAGCCTGGTTTATTCTGTATTACATGACTCTTCAACTCATATCATTAAACTAAAAATCATTGAATTAAATTATTTTAACTATTTTTGTGATTGATTAACAACTCAAAGTTTGCTTGTTAAGTCAAATAAATATAAACATTAGTAGTTCAATTCTTTTATTTAATTTAAATTGTTGATTAAGTCCAAATTACTATTTTATGTTAGTTAAGATCCACCAATTTCATGTATGTTTGATCAAAGAAACTTTGAGGAGTTAACCAACTACGGAGTAACAAAAATAGTTAAGTGGTTGAATAACTAAATTAGTGAAAACACGTAAGATTTTGAGATAACTTTACGTAAACATAAAAATTTAAAGACATTTAGTAGGGGTATTTGGTATATCTAATTAATTTTTTTTGCACTTGGTGGATGTTTGACTTACTGAAAGTAAATTTGTTCTCTTAATTCTTAATAAAATATAAATAAAATCAAAGTTAACGTAAGTCAACTAATAGAAGTTAACTACCAAGTCAACAATTCTAAACTGCTACTATGGTATACATTTTAAGTCACACAAGTTCAGAATTCTATTAGACAAGAGTCTCCTACAATGTAACATAATGTAAACGGAATTAGTTAGGATGGCAGTCAAGTTAGTCATAGTTGGTTTAGTACTGTAACTTCTAGAAGTGCCAAGCTTACAGTATAAGTTATGTATATGTATTATTGAACTCAATTAATTTACTTCCTCAAAATAGATTCATAAATTCTCTCTCTAAAATCTAGTTTCAATTAACAAAATGGTATCAGAGCTTCATCTAACTGTGCTTAGTGCTCATGTAATTCATGCCATAAAGCAGATGCAATGTTAACAAAGCTAAGATTGTTTGCTAATTGGATCAATTTAATTGAAATTTACTAGCGTAAGTTGAAAGGACTGTCGAATGAACTAGATGCACTTGAAGCACCATATGCATGCATTTGCAAATGTGTATATGATAATGGGAAATCAAATGGTGAAAGGGACAAGAGAAAGAGGTTAATACAATTTCTAATGAGACTTGATGAGAGTTACACTAATGTTAGGGTCAACTACTGATAACGCAACCTCTACCACTAGTTTCAAAAGCATACAACATGCTAAGGCAATAAGAGAAACAAAGGGAAACCAATTCACATTCACCTATAGTTCCAACCATTCTCAATGTCAATACCAAAATCACTCCAAACAACCACAAAACTTTCAACCATACAAAAGAAATAATCCACAAAATTAATACAAAAAGAAAAGTACCTTTAAGGAAGGGGTAAACTGTGTAACATGCAATAGGGAAGGTCGTACCGTTGCATAATACTACAAGAATGTGGGTTATCCTGTAGGTCATCCTCTACATGGTAAGCACATACCACTATATCAGAGGAACAAGGAAGAGCTATAAACATGATTGTGGCAGATGAAGACACACCTATGGACAACAACTCTACAGGCTCTACCAATGCATCAGAAATGGTTGTACATGAAAGAATTGATCAATCACCAAACCAATTGAACTAGGTACTCTTGATGTTGCAAAACAAATAAAACCTTATTGAGGTCCATATGGCAGGTATTCATTCTTTCAATACTTCACACATAGTAAGGTTTAAAGATGTTTGGATAGTGTATAGTGGGGCTACTAATCATATATTCACAAATTAAATCTCATGCATAAAACATTTCAATGCAACCAACTTGTCATTGTCACCTTACCAAAGAAACAACATGTACCAATTCATATAATTGGATCTTTTACATTGAGCTCACAATCAACAATGTTTTATATGTCCCAACCTTCACATACAACCTACTCTTGGTACGTTATGTTCTAAGAGGTACACTAACAATGTTCGTTTTCACCCATAATGCATGTTTTCTTCAGGGCCAGAATGAAAAGATCACAACTGGTTCTCTCTCTGATGGAATCAATATATTCTCCTCGGAAGTTAAAGCACCATCAAATGCTTAATCTACTGTTTTGAATGTGAATACAAACACCTATCTTTGGCATGCTAGATTAGGACATCCATTATTTCATGTTCTTAAGAAAATAAAGTCTCTTTCTTCTCATGTATCTTTCATTCTTCTCATGTATCTTTCAATTCTGAAAACATATGTAGTATATGTCCTTTATCAGAATATCATGCATTACCTTCTGCAAAACATATGCTCATCAAACTTAAAAAGTTTACATTTATTAAGACACTACCGCTGACAAAATCATTATAAGCAGAATATCATATTTGATGAAACCAATTTCCCGATTGATACATATCATATCCACACAACTACACATTTTACCAATCAAACTCCAAATAAACACACAATTCCCTCCATTACACCATCTCCAATCATAAGTATCCCACCAAACTCCCTTTACACCCTACTTCCAACACCCACACTACTACTCCACCAAAACAATCTATTCCTACAAGAACTTCAACAAGGCACAAACAACCCCATGTTAAACTTTAAGACTACCATTACACACTCCCAATTACATCCACCACCAATGTTGTTAACCATCTATCATCCAAATATCACCACTCTCATTTCCTCAATTATAAAAATATTTCCACAAATTCCACTTATTTAAGTTGTCTAATAGATAAATTAGTAGGACCCACTACATTTAATTAGGCATCTAAATATTCTAAATGGGTTGAAGCATTGACTAAAGAAATCACTGCTCTTGAACAAAATCAAACATGGGATCTTACTCCCTTGCCACCTAGAAAAACCCATATTGGCAGTATATGGGTTTACATAATCAAATATCACTCAGATGGCACCATTGAAAGATTTAAATCCAAGTTAGTGGCAAAAGGACTTTCCCATAAAGAAGGTGTGGATTATAAAGAGACATTCTCTCCAGCAGCTAAAATGTCCTCTGTTAGAACACTTCTTGCGACAGGTGTCCACCATGGTTGGCATATTGAACAATTGGATATCAATAATGCATTTTTTTCATGGTGATCTCAATGAAAAAGTATACATGGCTATTCCACAGGGTTACTCTAAACCACTACTTCCTAATATGGTTAGCAAGCTCAAGAAGTCCTTATATGGACTTAAACAAGAAAACATGTGATGGTTTGAGAAATTATCTACCTTTTTGAAATCATTGGAATTCACACAAAGCTATGGAGATATATCTCTCTTTATATTGGACAACAACAATAATGCCATATCCATTCTAGTATATGTTGATGACATTATTATTGCTGGCAACAACAAACATTTCATATCCCAAGTCAAACATCAACTTGATGTCACTTTTAGCATCAAAGATCTAGGTCCTCTTAACTACTACTTGGGCACTGAATTTCTCATAATTCCATCTGGCCTCTCTATATCTCAAAGAAACTATGCCCTTGAAATTTTAAACACTACTGGTGTTCTTTCCTCCAAACCTGCAGCCACACCTCTTGACCCAAATGTCAAACTAAACCATACAGATGGTAATGTTGGTAAACTCATCTACCTCACAGTCACTAGGCCAGATCTTTCCTTTGTTGCTCAAACTCTTAGTCAGTTCTCACAATCTCCCATAACACCTCATATGAAAGCTCTAATTAAAACTTTGAGATATCTCAAACTTTGTCCAAGCCCATGTCCATGTCTTTTGTTTCCCACATTCAATAATCTCAACCTCACCACATATTTGTGATAGTGATTGGGGAAATTGTGAAATATCCAAAAGGTCTATTTCTGGTTATGTAATATTTATAGGCTCTAGTCTTATATCCTGGCAATCAAAGAAACATAATGCTGCCTCAAGATCATTGACAGAGGCTGAATATAGAGCTCTTGCAGTTAGTACATCTGAAGTCAGTTAGTTAAGATGCTTACTAAAAGATCTCAAAATTCTGATCCCTACACCTATGCTAATGATGTGTGACAATGTATCTACAATTGCTCTAGCCTCCAATCCAGCCCAACATGCAAGAACTAAGAACATAGAGATTGACTGTCATTTTGTAAGGGACAAGATCAAAGCAGGTCTCATTCAACCAATCTACATTCCTACACCTCTCAAACAGTTGATATCCTCACCAAAGCCTTACACATACCTCTAAACTTCAATTGTTTGTCCAAGTTGGGCATGTCAATGCTTACTCCATGTCCATTTGCGAGGGAGATAACGAAATTCAAGTAAAACCAAAGTCGACCACCAAGTTAACAACTCTAAACTCCTACTCTGTTATACATTTCAAGCCACACAAGTCCAGAATGCTGTTAGACAAGAGTCTCCTACAATGTAACAGAATGTAAACGTAATTAATTAGGATGGGATAGTTGGTTGAGTACTATAACTTCTAGAATTATCAAGCTTATATTTATGTGTATGTGTATTATTCTAACTCAATTAGTTCAAACTCAATTAGTTCAGTTCATCAAAATGAACTCATAAATTCTCTCTCAAAACCCTAGCTTCAGTTAACAAAAATTCTTAGATCAACCATCATTAAATAATTTTAATAGGGTTTGAACCTAATTATTTCCTTTTTTATTACGTACAGTAAACGAGAAACCTGCATACAACTTAAAATATGATATGCTTATAGGTGATGTATCTGTGAGGCTTAACTAGTACCTTAGTACCTTAATACCTAATACCTTATTATTAATTATTATTAAAAAATGAAATGAAAATTAATGGGTCGTTTATGGATTAATTAGGTAAGTCAATTCAATTTAGCGACTGCTGGAATTAGTCAAACAGGTTTGGTTGTTGTAAATTGTCGTATTCTTAGAAATAGAAATATCAAAAGATGTATTATGTCTTGTTTTTAGAAACATCAAACTGAATATATACTCGTAATGAAATCGAAATTCGCTTTGTGAAAAGTCGTATGTTGCGTACCCCATTTTTTTTCTATATGTTTAATTTAATTAAATAACTTTAGGTCTGGTCAAAACTCTCTATACAACTTCAATCTTGATTTAATCATTTATTTTCATTCACCAATTCCTTTGCTATTCGTAGTTCACAAATTCATACGATCCCTCGTCCTTATGAGGGCCTAGCAATGGATCGGATTGTGATTTAAAGATGATCCGATTCTATCTATATAATTTATTAGATTGAATAATATATCTATTAATTCAATAAGTAATTTAATAAATCGATTCATTAAGACGGATCCTACTTGGATCGATCTGCAAATCATCCGTATCGATCCATTTAAAATTATGATAATAATAAAATTAAACAAAAAGTTCATTCTAAGATTTTGATTATAAACATTTGTATGATCCATTAAAATGTTTGTTTTGTATTTTTTTTTCTTTTTTAATAAATATATTATGTTCTTCATTGAACAAATTTAAGTCTAATATACCAGAAATGCTAGATAATTTATGAGCTGGGTTACACCATTTCCATGGGTAGGTAACCACATAAAAAATGGAACAAATATTTCGTTAAAATATCTATTTTTCTCTCTAATTAATAAGATTGAAGCAGAAGTGGTGCAACAGACGTACACGTGATTTATAAAAGAAGGTTTGAAATCAATTCTCCATGAAACACAAAGCGATTTCTTTTGCTCAGATTTGACAAAGAATATAGTCTTGCTATATATCTTTGTATTAATATTAATTGATTAACTGATGTATACATTATCGTGAGTTCTCATAATGAAACAGAGACTCTTCAAGATATTTTCACTGTGAATTTGTGATTGGAACAGTGACATTATTTAGTCTCCATAATCGCACCGTGATTTTATGATATTTAAAAAACATTTTTGCAAAAAAAATTAATGGACAGGTTCAGATATGTTGGATATGGATCGGATCACGATCTATTTTATTAGATCACGGATCGGATCGTAATCCATTTTAATTGGATCACTAATATATCGGATCAAGATCCGATCCACAACAACCCTACTTTGGAGTATGGTTATGTGTTTGAACCAAAATTCTTTTTCTTCTAAATCTAAAACAATCTTTTGTTATATTTATCAAACAACCGGTGATTTAGCCGTATTTCAAGTACAAATTAAGAGGAAATTTTATGAGCAGCCAGCTATACATAACATTAGGTGCAACAAATAAGTTTATTTTGAGAGACTAAACATATATTTTATATAATTGTAAGATAATAATGTAAAATGTAAAATCACTTTTATCGTTCTGTTAATAACATATTTATCAACCCATAAATTAGTACCTAAAGTGAAATAAGAAGTGGTGAACGTGTCTAGATGATGATGAGGATGTTTAAAGGTTCAATTATTTTCCCAAAACGGGCTTTCGTGTACAAGCAGTAAGAATTTCACTTTGTCATTTTGTAGTTGCTTTCTATGTTTGATGCTTTTCAACTTTACGTGGTTGGTGACTTGGTGTTTTGTACAATTTCTACGGTTCTTATCTCTTTATTACATAGTTTCTTCTTGGTCCACTTTGTGTAAGTTGTTAGCATGATTTTGTCTTTTACGATCAAATGTTTGAGTTATGAAATAAAGACATGATATATATCGACTAATAATTAGGTTTCTAATATTTGACCGGGCGAATCTTACAAGTTGTACTTAGCAACGATAACATGTCCCCCAACAAAATTGGTCACTTTAAATGACACGATAAATATGACTAAATTCACATAAACATAACACAACTTATTATTATGATTATTATTATTATTATGATTATTATTATTATTATTATTATTATTATTATCTGTCAACACATTAACATCTAGCTACCTCTTACTCTTCACCAATTTATCGACCATAGTTTTCTCGAATGCGGAAGGAAGTTATATTAACCATACTAACAACACACTAGCATCAACAAAGTCCAAGTTGCAAGTCGCACCTAACATATACAATTAAATACCTTATCGACGGTAGGGCCCACCTTCCTCGCCTCGATCGTGGTCCCCACCTTCCCTCACCGCTTCCCCGGCCTCCGTCATCCTCCTCATTTCTTCCTCTTGCCTTCTAGCTATTTCACTTTTGATTTCTGCCGGTTGTCACCCTCCTCGTCCGCCATCCCATTGCATTTCGCGTTGTTCTACCATCAATTTTTCATCGCCCTAAGCACACAAGGTGCATTCTAAGATAATCGATTCTCTTCTAGCCGACAAAACTTCATCAAATTAACGTTATGTTGCTGACATCAAAAGACTTGGCCAACACTTCTTAATCCTACGTTATTAGAATCGATGTCTTTCCTGCTACATATTGAGTAGGGTAGTCTTCTAATGTCATTGTAAACCCCATGAATAGAAATGACTCGTTGTTGAACGACATCTGAGCCATCGGATAATATCTTGGCACCACAAATACATCACCTTCTTCAACTTTAATCCTCAAGTTCCAATGTGGTCCCACCATCGATCCCTTTCAACAATAAAAATATCACGAAAAACTCAAAACCATTAATATGATAACAAAATCTCGTGACATAATTAAGTTTTGAACAGCTGATTACCTTGGTTAGATTCACCATAAACACACCGAATCACTGTCTTCAAATAAATCTAATTGGCCATCCGTCACCATTACACTCCACCCGTTGGGACTTTCGACATCATGATTCACCTCGAAAATATTCTATGCTCTCTTTTTGTTCTTTTTCTTTTTACCTTTTTTCTTTTCGTGCTTTTTCTTTTTGTCGTTTTTCTTTTTGTTTAAGACGTTGTAGATGTCATTGTTATTGATTCATAGGAATGCTCGAATAACTCGAGAACCAACTTCAGACATGGAAGTGTTCGCATTGGACTGTCCTTGCACAATCAGTGGTTGCCCTTCTCCTGCTCTTAGCTCTTCTATTACTTCTTGTGACACCTGAAAATAGATAAAAACTTTATGTTTTCCATCCAAAAGTTTTGCTATGTGTTTAAACCATTGAAACTCTAATTAATCATCTACCATATAAAATAAAATATATATATATATATATAAAAAGAGAGATGGAGTTTATAATGAGTGTTGCTTGAAGGATTTTGTTGTCAAACCCTAGCACCAGATCAGGTAGCCCGGCCTATACGTTGGTAAATTGTTTGTTCTGCAACATATAGAACATATTGCAATTAATGTATGTTAAAATATAGTTGAAGTTCATACTTGTAGCTTGTTTTCTGAATCGAAAAAGATGGCGTAAATTTGAAGTTGGTGTTGGGACTCTAATTTGTTATCCAAGTAAAAGATAGTTCGGGGGAGTAGCCTATAGATGTCACCCTTCTGTAACTCTATTTGCTGAAATTCTTAGTCATCTTCCTCAAAGTTGATCCAGCTCAAGGTTCCGATGCCTAATGATATGATGTGAACACAGTAAAACAAATTCTTATGTAACACTCGGAGGAATTTATTGTTTTTAGCTCAAACTTAATGCGTACTTCGGAGGAATTTAGTGTTTTTAGCTCAAACTTAATGCGTACTTTAGGTAGGCAACCATTGTTAATATTCTTAATTAAGCATGCATTAAATCAAACGTCTTAACTAATACTGTAGTTAAGACGAAAATAAATTGCATTGGAGTTAGTCATCATTGAAATATCTATGAAATCACTACACCAAAATGTCTAATTTTCACACTTTTAAAAAGTTTGATTTCTTTTATTGAATTTTCTACACTTATAAATGTGCAAAAAATATTCATATTGTTTAAGTGTGAAGAAATTTAAAAACCTATAATATTTTTCACAATTATTATATAATAGTTAAAAAAATATGCTCACACTTGTAAGCGTTAATAAAAGTAGAAAATTTCAACACTTAAAAGAGTAGAAATTATTTGGGACACTCAATCTCTTCACGCTTCCTCTTGCTTGAGAAAATTAAGTGTAACAAATGATTTTGAGTTTTTGACATTTAAAAGAGTCAACAAGTTCTGCATGTTAGATATATATAGATAAACTTGGATTAAAAGGATAATAAGAAAATGTTACATCTGCTAAACAAGCTAATATTTTGAATACTTCTTTCTCTCAATTTCAACATTTTCAAATCTCTTACTGAAGCAACTTTATATGCAAATTTGACACTGGTGATTTGTATTTTAATCCATATACCACTTGATAATGCTTTAATTTATGAGCTTTATACATCGGGTAGGTAATGCATGTTTTGGTGGTCTACAACTAAAACTGGTAGCGTACAAATCGATCAATTTTTTAGTAAATTGGTAACCATTTATAATTGCAATATATATAAACACCAATTGCAAGATCATGATAGATCTACATGAACTTTTTGCCTTCATTTTGTTACTTAAGAATACTATATTAAGTTATTAACATCTAAACAATGGTTACACTCATTTCTTCTCAGCTCAGGATTGTAATGAGAATTATTAATTATTAGTCATGCCTAAAACAATTTGTACACTGCACTATACACAACTCATACATTACAACTATGCATTTTTATAAAAGTGATGTAGAAATTTAAGCTTAGTAATAAGAATTATATGATAGCACCTGAGTTGACATACAAAACCATTTCTGTATAAAGATAAACAGGCAGAAACAGAGAGCAAGGATTCATGGTAATAAAATGGAGGTAGTAACACCCATTGTTACTACGATCGCCAATTTTAACGGCTGAGATTTCACCAAATTCCCTCGACGCTAACTGCCACCACTCATCTTTCCTCACCGTTGGTCCGTTACTCATCGGTAACCGACGACCACCACCTAAAGCTGTTGTTGCAATTGCATGGGGAAAATAGAGAAAGAATGATACTACAAAACATGCATAGAGTATTAGACAAATTGAAATGGGATACGATGGACGCTCATTTTCGTAATTGGTTTTGTTGATGTTGTGAATGTTGGGATTATGGTTAAATAAAGTGACTGAAGTTTGACGTGGCATTGGGTGTTGAACACGTGGATGGAAGATGGGCCCACCCTAGCTTTAAAGTGGTCGGTTGTGTTCGTCTTTTGTGTACAGCGGTTATAGATTACTTGACTGAAAGATCGGACAACTCAGTCGTTAGTAATTCTTAAAAAAGACTAAATAAAGATTGAAAACTGTTAACAGTGAATTGAAAAATTGAACTTCTAAATCTCATATTTGTCAATAAAATTTTACTATACATCTAAAATAAAAAATAAAAAAATGACCCGCTATCTATCCGTCTTGATCAGTCTCTTGCAAAACAGAAGCCGGAAAGACGGACAAAAAAGCGTTAGTGTTGGTAAGTCATCTTAATAAGCATCAAAGACGGGTGAAAGATGTATTCAGTGGCACTGGTTTTACTAGTCAGAGGTAATTTCTGAGAAGTTTCTTGGTCACCATGACACCATGCGAGCATTTTCGCAAAAGCAATTGTATTTTTCTGAGTAAATAATTTTAATATAATCACAAAATGATGAAATTTATGAATATCAATTCATCCAAGGTAAACAAAATACCATGATGTTTATTTTGATATAAAGCGTCAACTAAGATGTTTGCTTTCATGAAAATCATTTGTTTTACGTTTTTTTTCTTTTCTTTTGAGTTAGATATAACACATGCTTATGGTCTATAAATAGTAGAATGAAATGTAAAATGCAGTTTGATTAAACGAAGATAATATTGAACCTTTTATTGGGCTTGAGCTAAACACAATTGGGCTCTCTTGAGCCTGACTTTGTGTTCTATATATAAGTTCTGGAGTTTGGACCAACTTAGCATCACAGATGCCGAGCTGGAATTGTATGCAAGGAAAGATCGATGCCCATGAAGTGGTGTATGACTCTACGACCAGCTGGGTGGGACCCAATTCCGCTAACTTTTTACATTATTCCTTTGACTACTTTTAGAATTATTTTTTCTTGTTGATTCGTTTACCATGGCTTAGTACCTAAGATAATGAATATTCAAATGAGTAGTTACATACATATGAACATACACATGGACTAAAAAACAGTTAGATTTCTAAATATAAGATATAAACAAATATACACTTAATGACGTATCAACATGGTTAATGAAATATTAAAATTAACAACAGAAGTAATAAATCGTTTGCAGGTTCAAATGCATGTTTCTTTATGACAAAACAAGATAAAGATGTCTAACATACATCAAAAGAGCATTACTAGCAAATAGCATCTTCTACATGTAACAATTACTTATATTGTCAGCACATGTACAAACTTAAAAGATAGAATAAGTTCACATATAAACAAATTAGAGCTCAATTTTGAATAAGTTTTAACCAGACCTAACTTGATGACAATGAATTAGTATGCAAAGGACTTTAACTTGAAAAATGTGTAAACACATGAACATAAGAGATAAATGATTTGTAAAAGAAAACTGATGACATGTAAGTGTTAAGAGCTTCAACAATATCGCTATAAATTTACACTTGATTAGAAAAGCTAACAGAACAAAAGCAATTCATACCGAATACAGAGTTAAGTAATAATGAAGTACAATTTGAACCAAATTAGAAATCGTACCGCTGCACCTGCCCAACTCATACCGAATACATAATCAAAAGACTACGATGAAGCAGCGCCAATGAAGACGTTATGGACGGTGGCGACGGAACGGAGGCCGGTAACAGCGGAAAGAACGACAGTGATGACGGAACGGAAAGTGGTTATGACGGACGGGACGGCGGCGAATCCCTCAACAACTAGGGTTTCGAATAATTTTTCAGAAAAGGAAAATCCTTGTAAATGAAACAGTTTCCCTATTATATTTCGTTGACCGTATTGACCAGATATTTTTATATTATTGTTATTATTTCTTAATAATTATTCTCTAATCCCTGTACTACTTTTCATACAACCTTTTATCTTTTATTTCTTTTTATTTAAAAAACACAAAAGGGGCAAGGGTGGCTATAATGGCTCTTTTATCTTTCGGTCAATAAAAGCTTCCGTCACGATATGGCATTTATCTTGTTGTATATATGTGTCTTAAGGTTTTTTTTTTAAATAGTTTTAACTAACCTTCAACTTTCATATGTGTATAATAAGTTATAAGTTATTTCATTCAGCCTAACAGGTGATATTAGATACACACAATCTATTTCACGTATTTTATACTCCAAGTAATGGACGAATATTATATATATATATTATATATATTATATATTTATAAAACAGACAAAACCAAAAATGTTACTCTTTTAGTACACGAATACATTTTCCTACTTACATATTGTTTTCTTTTTTGTGGGATCGAAGTATGAAAGTATCAATCAACAAAAGGGTTAAAATTCTCGTAGTTGCCAAATGCCAAACACATTAGTCCTTTTAATTACATTTCCCCTTTCCCTAATTCTAAATAGATTCAACCTTAAATTAAATAAAGAAAAAAGGAATTAACTTGTAAAAATAAAGCAAAAATAGTTACAAGTGAAGTCATATATTCAAATTTTCTGTTAATATTTTGTAGGATAGGAAAGTATAAATATAAAAATATATATGGCATGATAGTACTCATATGTGTATCAATATCAATTAGAGTGCAATTTTTTTAATCAGATTATATAATAACAAACATTATTTATAAAGAAACTTGTGATTTACTTGAGATTGTTCTTTACCTCATCTTCTTATCTCAACTCTCAAGTTGATCATTTACTCTAATTAGTATGATAAAATCTTTTTAAAAGACATTATAATGGCTTGTTTTTAGGGAAGAAAACTAGTAATAATTTAGTTATTATTAGCACCAAAAGGTAATAATCATGGGCAAAAACTGAAAACCCCATATTTTCTTTCCTTCATCTAAAAGGAAACTTTAAGGCATCTTTCCAACCAAACACATTCTCATTATTGGTCAAGGAGAACCTTATTGTCACACTAGTGTATGTTTTTTAATCTGCTTTTGTAATGTTACAATAAATTATATGTGTCAAAATTCGATTTAGCAGTAATTTTATAATAAAATATTCTATTATACATGCTACGTAAATTGTTAGGTTTAACTGTAGATCTTATTATTTGATTTTTTTTTTTATCATATTCTTGTTTTCAGTCTTCAATAAAAACGATAATTATAAAAGAGTGTAATATAATCGTTACACGCAAATAAAACCTAAAATCAACATAAATAGAAAACTTTCGAGTTGAAAACAAGGACATGTACCGTTTTTATTTATTTTTTTCCTTTTCTTTTTTTTCTTTTTTCTGAAAGAAAACCAACCCATCATCCATGGTCTCATAATACTACGTGGTTACTTGTCCAAATAGAAGATCGAAAGATACCCTTTGTTTTTCCAATAAACTTCTTTTTACTCAAAATCATGTCATTGGATATTACTGCTAGACCTAAACCACTAATATCTAACAAGTCGTTCTAAAAAAAAGAAAAAAGAAAAAAATAACAGCTATGAAATAAATTTAATAGTTATAAATAAAAAGGATACTTTAATCATTTTAGATGGTAGACAGACGAAATGTTAAAAAAAATTTCACAATGAATATGGACATTGTAATTTGTTACACTACCCAGCTTTGGGTTAACTAACCTAAATCTACTGTTTAATATAAGTAAACTTTATCAGAAACGCAAACTGTAAAAGTCACAAATTAACTTCACGGATGAAAAGTGTTATTTTACCCTTTTAAATTTTCATTTCATATATTCTTTAAAAAATGGCCCTAAAACCTCTTTTCGCCTATCTTTTGTTAGTGTTTTGCCTCAATGGCATGTTTATGTGCATTTTTTACGTCTTTCTCTACCTCCATCGAGAATGAACGTTCTAAATCAACAAGAATCTCACAACTCTCTCTATACGCACCTTTTGTGAGCTACAAGTCTTCTTCTTTTTTCGACTTTTTATCCACGTCACTCTAACTTTAAAATCAGGCCTCGTGTACTACTATATGTATTTCGAAACCTTAATTCCTAAGGTCTTGATATCATCATTTTGCGTATATATTCGCTATCTTCCACACACAGAATTATTATTATTTTCATCCCGACAATGCGCACAACCTTTTATTTACTATATATGGATTGCCATTTTCTTATATGATACGAGTGACTGCCAACAATCAAGAGACGGATAAATGGTACAGAAACAGACGATTAATTAAGTAAACATTTTCACCTAGATAAGTTAGAATCTGATCAGATGTGTCCATTCGACAAGATTGTAATTAGAATATAGTTAAGTTAATTCTATACTTGTATATATGGTAAGCAAGCATTCATTGAATCAGTGTTACACATGCACAATATAATTAACGTTTTATTCATAACGATCTAACAAAACTAATTTGAATTTAATAAGGTTTATTTGAACATCGTCTTTTGGAATTGTTAATAGGAGTCTGGATGTCTAGTTTAAACATCTGAAATTCGAATTACATTCCGTTAATATACGAATTCGAATATGATCAGATTCGAATCAAACCATATCCATTTACAGACCTATGACTAGCTAAATGCATTTCCTTGGTTCAAATATTCAGTTTTTTATTATATATTTTATAACTGTTCAAAGCTAAGTAAAACTAAAACTTAAACAGTGTTCGTATGAACCTATTTACATAAAATTTTAGTTTTGCTCATTTGAAAGCAAATTTATTTTGAAGAAAGATAAAATCTATTTTATTCAAAATATTATTTTGTTAAGTTGAATTATACGTCGATCAATATCTTTATTAAATATTTACAAATGATATAATAGAGTAATCTTGACTTTCAATGTTCTTCTCCTTTGTGATCTAACGATCTACATTGCTTTCGTATAGTTACACTTTTGGCCTATATTATATTATATATAATAATAATTGTTATAATATATGCATGATATTTACGATTTACGATATCTTCTCATTCTCTTTAACCAATTCTTCTCTAAAATAACAATATATTCAATTTGAATATTTGCAATGTCAAACCTTATCATACGTTTTCTATATTTTGTGTTATAATGTATTAGATTAAAGTTTAATTAATTTATCAATAAATTAATTCATTTCTTAACCCTTTAAAAGCTTATGTTGAATATTTAATTCTCTGAGAATTGCACCACGGATATCTTAACGCCTTACTTGGATAGAATAGTGAGCAAACATATTCAACAAATATTTTCAAAGTTTATCTATATCTTAAAAGATTTCAATCATAAAAATATTTCATCCTATATAATTAAATAATCTTACAATGCATGCCTATAAATACAACATTTTGCTCACTTTACATCGACCAAAGTTTAATTGAAAAATTAAACAATTTTTAAATTATAAATAACAACAAAAGTTTACGTCTATAGATTTTTCATGGTTGCTATTGATCAATTTGATTATGTACGTGATATCTATGGAGATAAAGATGGGTAGAATATCAGGGTTCAAGTGCTTATTATGTGGAGGTAATTCGCAACAATCCAAACACCTTGCCTTCTATGAATATGATCGTTGTTGACGAGCATGTAACCTTTTATACCTATAATAATCTATTATAGTCTATATTATATACGATATTTTTAAATATATTTTTACTTAAACTTATGTACTATAGTCTCTTTACAAAACCTTAAATATTATTATTTTGGTGTATGATTGTTGATTAGGTCACAGGATACAAGCAACGACTAAGAATAATTTATTTTGGTGCATTCTCAATGAATTAAATACATTGTAACACAAAATATAGAAAATGTATTATCAGGTTTGACATTACAAATATTTGAATTGAATATATTGTTATTATAGATAAGAATTAATTAAAGAGAATGAGAAGATATCGTAAATCATATATATAATAAATTTTAATAATTATTATTATAATATATAATATAGGTCAAAAGTGTATTTTACAAAAAAAAAAATGTATATTGTTAGATCACAAAAAATGAAGAATAATAAATGATAAAAAAAATTATTTATTTAATAAAGATATGATAATGATATTACATAAGTCTAGTGAACTTGTATCTAAAACAACATACATAACACTTACAACTCAAACATCATCAAACCAATTGCTACTTTTCAAATTTCAGTTTTATATTTCATATAATAAATCACCCAAACTTATCGTTAGCACTTTTTGTTGAAAATTGTATTTATTTAGAATCAAAATATCAATTTCTTTTCACAATCTCCATAAAGACCTTAAAAACATTTTTGAGAAGGTGGTATTACTTTCCGTCATAAAGTACTATACGCATACACAAAGATTCTTAAGATAAAAAGAACGTACACGAAAAAGGGAGGGTTTACATAGCTTTGTATAATTGTATATACTTTTCGTTTTACTTGTTTGTAAACAAAATTTTACTTTCACGTTACAAAAACGTAGTATCCTCGGGTTTAACCTCCCATATGTGAGATGTGAGACATGATTGAAGCTCTTTGAACTTTATTTTGTTTAATTTACATAATTTACTTTTATTTTTATCTTTTCAATGGAGCATTCAAAATTGCAAATTAACTTTAAAATTGTTATTGTATATATCAAACTATCATAATTATGCTATCGGTTAAACCGATCAGAAAAATCAAATTATGTATTGTGATCTAAGGCATCTCCAACCTTGTCATTCAAAATCTTTTTTTTCTTTTACCAAATTTAAAGTTTAGAATAAAAATACTCCAATTATTTTCTATATTTGAAGATTTTTGAAATATGGTAATAAATGCTCTATATATAAAATATCACTATTCGCTTTTTTAAATATATGATTATATATTTTATTAGTTGTCATGCATATATAAATTATTTAATTAGTATAGAAGTATTTGAAGTATTATACTTTAAGTATATTATTGGAGATAAATTATTTTTGAAAATAAAAAATGTTTAAAAGACGCACTTTTCTCGATATTGAAAGTTGAAGATTTAGAGATAGGTCGGAGATACCTAACTATCTAACTTGATCGACGTCCTCCTCCTCTACCATGATCGTGACAAAAAGAATAGTTCTTTCAGTGTAATAGTTTAACATTATACCCTGCCTAAACTGAAAAATTATTATATTATTATTGTGTCTCGTTTAAACACGTTTAACTATAACTATTATATTATTATTGTGTCTCATTACCATGGCCGTCCATACCCCACCACTTTCTTCGGTTACAAAACCTCATATTCATAACCTCACATAACCCTCTTTCACCCACTACACAAATTTCATTTCATTTCATATTTACAAACCCTTTACTTACTGCGTTACATTTGAGGAATGAAATTGCCCTTTGTTTCATCCCAAAACAATCTAAATTCACCTAATATCAAACAAGTTACTAGTGTTGCTAGTGGTGGTATCGTAAGTAATCGGTACGAACCGAAATCCGTACTTGAGGTACAACGTAGTCCGCCGAATTCGGCGGATCGTAGTAATAGTAATGTTGTGTTTTCATCATCAGATGATCAATTGGTGTTAGATAATAATAATAATTATAATAATAATAATAATAATAATGAAAATCGAATGATTCATCAGTTTGAAGAATGGGATTCACTTATGAAAGAATTAGGTCTTCATGATGATTCTACTAAATCTGCTTATCCACTTGATCTCCCTGAACTGCCTCCGATTCACACGGAATCCGCTGCTCACGCAACCGCTTTGTTCTTTCATTCCGATTTTGAGAATTTGAATCCGAATCTGAACGCGTTAGATTTCATCGATGATGAGCAGAATAATAACAATAACGGCTATGATTACGTGGACGAGTTGATCCGTATAGCTGAGTGTTTCGAAACACGCTCTATTCAGCTAGCTCAAGTGATACTGGCGCGGCTCAATCAACGGCTACGAGCGCCAACCGGAAAGCCGCTTCAACGAGCGGCTTTCTATTTCAAAGAAGCGCTTCAGTCGTTACTCACCGGTCCAACTCGGATGACTCAGTCGTCTTCTTCGTTAGAGATTGTACAAGCGATCAAAGCGTATAAAACGTTTTCTAACGTTTCTCCAATTCCGATGTTTTCGGACTTTACATCGAATCAAGCCATGCTCGAAGCCATGGATGGTGCGATGACCGTCCACGTCATCGATTTCGACATCGGATTAGGCGGTCATTGGGCGTCTTTCATGAAAGAAATTGCGGAGAAATCGGAATCGCGAAAGGTTCATTCTCCTGCGATTAGAATAACCGCTATCGTTCCGGAAGAGTACGAAATGGAATCGAAACTGATCAGAGAAAATCTCTCGCAGTTCGCTCGTAGTTTGAAACTACGATTCGATATCGAGTTCGTTTCGTTTAGAACTTTCGAATACTTATCATTTAAATCGATTAAGTTTATGGAAGGAGAGAAGTCCGCTGTTCTTCTCTCATCAACGGTGTTTCACCGTTTAGGCGCCGGTTTCGTAAACGACATGCGGCAAGTTTCGCCGCAACTTGTTGTTTGCGTTGACAGTGAAGGAGCGATGGGAGGAGAACCGTCGTTCTTCCGTCAAACGGTGATCGACGGTCTCGAATCTTATTCGACTTTATTAGAATCGTTGGAGGCGGCAAACGGTAATGGTGGCGGAGGTAGTGATTGGATTAGGAAAATTGAGATGTTTGTGTTGCTGCCGAAGATAACGGCGGCGGTGGAAGCGTCAGGTCGGCAGGTGCCGTCGTGGCGGGAGGTGTTCGGTAGGGCGGGGATGAAGGCGATGGCAATGAGTCAATTCGCTGACTTTCAAGCTGAGTGTTTACTGAAACGGGTACAAGTCAGGGGATTCCACGTGGTGAAACGACAAGCGGAGATGGTGCTTTGTTGGCATGATAGGCCACTTGTTGCCACGTCGGCATGGAGGTTTTAGTTACATGAAGTATGAAATTAGTTTAATACTATTCTAGGGTCTTATTTTTGTTATCTTTTTCCTTCTTATTTTTACTTTCCTATTTGGCATATTGTGATAAATAAAGATAATATTTGGGGATTAACGGTTAAATGTTAGAGAAATTTACTCAAATAAATAATATAAATTTATTAAGTTCAAACTAAACTGTATGAGATGTTTATTTTGAAAATAGACAATTAAATCGTTGGCATGTTGATTCCTAAAGGGTGATCCCGACAATTTTTATCGGTCTTCTCAAATCTTACCACATGTCTAGAATTAATCGCCTAAATATGTATTAATATAATGGGGAACCCGATAAAATAATGCGAGTTCAAAATTTCCCAAACTTTTTAACTTCATCTTTGTATGAAGTTACAACAAAACAATAAACATACATCACTTGTACTATGTGTATTAAAGGTTGTACAATTTTTTCATCTTAGTTTACATCAGTTGTATTTTATACATAAAAACTTGTACATATACTTTTCATCTTCTATTTAATTAAAAAACGATAACCATTTTTCTTTCCCTATATTTCCCTCTCATCACTATATATCAATCTTTATATCTTATCTTGAATCTTTCTTTGTAACTAAAGTCTCAATTTTAAAATTTTATTTTCATCTCAATAGCTACCATAAGAGAGAAAACAATTGGGTTTCGAACATTTAAGCAATTTCACGAATTTTAAGAATTTAAAATTTTTGTCGGAATTGTCGGACCTTCTTTTCCTTTTTAGCAATTTCGATTTAAACACGTGTCAAACTAATGTGGTTGGGATTTGAATCAGTGACCAACAATTAGTTCTAGACACATGGCTCGATTTGATAAGACCGACAAAAATTGTCGGGATCACCCTTTAAGAATTTACATCCCGACAATATAACACCCCTCTTTCAATATATGAATATAATATTAATAAATACGGAAGCATGAATTAAAATACATAAATAGTTTACATTTCCCAAAAGTACACCAAATTTCAAACTTTTTAAATTACAAAAGGCGGGGTATTATAAAATTACAAAACAAGGTTTATCACTAAAACCATATCAGAGTTCAAGAGCGCAGTCAAACATTCCTTGATCAACCAATCACCTCCTGCACCCACAATTAAACAAAACATATCCTGCAGGAAGTAAAATGAGGGGTTAGCACGAAGCTAAGTGAATAGGTTCATCACACAACATTCAACTTAGCATAACCAGTTGTTTACACCAAATAATCGTAAACACACATAATTCAATGAGGATCGGTGGCTCTGGGGATATCATAATACCCGGGGATTCCCCCAAGAACACTTACCAACAATCTGTATGGCCAATACAGAATAGACCGATAACTAATGATTATTAAACCCATACACAGGTCTCAAACACAACAAATGAATCAAAACCTGTGTAATACACATAATAACCAGAAGTCCAACTACACGTTGACCTCAATCACATACAGCACATTGGTTCGCACATCACGTAGATCAATAATCAATAATCAAGACTAAACAGTCTAATAAACATCTACGTTTACTTGTTGTAACCAAATAGTTACAACTAAATCAAATGATGAGTTCTGAATCCACTCACCGATACCTCTGACGTCTCCACACTCAGGATTCTTATATCACTGAGTCTTACGTTGATCTGAAACAGAAAATCAAATACAAGTCAGTAGTTCATTTCATAATTATCATTATAGTCCATTTATCAAATCAGGTAATCCCTGAAGTCAAAGCAAATAATAGTTCAATCAGAAATGAAATCAGAAAATTCCGTCATAACGTTTAAAACTGGAAAACGCCGTTTTCGGGCCCTAAATGACCCCGAATGGCCAAAACTGGGGGGGGGGGGGGGGGGGGGGCTATTACATAAATAGTCTTGTGTATTAGGTCGTTTCCAAGTGACCATGCGAATTTCATCAAAATCTAATTTTGCCTAAGATTTTCACAAAAGTTAGTAACACTTATGCATTTTTCAAAATTTGCACAAAAAGACAAAAAGTCAACATCTCAGTTCGCAGGTCAACGATCTCGGTTCGCAGTCTCAGTTCGGTTCGCAGGGTTTCGGTTCGCAGGTTTCAACTCGGTTCGCAACTCGGCTCGCAGGTCAACTCGGCTCGCAAGTCAACTCGCAAGCCAACTCAACTCGGAAGTCAACTCGCACCGCAAGTCAACTCGCAAGTCAACTCGGCTCGCAGAGTCAACTCGCAGGACGAACTGAAAACTGCGAGTTGAGCCGCTGCTATCAGTTTTTCGAACCAAAACTCAATTTTTGACTTCTAATCAATCTAATAAGCTTCCTAACAGATAATATACATCAAATAACACCTATAAACAACATATCAAGCTTCAATTCGACTTATTCACTCAAAACCCAAACTTACTTTCTTTTCTTTTAAATACAAACTGAATTGGTTGTTCTAATCTGATATGAACGAATTAGATGATGATGATGATGATGATTCTGATGTTTTGATTTCGAATTCACAGGAACAAGTTGAATCAATATTGGATTTTGGTTTCTTGAATTGAGTTTTCAAGTTACTAAAAATGGAAGGAAGAAGAAGAAATAAGAATATATATGATTTACAAGGTCGGCTAACACAATCAAATGGTATAATTTTATACCCGTCCTAAATCTTTTGTCTGGAATCTGAAAACCGTTTGCGAGAAATATTATTTTATTTTACTGTCATCTATAATAATTTAAAACGATTAATATTTCACTAGTCACAATAAGTCAAAGGACTTATTTATCTAAGTTTCACAACGAAACACATAATATTAAACAATTTCTATATCAATTAAATAACCGATTAAAATAATATAAATTACCAGACCGCAGAAGAGGATGTTACAGACAATTTGGTTGTCTATTTTTGAAATACATTTCTAACACGGTTTAGTTTGTGCTTAATGAGTTTGTATTATTTATTGGGTTAATGCAATAACAGTGGAATTTTATTGTTTACGTATATATCAAACCAGAATAAATCGCTTATATATCTTGATAGACTTAATTTTCACCTACTGCAATATGTATTTTGCTAACTAGACAACCACATATAATGTCACATGGATAAATTTTACCGCATTGTCTAAATTTTTAGTCAAATTCATCATAATCAAAACTTTACCAAATTCAATCATAATCAATTTCAATATCCATATTCAGCTCGCTTGTGCCAAATCAAAACAAAACTAGTGCCAAAGTCAAATCAATATACATATACATACATTATTAGGCCAGTCACAATGGTCCGTCAGTTGGACAAAGTGACGGATGTCACAAAAGTGACCACCGTTTAGTCAGTTTGTCTTATAGTTTGTTTTTATTGTATTTTCATCGATCAACCGACTGTCCATCTCTTTTTTTTTTTTTTGTTTTTTATTTTTTTTTAGTGTTAAATCATAAAGGTATATTGGTAAATGTGAGATCTAAAAACAAAAACTGACCATCACTTATGGTAGTGGTTAGTTAGTTGTTAGTCAGTTTTGAAAAAAGCTGACATGAGGCTGAGTTGATAAAAACTGACCAGTCGATTTCAGTCACGAATGGATATGACCTCAGTAGTGCTAAATCAAAATAAAAACATTAATGACAAATTTAAATCAAAACTATACATCGACATACATGTACATATACATACACCCCTGTAGGTACAGGTAGAAGCAGGTCCGCTGGCGGCAGCAGAGATCAAGGTGACCTTGCTGCGATTCCGGCAACGATGTACTGGAAAATTTACACCGGCAAGTTTTGCGTTCCGCAGTGGACGTCGCCGGAGATGAAATCACTTTTATCGAGTCTGTTGGATACAAATCCGGCAACAAGAATCACGTAGATGAGATTATTAACGATCCGTAGTTTAAAATCGGTTACAAGGAGATTAAATTTCCTCACGATTATCTCGAATTGAAAGACGGTGACGGTAACCTTGATGGTGGCGGCAATGGAGATTCTGTTACATCGACGTCGACCAGAGGTAATTTGAAAATGATGAATGCGTTTGATACAATTTTGTTTTCTTATGGTTATAATTTATCCAGATTATTTGATGATCGAGAGGACGGTAATCTGAAGAAGATCATCTTGATTTGGATGTGTTTGTTTAAAAAAGAAAACAAAAATAACGTGTTCTGATTTGTGGGTGTTCATTTGTAGTAAGAAGATTAAAAATCATTCATGGTTTTGTATGATCTAGTGGAATGCCATATGCAAAACCTGAAATTACTTCTGAGTATACGTATATTCGGTCTCTTAACGGATGAGATGGAAATATAATATTGGCACGTTAGAAGTAAAAATGCCAAATAAATTATTATATTAAACAAAAAACACCACGTAATTGTTACCGTATTACATACATATAAAAAATACAAATCTTTATATTTGTTGCATATAAAAATAATAAAAGTGATAGTTTGTATACATGAAACATTTGATGGAAATACATTACTCTATTGCGTTGACCATTGTTTATTTGAATAAATTTCTCTTAATATTATGGGTGTACCACTGCACTACTGTGGTAGATAAGAAAGTACATTTGATGTATTTACTTGCAAATTAGTTACCAGTAATTAGAGTAATGGATGAATCTCTAGAAGCTAATATTTATCTGTTACCAATAATATTACACAAATCGTAAGCATCATTTAACATGATGGGTCGTTTTAGTGCGCAAATAAGCCATTCACTGAAACTAAACAGTTGCAAATAACAGTCAAAAGACGTGTCAACTTCTGGCAGAAATATTACCATTACCCATGGAAAAAGGGGGGAAATGGCCGATATATATGCGAGCTTAAGCTGAGTAATGACGTTAACAACATTTGAGTTTCATCAATGAATCCTGAAGTCAGTTTGTTTTGAATACTGCCAAATGAATTTCCTCCTAAATTTGTAACTGTAGTAACTAAATGGCCTGATTGTTACATTCTTAATCCTCACCTTCATCATCTGCCTGAGATTGAATATGTCCATCGAGTTTCAACACTGCATCAGGTTCGCAAGGCTTGTTTATAATATCCTGTTCAACCAATACAAACTATCAATGTTTTGCAACACAACCAAAACAAAAAAGAATGCTAATAGAAGGTTACAGAGAATGTAGAGGTGGCAAACTAGGAGGCTTTGATTAGGATTAAAAAGGGTAACTGAAAGCGGTCTGAGTCCATTATTTTTTAATTTTCATATAGAATTCATATAACAGTTAATGTGTTCAATAGGATTATATAAACTATATCATTATAATATTAGTTAACAATTGTTTTATATAAGGTAGTAAGCATTTTAAAATACAGTTTGGGGGCAACTTCCGACCCCTTCACATTTTAGCTAAAAAAACATATTTGACCCGTTTTGAGATGAATCCAATGTAGTAGTTGGGTCGAGGCATCAGAATTCACGAAAAATGATATTGTATTAACACATGTGTATGAAATCAGGAGTTCGCATAAACCTTCATAGAATTGTTTTCAGATGTAAGCTTCTTGCATTCCTCAGAAAGCCTCTGCAACTCATCTTTCAGATTCCCATTCTCATTGCTGAGCACCTGAACTCTTGCGATTAGCTCTTCACACTCAGCCTGCGAATACGTTATTAAAGTACAACAATATTTCAGATACCTAAGTGTGCATTATTATATGCATCACTAACAAAATCATACTAAATGAACATAACTTTGTTTTATATATACATATATACTCTCCTTCAATAGCTACATTCTAATTCTATGATTGTTGCAAAAGTACAGCGGCTAATCATCATCTGCCTCCTCGTCATCATCATCATCATCATCATCATCATCATTATTATTATCATCATCATCATCATTATTATTATCCGTGTGCACGGCTAATTGATATTGAAAAGCTATCAACAAGAAGTATACGGTACCTGCTTGCGCAGTCTCGATTTTCGAGCTGACTCTCTGTTGGATTGCTTTCTTTTCTGTCTCTTCAGTTCCCGCTCATCTTGCTGATGATAGTTGCAGCAATCATTAATTAATATTTGCTGACATATATTGAAAGTTTCATTACAAGTTCTAGATTTTTGCCAATATATGTCTGAACTTCATTCATACCCGAGTCCATTGATCAGGAATCATGGCTTCGCGTCCCAATATTGGTGGTGGAATCATTTGTTGAGAAACATCACAACAATTTGGTTGCATTTTCACAGCTACGTTGCCTGAAGAGGGATTCCACAAGTCTATCCACATATTTAGATTGCCAGCAGTAGCAGATAAATGATTGGCTGCCGATAAAATTTGAATTACACTTTATACCAAGAGTCCAAAGATGCAGAGAACAGAGGGTCAACGTGAGAATTACCATCTGAAGAACCATCATGCTCACTCTCCGCACTGCTAATATTCAAATTTTATAATCAACAACAATGAATTATGTTGTAAAACAAATAAAAAAATTCAATATTAGTTCTACAAACCTTTGGGTGGTGGTACCGTCATTCCCTGAACTTGATGCCACCTTCCCACCCTTTCCATTCCCGACAACAAAGACTTTTGCATTTCCTAAAGTATCCTTGTACTTTTTCTTGTGACGCTTTTTCTTCCCATGACGGGCCTTCGGCTCCATTCCTACAACTGGCTGTGCAGTGCTTGGATTCTACAAGAATTATTATCAAGTGAAAACTGAACACACACACACACACATATATATATATATATCAAAGGACTGATGGGTTTCTAGGATCTAAAATAAGTATGATTATTTTTTTTACGAAATTCAATAATGGAAATGTAAATGAAGATCACCATTGGCATGCCAGGGTGAGCATAAACTCCAGCTGTGGGGTATAGAGCAGGGTATGGAATTGGAGTACAAAATGGTGGCATCATAGGAGGCTGAAGTAAGTTACATAAGCATAAATTGGTACATTAATAAGAGGCTGGAATTAGTTAGATAAGTAACAATAGATGATCACCTGGCCTCCCCATATGTATGGATGAGGAGTTGGAGGTGAAATGTTTGACCTATAAAACGGTGGCGTAACTGCACCACCATAATAAGCCTAACAAAAAGAAAAAAAACACAAACCTGTATAAGAATATATCTCAAAATATTCATTGCTAACCAAATGTTTCTATAATGTACCTGCATTGAGGTTGACCAATCAGCATATGGAGGAGGATTTGCTTCCTGAACATAAAGAAGCAAAACAATAAGATAACTAACATGACACAAAATAAAAGTTAACATGTTGCTCAACAAAATTTATAAGAAAACCTGTGTTACCCTCAGTTTAGAATGCTTAGTGGCTGAGCTCCCTTCACCAGCTCCCATGAAACTACAGCTCAAAACTTTTGACACATACAATAAATTCTGTTATTTTGCAAGATTCAAACAACGAAATTCGTGGTGCATTCTTTTGGAATTTGGATCTTTCTATATTTGATTCTATGATATCCAACTGTCAGGAGTTAATTAGTTTGTAAAATAATTGTCCTATATATATAATCATGTTATCGACAAATAATAATCGTTATCTTTTGATACCTCATCTGTTGTAAAGAACAACCTTCGGTTTTTGTATTTTCAAACCTCTACGAGTCAGAGTTACAAAACTTATAAAAACTTTAGTACTAGTTTCTAGTGTGTAACTAATTTGTTACTAGTTACTACTTCATTTTAAATGGTTAAGGGTAAAAGAAATGATACACAATTTACAACCTCAAAACTAATTATAAGGCATCAAAATATCATAAAGGCAACTAATTAAAATATATAGTTCATCGTACTTCGTAGTTGGTTGTATTTATAACTAATTTTTAATACCAAACAATTTTCTTTATAAAAAAAACAAAAAAACATGGAGCCCTAATTGTATTCACGTCCTGCATACTAACAAAACCACCTACAAATAGTAACACTTGACGATACCAAAAAACTAAACTAATAAAACAAACACAATAAATAAATAAATAAAACAAATATCAATGGAAGTATAGTGATTATATATATCTTACTTCAAACAAGATAATTACTGCTGGTAGTCCTCTGTAGCAAAACCTCAAAAATTCGAATCGGGAAAAACTAAAGAAAAAAAAGGATTGGTCGCTTCTGCTAATCGGCGGGAGAAGGCTGCCATGAGAGGGCGGTGGTCCACTGGTCCGGTAGAGAGGGTGAGATGGAAAGGGGTGAGGGTAAGAGATGACACGTAAGGTGAAAAATTGGTTCCAGGTGTCAACCGTAGAATGGAAACATATGACGAGGCACCAAAGTTTAATCCAATTGGTAAATTATGTCATTTTCTACCTTTAACAATATAAAAAATGTTACGTATTCAATTGTTTTAGGTTACGTGTAGCTTCCGTTTGACATGAAGGTTTTAAAAGTTTTAAATTTTAATTTTTAAATAAAATTTTTTTATGAAAATAAAAATTTGGTTTGCATGTACGAACAGTAATTTTAGAATTAAATGAAAAGTTTCAAATCTTAAAGCTTCTACAAGTAGCTTTTCGTAAAAAGCTTCAAACTTAAAGATACAGTTACAGTCTACAACTATTTTACCAAACATACCTTATCATAGCGGATTTGACGTCCTTACTAACTTTGAAAAGAAAAAAAATGTTTAGCGGGTAGTAACTTGTATCTCACATCAAGTACTTACTAACTTTGAATAGAAAAAATGGTTTAGCAGGTAAAAACTTGTATCTCACGTCGAATACTTAAAAAAGCTAATGCACGTATATAAATATACGAATTATTTTCTATATCATTAATTGATTTTAAAATAGAATTTAATTTGAGTTTATATACTAAGTTTGAACGAATTAGACTGTCCTAACAATCTAGATATAGGGTAAGTCTATGAAATTTATAAATCATTAAAATTTCAATACAAGTATTTTTTTAAAGTTTTTTCAACAATAATGCTATGTAAATCTAATAAGAGGGAATTAAACATCTTTAACAATTAGGTTTATGGTTCGATTTCATTTAATACAAGTACTAACACGCATTGCTAACACAAATTTATATATTTATTGATGAATATATATTTGTCTGAACTTCAAGATTTTGATCAATAACCTGATAATTGTAAGCTCATCTCGATACCGTTATATTAACAACCTTTTAGTTGAACTATAATCAACTATTTTAGTTTTTCGATAATTATAATCGATCGATTTTATTAACACTATGGTTGATCTTTTAAATTTTCATATTGATTCGGTTTTTAGTTTTTGTTAATAATTTTGACTAATAATTCAAACTGTAACTCAATTCTAAGTTTTGGAATACAATATTGAATAAAACTTTATGACTTTTGAGGACATATGGTACACTAAAATAAACATAATTCTACAATATGTAAGTAAATTTTTAAGTTAAATTCACAATTAAATTAACTTTTATACCGCACACTTCATAACTGATTTAGATAAGACCATTTGTAACACGCTTGTCCTGCAGCCCATGTAGCCACCACCAAGGACGGTGTACGAATCGTCGTGGTGGCATGTCGTCACCCCTATCACAGTTCAAAACGGAGAATTTGTAGGTCTCGCGTATGTTTTTTTTTTCTTTTTCCATTTTCTTTCATTGTTTAAAATAACAAAAAAAGGTTTCCTTTTTATTCGGTCATAATACTATTGTAAATAAATAATAATATAACCATTGGCAACAATTAAAAAGTGAATATGTATGTATGCACATATATATATATATATTAATCTCTAGAGCTATTTATAAATACCTTATTATAATACCTTCAAAAATCACTACAAATCTATGCAAGTAATCTATTATATACACACAAAATCACAAATACTCTCACAAAATGCAATCGTTGAATTGCACTCTTGAATCTTCTTCAGAAGACAAAGAACTTTTTACTATTTTGCAACTATACAAAGCTGAAGAAAAGAATGTGAAAGTGCCGAAAGTTCACGCACGCAAGAAAGGCGATCCCAATACTACATAGAAAGGGATTGTGAAGGTGTCGAACAACGTTTGGTGGAGGACTACTTTTCCAACTAGCCAAAATATCCACCAAACATGTTTAAAAGACATTTTCGCATGCGTCGGGAGTTATTTTTCCGAATAGTACAAGGTATTTCCAACTACTTTAATGAACCTATTCCCGAGCACTTTAAGTATTTGAAACAACCTCCAAATGTACTGGGTCGTCTTGGTTTAACTTCGCTGCAAAAGTGCACGTCCACCGTACAACAATTGGCGTACGAGACGTCGGCGAATATGTTCGATGAATACTTATAAACTAATGAAAGGACATTAGACGGTTGTCTTAATAACTTTTGTAAGTGTGTATTCGATCTATATTCGTCTGAGTATTCGAGAAAGCCGACCACTAGTGATATTGCTCGGCTATACAAAGCTCATGAAGAGAAACGTGATTTTATTGGAATGCTTGGGAGCATTTAGTATATAAATTGGCAATGGAAGAACTGCCTAAACGCTAGAAGAGGTGACTTGAATTGCAATCATTACACAAAAGGATGTTATCTCGCTGACGGTATTTATCCGGGTTAGGTCACGCTTATTAAGACGTATTTGTGTCCTACTAACGAAAGATTAAACAATTTCAAGAAAGTGCACGAAAGAATGTCGAGCGGACGTTCGACATGTTTCAAGGTAGGTTTGCAATTCTAAAGACTTCGACAAGATCTTTGAGCATCATAAAGATGAGAAGACAGTTGTACACAACATGATACAAGAGGATAACGGGTTCGCAATAAGTCCACTTGAGGAGGAGATGATCGCTGATCCGTCTAACCGTCCTCATCGAAATTTTAGGGAACAAGTTGCGGCATGTGAAGCAAGAATAAAAGAAATACGCGATAAATAGGTACATGACCAACTTCGAGATGATATCACTGAGCACATTTGGACGCTTCCGACCAACTTTCTCAACTAATTTATTTTTATGTTGTTACATTTTATGTTATTTAATTATTCATATAGCTTTTTTTAGCATTGTAATATTTTATTCAATGAATTACATGTAATTTATAATTATTGTATAGTATATAATAAATTAAATGTATTTTTTTAATGCAAAAAATCAAATAAATCAGCGGGGCTTAAGTCGTCACGATACATTGCCGTAAAAGTTTGCACTACAGAGTATTTCGTGAGACGACATAATGTCGTAACTGATGGATAGAGTGTTACCACATAATATAACATTGTATTATTATTGCAAATGGTCTAACAATGTATAAGAAGCTTTTAAAATATACCAACAAATCGACGTAAATCAACATCCTTAAACTGATTTTGTGAATTGTGATACTTCATCATACCTTTTTTTAAACACCTTAATAAGGTCACAAGATTCCAAGTCGACTTTTTGTTCTATTATTACTTGCGACTTACAAACACTTAGAATATATATAAATATATAGTACCAAGTCAAAGATCGCAACCTTTTTATTCTTTTTCAAAGCAAAGACCTTATACTGTAATCAACTTTGATGCCAATTAATATGTCGTACGTTCTGTACAAGCTTCATATTTCAGCAATCCCAACTAATGAATTTAACTTCAACCTCGTTCTATTTTGCCAACTAAATACATGGCAAATTCTAACTCTTTTAATAGAATTCAATTTTTTTAGAAATTTTCATTAATGACAACCAAACCGAACCGTAAAATTGGACGTCTAACTGTGTAAGACAGTTGAATGAAATCTCACATCTAACTGTGTACGACAGTTAAATGAAATCTCACGTCTAACTGTGTACGACAGTTAAATGAAATCTCGTATGCCAATTACCGAACAATCGTTATCACTATCACTAATCGCTAATTTTAATCTAACTTTTATTAAAAGAAAGAGAAAAGAAAAATGTATAGTATAAAATCCGTGGACGCCTGATGGCCACAAATTCTACCAACTTTCGGTACACGGTCCACGTTTTTGTTCTCTTGTACTGGCACATTACTTTGATGGGCCACATTGTGTCATTTTTCTGTATGAACCTTTTTCGATATCGCTTAGTTTTAAACTATATTAATATATATAATATAATATACTATAATATATTGATATTGATGTAAGGATTTGACCTTTAATTAAATAGTTGTTATGAATATTTTTTCCTCTAGGGAACGGGTTATGAACCTCTAATAGAAATACCTAATGCAAAAAACTTATAGGTTTAAGAGAGTGGCAATTTTATTGGAGCAATATGCTATAATATGCGATAATTAGTTAACGAGTCAATATCTGTATTCAATTTTATGTGCGTCTAGATTCAACATAAAATCCGTTTAAGTTATAGTCAATATATAGAGGTGTGTGTCTAGGAGCTCTATCAGTCTTCCTAGAGACAGGTTTATATGTATAAAGTTTTGTGTGGTAATGAATTTGGTCTCCGTAAAACATTGAATTACAAAATGTGGTATTGAAATCACGATTAAACAAGCAAAGTTAATTAGTTGTATCCTAACTCCATAAGCTTTCTATATAACGTTGTAAAGTTATTAATCTTTACAGTTTAAAAAGAAGGTCAAATGTATAGTTATATATTATACTCCATGAGATAACAAAGTTCAACTATAGTTTTTAACGTTTTATGTTTAGTTATGTATTATGATTATATGATTATGATTGCAAATAATATATAAGATATATCATCAAATTTGGTGAATAAAATTTCTCTCTTTTTTATTCATTCAAAAAACCCGTGATGAGATTATATGATTATGATTGCAAATAATATATAAGATATATCATCAAATTTGGTGAATAAAATTTCTCTCTTTCTTATTCATCCAAAAAACCCGTGATGTATTATGATTATATGATTATGATTGCAAATAATATATAAGATATATCATCAAATTTGGTGAATAAAATTTCTCTCTTTCTTATTCATCCAAAAAACCCGTGATGTATTATGATTATATGATTATGATTGCAAATAATATATAAGATATATCATCAAATTTGGTGAATAAAATTTCTCTCTTTCTTATTAATTCAAAAAACCCGTTATTAATTTTAAAGAGAGTATCAGTAGTAAAAAACATAAGTAACATTTTTATATACTCAAACTATAAATGATGAAGACATTCTTGTGGTCGACGGTATATTATAATTTTGTAGATTATAAATGGTGCTTTGAATGTGTTTAGTGAATTGTCATCGATCTCTAGATATAAAAATTGAGTTTATTTCATCCGAATATTAATCATGGGTTCTGAAATATTAACTTTTACAATCGATCGATTTGGTATACTTTTCTTAATATAGCTATGACCGTACAATAACATCATATAAAAAGATATACCAAAATACAGTGATTTAGCAGGCCTGTCGTTTAGAAACTGATTAATTGTTAAAATACACCTCTAAATCTAGTTACGTTTTTCTTAGTTTTTTTTTTCTTGTGATTGAATAAACTTTGAAACAACTATAACGTATTCTTTTTCTTGCAATTAACAAAAAAATAAATTATAATGTACATAGACATATATGTAAACACACATTTTGAGGTCCTTATAATTCAAAAGTTATGGACGTTTGATCATCCCACCCACCCTTAAAGACGATCTTGTGATTTAGTAAACAATAACATGATGTATCTTCTCAAACTATATATATTTACAACATCTATTTTACTACAAATAACAATGTTTATAAAGTTTCGCACATGGCCAGAAATAAATACTATATCCGTCTTAATTTTATTGTTCACTGCAAATTTTTACACAATTTTAAAAAATTATAATAATTAAAAATGCTGACAAATGAAAATTCATTGTTCTTCACTTATCACAATTTTAAACTCTAAATAAAGGACAAAGCGAAACAAACACATTTTAATATCCTTTATGAACACCGGTAAAAGTAGCAATTGGCACTCATCGTAAAGCTCTATAATAATAATTAATAATTAATATACATTTTCATCCGCCATAAGGCCTTGCTGGCCGCTAGATTTTTATTATATATAGCTGCCTACTAGATGTTACGAGTTTAATCTCTGTTGGGAAATATCTTCAGTATTAAAAGAAAAAATACGTACAAACTTTCCTTAACTACGTACATATGCATCGAACCATACTATTAAAACACTCAAATAGGCGTTAGCTAAACATATGTTTGAAACTTTAATCTGGTTTGCATTCACTTCTGTATAAGATATACTCCATATACATTTGTCTTTTGTATAAGATGTATTGCAATTACTACTTGAATCAAGACACTTAAATCATATCAAAATAAATAAATAAATATATAAATAAATAAATATAGAGTATAACATTTATAACGATACATACTAATTGTATTACAATATATATTTTAATTATCTTACATGATTCCCAAGTAGCTAGACACATATAAGCTATTCTACTACTGTATTAAAACAAATTTAGCCATATTTAGAGGGCAATCTTATTTTCTTTTCTCATGCTCTTCTAATACATCCATAAACTAAATATTGTTTTAATGGGATAATGATCCTTTTAATGTTAAATTTGAACATGAGACTTATGTTTCCTCACAGTGAAGTGATAGATAGTTGATCTGACAGTTTTTTTAACAATAAATATTTTAATTATATATAACTGATATTTATGTGAAAACATTACTCTAGTTTTTCAATTGAACACCATTAACCAATGTAACAAATTATAATAATCATCTTGAAAACCATATTTGAACACCTCATAGATCGTAACTATTATCAGGCACTGTTAAGCGACCTTTTTTTCTGGTTATGCGTGCTATTACGAAGTCAGTTCACCATCACATGGAACACGACCTTTCACCTTCCGTACAGATATTACTCATGTCAGATCAAAACTCACAATATAGTGGCGTAGTACGTACAAAATACATGCATCGTGGCATGTATTACCATCGCCCATAATAACAATAACTTGAAAAATAGCGCTTGTAATTTGTACCAAGTTTAATTAGCCAACCTACCACACTATCCCTCTCTATATATACTTGTCACTCAAACTTCCTAAACTCACCATCACTTGTAATTGTTTTACTTTATACTAATTAACGATCACACCACCTTTTTTGTTGGCCGGAGATCAAGCACCGATTCATGGCATCCTCAATTGATATTTCGGCAGTAAGAGAGGCTCAACGGGCACAAGGTCCAGCCACTATTCTTGCTGTCGCCACTGCAAATCCATCTAATTGTGTCTATCAAGCTGATTATCCTGATTACTATTTTCGTATCACTAAAAGTGAACACATGGTTGATCTCAAAGAGAAATTCAAGCGCATGTGTACGTATATTCATTTACTCTTAATTACTACGTTATTTTTCGTTTATAAGAAATTAACATAAAGATATGAGTTTGAAGACGTTAAGTTCAATTCATAGGTAATCTTCTTACAAGATACTTTTGTTAAAAGATCTTGAGATTTAATCTAGGATTACTTTGTATTTGTTACTTCAAATCAATGTTTTTTGATATCGATTACACGTTAGTTGCTGTTAGTACGTTGAACATCAAAACTTTGATCATCTTGAAACATTTTAGGTCTATATATAACTGTCGCGTTGTATTGACCTAAATGTTAGCCTTTTATATCCTAATGTCATCAACAACACCAAAAAAAGAAGACTTGGAAAACTTTTGTGATGCAAGTTTCGCCATATCTAGGACATGTTTTACGATAAACTTTTTGCAGTTTTCAGCTACTTATGGCTTTTAGTTCTAAAAAGGTTCGGATGTAAATATGTTTAACTTCTGGTGTTTTTCCTAAAAAAATTCAAAGTAAATTTTTTTTTCCGTCGTAAATTTGTAATTAATTTACATAACTAAAATAGAAACTTTACACCACACATATGTAGCTGTACCATTAGAACGTGAACCCATAACTTACATACCAAACACTTGTAGGCCATTTAATTACTTACATGCTAATCAAGGTACATCATCGTTAATTAAACACTTACAACCAAAGGTGCTTATTCTAGCGGTATGTGATAGACTCATCGGTTAACATGTTGTGGGTTCAAGCTAGCCTTATTTGAGGCAGTGAATATATATATATATATATATTCGTAGTTGTACATAATATGCGAGTTAGGTCGAACAATTGTCGTTTTAAAAAAAATTAAATACGTACATGTTTCTTAAAATATTAATTCTATGCTTGAAATTTGCAGGTGACAAATCTATGATAAGAAAGCGACACATGCACGTTACAGAGGAGTACCTAAAAGAAAACCCCCATCTTTGTGAATACATGGCTCCATCACTCGACACCCGTCAGGACATCGTAGTGGTCGAAGTCCCAAAACTCGGTAAAGAAGCCGCAACAAAAGCCATCAAAGAATGGGGCCAACCCAAATCCAAAATCACCCACCTCATCTTTTGCACCACATCTGGTGTCGACATGCCCGGGGCCGATTACCAGCTTACCAAACTCCTCGGTCTCCGTCCTTCAGTCAAACGCTTCATGATGTACCAACAAGGCTGTTTTGCAGGTGGTACGGTTCTTCGTCTAGCAAAAGACCTCGCGGAGAACAACAAAGGAGCTCGTGTTCTCGTTGTTTGTTCCGAGATTACAGCTGTCACATTTCGTGGACCAAACGATACTCACCTTGATTCGCTTGTCGGTCAAGCATTATTTGGGGACGGGGCAGGTGCGGTTATCGTGGGGTCTGACCCTGACTTGACAACCGAGCGGCCGTTGTTTGAATTGATATCGGCTGCACAAACGATTTTACCAGACTCTGAAGGCGCAATAGATGGACACTTGAGGGAAGTTGGGTTAACTTTTCATCTACTTAAAGATGTCCCAGGGTTAATTTCGAAGAATATAGAGAAAGCGTTAACACAAGCATTTTCTCCTTTGGGAATTAGTGACTGGAACTCGATCTTTTGGATCGCGCACCCTGGTGGTCCAGCTATACTGGACCAAGTGGAACTCAAACTTGGTCTGAAAGAGGAGAAAATGAGAGCCACTAGACATGTTCTCAGCGAATACGGGAACATGTCTAGTGCCTGTGTTTTGTTTATTATTGATGAAATGAGGAAGAAATCGGCTGAAGACGGTGCGGGGACCACCGGGGAAGGGTTAGAGTGGGGTGTTCTGTTTGGGTTTGGTCCGGGTTTAACGGTGGAAACGGTGGTCCTTCATAGTCTCCCAACTAATATGTTGATCGCGACTTAAGCTCGGGAAAGGTGTGTTTTGAGGAAGCCGATTAAAATATCAAAAAAGGTTGTGGTTAGTTACAATAAATGCAAGCACTTTTAGGTTTTTATTTATATATATCTATATCTATATCTATATCTATGTATGATGTACTAATAAGGTTTACGTGTGGTTATTTATTTGTTAATTTTGTATTTTCGATTGAATTTTGGGTAAACCTCATTGTAATTATGTTTGTTAAATCTGATAAGGGGGTTGCATTTCCCTGTGAGGTTTTAAGAGCAACGCTCCTAATGGGATTCAAGGGACAGATCGAGCCTTTGCATGTGATTCAACAATCCGAAAAATGATCCATTCTATAAATTTAGATTATGTTTTTTTAGAATAGATAACTATTTTTAACTGCTTTGTTGATTGGGACTTATTTATGGTACAATTTAAAAATATGTCATGTTCACAAAAACACATATATAATTATAATTTTCTTGTCAAATAAGTATCAATCTTCGAGTTTTATTTCAAAGTAAATTTTATAAACCGCAACATCAATTAAAGTTAAAATATAACTTTTTTTAAATGATATCTATACAACTCTCAAATATTATTCAAAAATTAAAATCATATGCCCTATATTTTGTATCCAATTTTCCAACACTAACTATATTCGATCCCGGCAGCTTCTACTCATAACAGTAAATTTACTTTTATGAAGAAAAAAAAAGGATAAAAAATAACTATTATTAAACAAAAGCCTACGAATAAAAAAGAGAAGTGAAATTCAAAAGGTTAATATAATATAATATGTTTTTTATTATTCTCTTTAAAATAAATAATTGAACTAAACGATTTTACTTAATTTTAAAACTAAATACTTTTACACTTTATTTATGAGGAATGAATTAAAGATAACATTTTACTAAAAATGTTAATAGTGGTTAGTGTTTTAAATGACTTTGTACTTTAGTTTATATCGTTTAGTTGTTTAAATTTTGAATCTTATAAAACTAAAGTTTAACATGATACTTTGTATTTTATATTTAAATTCAATCATCTTAGTGAAATATATATATATATATATATATAGATATGTATATGTATATATATAGGGGAATGATCCATAGGGAAACTTCAAAATTTGGGGAAGGGGAGAAACAAATCTTAGCCCTTGATTTTTGTTATTAAAAAACGTTTTTAACATTCATTGGTGATTAATGTTAAATTTTGAAATTTTTTATAATTTTTAAAATTCATTTATGATGAAATCAATGGTTGAGATTTGCTTCTCTCATTCCCTAATTTTTTTTCTTCCTTCTTGATCCTCACCATATATATATATATATATATATATATTGCAAATCAAAATCTTTTTATTCTCTTTTAAGGTATATCTTTAATCTTTAATGTGTATACTTAAATATTGAAGTATTTTAGCATTAAATTGTTATCTTCTAAAAACATGTTTACACACAAATTTCATATTTTTTACTCCAATGTTATACACTAAAACTTCTTTTAGCTTAGTTTTAATAAATTATTCAAACGATATAGTTTAATATTTTTAGCTAGTTCGTAAAAATAATCTTTTAAAAATTATTAGGTTTTCGCTATAAACATAATAATACATATTATATTCACTAAATTAAAAGATATTAATGATAAATTTATAAAGATGACACAAATTGTACAAATATATTTTAATTATTATTATAATGTTTACTATAATTTTACGGTGTTATATCAAATTTGATATTTTTTAATAATAAAATAATTTCTAAAAAGCATTATTTATTGTTAATATTGAAAATGCGTCTATCAACGATATATAATAGCAACTTATAACTGCAGTGAAGCGCAGGTTTGTAACCCTTGTTGCTAACAACCAACAAATTAAATCATCCTAATTAATTAACATATCTACGAATTAAGCAAAGGCCAGCTAAACGTAAAGTCGTAAACAAACTTCTTGCCCCATCGTCATCATCAGTTTATATGTAAAAAGTAGTTTAAAGAATCGGATTTTGACAGCTTTCTATAAAAATTATTTGGGCCTGTAGTTAAAACTTGCTTACAGATTACATAATTGGGCCTTGGCTTCCGAACAAAGTCACAATCACACGTGTAGAATTAGTTAGTTTAAACTTATGTAATAAATTACGGAATATTCTTTTAATAAATTAATTAATTAATATAAGTTAATATCTAACTATATATATGCTAAAGGAAAATAAAAGGTTGCTTCATATTTTGTCATATAGGTAAAATGACACGTGACGGCTTCTAATAATTTAAAAATAACTAATTATTTAAATTTAAAAGATAAATTAAAAAATAAATTTAGATAGAGTTAGATAATATTTGAATACAATAATAATCAATTAAAAAAATATATTAATCCTACTAAAACGCTAATTGAAAAATAATATTAAAGTATTAAACCTATAAAAATTATGAATATAAAAATTGCTTAACTTAAATTGTCGTGCATCGCACGATTTAAATCTAGTATATATATATATAGGGCAGGGATCAAGAGGGAAGTATAGAAGTTAATCTCAGCCCTATATTTTTAGAACCTTAATATTCATTTGTGATGAATGTAAATCAAAGTTACAACTTAACATTCATTTATAATAAGATCAATGGACGTTTAATTTCGTAATCTCATTAGAACGTTATGTCTTTTTGTTGTGTTAGTGGTCATGAAAGAAATATTTAAAGGTAGGCAAAAAGTCACTAAGGAGTGAAGGCTATACAAGGTGGGGCTATACAGGGTGGGTCAGTTACATGGTGAGATGGGCGGGGATATTGCTAGAGTATTCTTCAATGTTCTGCCTATAATGACATAAAAGACTGAATATTTCTGAGCCCCACCAATTGATTTAATTTTTCTTTTATTTTCAATTAACAAAAATACATTTACATTTTTAAAACATAATTTCAACTAAAACACATTTATTACTTAAATATACAACATACTTAGAACGAATGTTATATTAGTAATAATAAAAAATTACAATGAAAATACTAGAATATCAGACAAGTAAACAATAAAATTAAACTAGTAGCCTAGTACGAGTGGAACATAATTGTGTTTCACTTGATCCCAAATGTTGTAGATAAATGCTTGATTTTCAGGTGGCAAGGTTGGATTCATCGGGTTGTTGAGAAGTTTGAACACTTTGAACATTAATTTCTTTTTAGTTGCCTCGACTATTGTTTCCATTGTTCTTTGTTGAACTTGTGCGGTTTGCAAAAGTTGAGATCGGACGTCCTCATCCAAATGATGTTAAGAAGTAGCATCCAACAAACCCAAACTCTTTTGGCTTTTGTGATTTAGAGCCCAACTGGGTGGACGACGGATCAGATCATCTTATAATGAATGGTTCATCAAGTTCGGGTTCGGTATGTCATCGTCTTTGTCTTCTTCAAGATTGATCCGGCGGCAATATTCTTCATCATCGATTGCTTTCCCGGGCTATTTGTTGTTCATGACACCCGTTGGAAAAAGAACTTTGGGTAATCTTTTAGAACATGGCATGTTTGCTCGCAATTGAAGTTTCTTTTTGTCCGATATTTGAATTGCTTACGTGCCACCAACATAAGGTCTACGTCGTTGATCCCACTTTGCCACAAATCTTTAAGCTTTTTTGAGACACTTTGGAAAACCTTGACATCTTTTTGAAGTTTTGTCCATTTGCCGGCTAGTTGATCCAAATTACATTTGCTATCAACTGGACTTTGTATTTTTCTTGTATGACTCTCTATAAATATTAGCCCGTTTGTGAATTTCGAACCACTCCATTTTGGGAAGCGTTGATCCACCGGTTTCGCCAAGATCTTGAACTCATCCTAGGACCACACCACTTTTTCTTACCCTTTTTCCTTTCACTTGGTTCTGCCATTTTTTTTCCCTTTTTTGATGTCTTTTTTGCGGACTCGGATTTGCCTTCGGCTTCAACATCGTATGGTGGTATGTGGACGTGTTGGAATTGATTTTGGGTTAGTGGTGTTTGTGTGTATTGTGTTTGATGGTATAATTGCTGATGTTGGTAACGAGGTTATAAGTCGCGGGGTGATATCGAAAACGGACCGGCAATAGGTGAGTATTGCGCAAAAATCATGTGATTTAGGGAAGAATTGCTCGATTGAGGTGCGAAAGACGAATTCGCCAGTGAATAATTCGTATTTGAAATTGGATTATTGAGTAAGTTAGTGAAAATATTATTTGATTGTGATTGTTAATTGTTGTGGTGATGTATAGGCATATTTGAGTGAATGTGTTTGATATAACTTATGTATAAAACAAGTCGAGATAATAAAAATTGTATGTGAAAAGGAGTTGTAGTTGTATGTATATATATAGTGTGTTTGGGATTGAAAATGGTGAAAAATATATAAAAAGGTAATATTACTATTTTAAAATGTTTATACTTAAAAAATGTTTTTTTTATCGTTGGAAGCAATCCAGCCCGCCATATCTCTGTCTCTTGAACGGGTTGGCAAAAGACACATCCAAATACTAGGCGGTGCCAATGGTTTCTTTGAGTGGTGGAGAACGATGGGCGCCAGAGACGCGATATATAGAGTGGTTTAAGTGTCATCTTTAACCTTAGATCTACGTGCTTTAAAATTGGTATATTTATGGTTACAAATTTTAAATGTTTTATGATTAGTTGTTAATACTCTTTACATTATAAACGATGCATAAAATTTACTCCTAAGGACAATTCTTAGGGATGTCGTTGACCAAAGCATTACTTTAATACAAATATATAGCACATATTGAAATTATACTCCGTGTGAACATGTTATCACTGTATTATACTTAATTAATTGAATCAAATTAATCAAGTAATTGTACAATTAAGTTAAATAAAAAATGAGTTATCAACATAAAACATCAGCAGTTTTGTTGAAACCTTACGCAAGTGCAAATGCAACAGATAATAAGAATCTCACAGGTGGTAGGTAGGTGATAGGTTTCAAACAATGTTTTATATTAGTCAGAAAGAAAAGTCTACTTAGCGACGAGTTTTAAATAATATGAATGTGGCTATTGATGTATCAAATCATTTGCGAATCACAGTTTTATACGTTATATATATTAAAATATAACTAATAACTGATGTGTTTAGAAGGAATGTTTCAACTATTATGTATTATAATCTCAGTTAGAATTAATTAGAATTAAATAAGTTTAATTTGTCTGTGGTGTTGTCTTCCTCAACATAGTATTATTTAAGGAAAAAACGTGACTTGCATGTAAATGTTTAATGGTGGAAGACGAAAATGTATATAGTAGATATTTTCTTTTCTTCTCCATTTTAAATTTTAATTATTTACTTATTATAATTATAATTTTATTATTATTATTTTGAGTCGCGGAAGAAGATACTTTATGTTTAAAAAGTTTGAATTGTGAATTTTATAAAAGTTTGGTTATTTTTGGGAGACACTATTTACACCATTATTTTTTACTTTATATATAAAAATTGTATACCGAGAGGTTGTATTATATCCAAAAACTCTCTGAAATTTTAGTAATATCAAGAAAAATTACAGTGTAAATATCAACTTTCATTTTTCAGGTTCAAGTCATTATTAAGAACGCGGTTTGTAAAATGTATCAATATAAACACTTTATTCTTGGATTACTTTAATACGTAAATGAACATTTAAATTTATTGTTGATACACAAATAAATGATAGATCTGTTAATCGACTAAACATGGAGTTTGAGTGACAGCCCAACAGCCCAGATTTATTACTTACCTCATGTGGCATCCATTTCATCTCAGATCCATCTTCGATTACTATCTCCGGTCAAAATCTTCATCACGTACCCAAATCTTATGAATGTAGAAAAATAATTGGACAATCTCTATATATGTACGTGATAGATTTAACCAAAATATAATCCAAAACGGACCTGGACATTATGGTGACCAAATCTCGTATATATGTAATTATGGATTAGAAAAATGGTGGTTTTGTAAAAGGCAATGATAAATTCATCATCACTTTTGATAAATTCATCACAGTTATACAGCATTTGTCTATAGTACAACCTGTTAATGCACAATTTTGATGATTTTTCCATAATTGATGGTAAAATATATATACTTTACATAGTTGTGATCATCTTTCCTTTATTTTCAACAACAGATTTGAAAAAACTCTTACTTTAGATGTTAGTAGTTCAGGTCTAACAGTAACATCCAATTGGGCAGTATGCTAACCCTCAGACTCTCATGTTCCTCCTTTTTTATCGCCTGAAGGGGCAAAAGTCTCGGGTGGAACTCGAACTTGAGACCACCCCTAGTCAAACATCCACTTCCCAAAGTCCCACAACGAAATTTTGGTGGCCAACTGAACTAGTAGCCCAGTTGGTTAAGAGTATGCAATTACCATACCTATATATAATTTTAAACAGTAAATTTACCTTTCTTTCATTTCCAAATAGTAATATACTCGTATATATCTGATAAATAACTTAGTTATTATAAACTCATTTTAATCTTTAAATTTAATAAATGTGACCATCTTATCCTCTTCATAGTCAAATATATGCAATCTGTGATGTGAATTGCTCTTCAACAAACAACAAAACCCCCTGATCTGTCCGCATGCAAATTGTGAGGAGGTTGAAAATGGGATGGACAAATATTTCAAATGCTAGAGATTGAAAACTAATTAAAGAAGTTTTCAGAAAGAAAAAAAGAAGTCTACGATTTGAAAATTGGTATATAAATCAATTTTTCAAACTTCACTTGATTTTACATTTTAATTGATTTTGATAGAGATATAGAGAGGTATTATTGTGATAAAGTAGGTTATTGTAGTAATGGGGAGATAATTGTTGGGACACTAATATGAGATTAGTCAATTCACTGAAGTTCTTCATAGAAATGATGAAGTTAAAACTTCAAAGATAAGTTATCTTACTAGTCGCTGTTCAACCAAGTCACTGCTAAAACAATGAAGACTACGCTCTATGGATTCATTATCGCTTAATGAATCTATCACTAAGTGTTCCTATCGATAGAAGCCTTGAACACTGAAAATTCATCAAGATGCAATCCACTACAAATGAAGAAGGTCACTGCTAAGCAAATAGTCACTACTAGTAATTAATCAATTCACTGGTATTATAAGTGACTATGCGCTTATGCAATCATAATCACAACAATCGATGTGGTTAAATAAAAAGAGGTCACTGGAAGAAGTCAAGTCAAGTCACTCTATAAGAACATGTTAGCTCACAGTGAGTGATGAAATTTTTTTATCCTTAAGCGACTTCATGAATAATGTAGTTACTAGACAATCTAGTTCAAGTCGTTGGGCATATGAGGTCCCTGATCTACTGTACATCACCAACTCAAGGAGTCCATAGTGATGAAGAGTATGACATCATACTTCATTGTGATTGGTAGAAATACAACACACGAAAAAGGCATGATCTTGTAGGGACCACATAAGATTCCTTATGACCGTTTGTTTGTTAAAAGGAAATCAGTGTCACAGTGACACGTGTCATTCTATTTTCTATATAGTAGGAGATATTTACGGGAAATATATGTCTATAAATAGAGTGACATATTGTACCAATTTGTTTACCGATTTGTAGCTATCATTTGATTTCGATCAGTGATAAAAATTGTCTAACTACAAATTGTGTTATTGAGTAATAGAATTTCTATTCTCACAGGGAGTAACGCTTTAACTTGTAATCATATTGAATTACTTTTAGTATAGGCTTTAACTTTTCCACAATTAAATATGTTGATGTAAGTTGTTATCAATAAATTTATCATTCAAGTTAACTTGTGTTCAACTATCTGTTTACCAGCTTTCATACTTCGCAATTGCAATTACTTCGTTTATTGTACAAGTATTTTAAAATGACTAATAACTGTTAATAATTTTAAAATACTATAATTAACGAGTTAAATTATATTCACCCCCTCTACAATATAAACTATCATATTGAACTCGATATCACTTAAAACATAATTGTTATCAGGAACTTTCATTAACAATCGTGACGATGGTAGCCATGTATGGCAACAACACTAAATATAAGATCAACGAGTGGTGGCAGTAGATAGTGGTTGCGATTGAAGGTAAACATCAAAGAAGAATAATTAAAAAAACAAGAAATACGTAATTCTACTGTTGTTACCATAAAATTCAATCTTATTTGTAGTTCCCATAGATATATAAACAATATCCAAAATTAACTAATAAGGACAGAAGTAAGCTAGTATTAGAAATCGCTTTCGTCTAATCTTTTAGTCACAATAGAAAAAAGTAGCGAAGAAATTAAAATGAGTTTGATAGAAAAAACGTTCACGTAATATATCTCTTTAGAACCCCTATTACAAATATGAGTTACATGAATTATTTATACTTGCAGCTACTCATGATAGCTTTGTTGTGGAAGAATGGTACAAAATTTCCATAACTTATAACTAGTATTTAGATAATAGATTTAATAAGTTATAATTGTTTATTTGGATGCAGCTGAGTATTTTTAATGTTTCCTGAAAGGATATAGAAGTAATTATTAAAGTATAAAATGGTATATATATATATATATATAGGGTGTGTTTGACAACAAATTAGTTAGAGATATAGATTATAGTGGTGAAATTTTTTTCAAAGATCACTTAAACAATTTTATATTTCAAGAAATTCTAAAAGATTTTGTTTTCCAATATTTTTATCTTTTTTATATTAACAAACAGAGCTTTCAATTTATTCGATTCGAAAATTATTAAAACTAACATATCAATGTCATATAAGCCTGCAATCCTGTCAACCAAACACACCTGTCAACCAAACACACCTGATAATTATGAACTTTTAATACTCTTCCTTAGTTTTTTAAGGGCCGTGTGTTTTCTCCGTCTTCAAACATTATATAGTTGATTAAGTCATCCTAAAATCAATAATTAGTGTCCAAAAGTCAATGTGCAGCAGTTTACCAAGGCGAAAAGGAATTAAAAACTAAAACACGTTGATCTCCATTATTCAAAGACATCGGTCTTAATAATCAAAAACTTATATACTGATTTAATCGATTGGAGAGATCGAGTTAGTGCTAAAATCTCTAGCTCATCCTGTGACAAAATCTCAAGAAATTTATAGTATAATATATCATAAAAAGTTTGGTAAAAGCGCTCGAAACACGTGGGAAGCATGATAAAGTCAATATGTCACGAATCACGATCGATAAGTAAATCAATTTTTCGCAAGATCAGTTCAATTTCTAGCGATATGACTTGGTGAAGACGTGAAGTGATATACAAAAAATATCCAATTAGAATCCATAAACAGTCACGAAATCAATTCAAGAACAACAATTACATTGTTTCTTACTTAATAACTTCGGGTCAAATGTTACAGTAAAGGTTTAGAAACTTTATTTTTTAATATTAAGGCATTAAAATTCTTTCTTCTTAAATGTTACAGTAAAGTAATAGAGAGTATATGTGAGTTAATTATATGTTATTCTTTGTTATCTTTAGACAGCCGCCAACATTGCATTCTTCGGGCGTTTTATGTTCGTCCTTCGACGTCCACCACTGATAAGAAAGTACTGATATCATACTAAAATGACACGAAAAACGAAAGAAAAACTAATCATCTAATATTAAATATATATGTATACATATATATCATGCATGCTCCATGTGTCATATACTTGTCATATATTATTGGTTTTTCAAAGTTTTATGGTTTAAACCAAGGTTTTTAATTTGCATCAAGTCTAGCTTTACTATAAGAAAACTTGTCATATATTGTACAAAGGTTATATTGAGCAAAAAAACTCAGCAAAATCCTTTTTATTGGTTTAAGTAATTAAATGAAAAAAAACAAAGGAATTCCATGACCGTTATTAATGTTAACAAGTAACATCAAAGTATATAGTATCAAATTTTAGCCTGCACATCTGTAAACCAATCTCTTATGTTTAATAATCTACTAAACCAATCTGTAAAACATCTATCATATTATCTCATACGTTAATAACTAACAAACTATAAAACGTTACGAAAATCACAAATCTGGTACAAATGATCAGTAAACGAACCTTTATTTTGACTTGTGACTAATTAATATTTGTCACTGGTTTAATTGAACATGTCAAAAACAGTTAACGCAATCACTATATAATACGATTTAAAACACTAGAAGAGATGACAACGTATAGGCCAACAGGACGAGACTTATAAGATTAAAAGAATCATAATTCTAATGTGTTAAACTTAATGTAAATGCCCGTGTTGAACTTATCAAGAAACGCTTAAATTCATAATTTTCAATTAAATAGACTTTTCAAACATAAAAATTTCCCCTAAAAATAAAATAAAAAGCATATTTTGGAAATTTAGTCACCCCTCTCCTTCTATATAATAAGCACTCAAATTTACATGTTGTACACAATCACTTATTCTTCTATCTCCTACTACCAATTTTAACGATCAAAGCCATTATTGCCGACCGAAGTTTATACAAAAATGGCATCATCATATGATATCGCCAAATTCCGACAGACTCAACGGGCAGAAGGACCCGCCACAATTCTTGCAATCGGGACTGCAGCTCCTCTCAATTCTATCTTACAATCTGATTATCCAGATTACTATTTTCGGGTTACTAATAGCGAACACATGGTTGCTCTCAAAGACAAATTCAAGCGCATATGTATGTTCATTATATATATTACTCTCGCTTAATATTTAATTAGTGATTCGTTATTTTAAATCGACATACATGCGCTTACATACATTTAAGATAAAGTTCTTAGGAGAGTAACTAATTAATGAAAATGAGTAATGATTTACTATGAACTTGTTAATAGTTACTCGTATTATCATAAAAGTACGGGTCAAATTAAAATGACGTGATAACGATCCCTACTAGCTAGTAGTATATTGTTACGTGTTAGATCGCATGCATGTTTGATCCAAAGTTTTTTAGTTCTAAACTTGTTAATAGTAAAAAATGTAACAGTACGCATCTTGCGTGCAACTATCAGCATAGATCAATTTTTCTTAAAGTTGATATCTCAAAACTGTTTATTTGCATTAGTGGATGCATGCATGATCGAGCTTCGATCACAACACGGTTTTTATGTGATTTATGTGCATGCAGGTACTGGTAGTACGATTAGGAAACGACACTTTCTCCTCACGGAAGATTTTCTGAAAGAGAACCCAAGCATTTGTGAACACATGGCACCGTCTCTAGATGCCCGCATCAACAAGGTGGTCGAAGAAATCCCGAAGCTAGGTAAAGAAGCAGCCCTGAAAGCCCTTAAAGAATGGGGGCGTCCCATATCAGACATCACTCATGTCATCTTTTGTTGTATCTCTGGAACCGATATGCCTGGGGCTGATTACAGGCTAACCCAGCTCCTTGGCATGGACTCTTCGGTCCAACGTTACATGGTTTACCAACAGGGATGTTATGCTGGTGGCACTGTTCTTCGTCTAGCAAAAGACATTGCGGAGAACAACAAAGATGCTCGTATTCTTGTTGTTTGTTCCGAGATTACATCTGTCACGTTCCGTGGGCCAGACGAAAAACATATCGGTTCACTGGTTCAACAAGCTCTGTTTGGAGATGGAGCAGCTGCACTTATTGTGGGTTCGGATCCTGAATTGACAACCGAACGACCTTTGTTTGAAATAGTGTCCGCTTTTCAAACGGTGGTACCTGATTCCGGGAAAGTCATGAGAGGAACTTTGACTGAAGCGGGGCTAATGTTGGAACTCTCTAAAGCGGTACCTGAATTGATCGCAACAAACATAGAGAGTGCATTGATAAAGGCATTTTCGCCTATTGGTATAAGCGATTGGAACTCTATCTTCTGGAGCGCTCACCCTGGTGGTCCAGCGATACTAGATCAAATAGAGCGCCAAGTTGGTCTTAAAAAGGAGAAGTTGAGAGCCACTAGACATATGCTAAGTGAATATGGAAACTTATCGAGTGCTTGCGTGCTGTTTATCCTTGATGAGATTAGAAAGAAGTCGGCTGAAGAGGGTGCTGCAACCACTGGGGAAGGTTTAGACTGGGGTGTTTTGTTTGGGTTCGGTCCTGGTTTGACAGTGGAGACGGTTGTACTTCATAGTCTTCCGACCAACGGTTCGACTGCCTGATCAACCCTGTTTGTGGAGACGACCTATACTACCGATCGTTATCGTTATTGTTAATATTGTTCTGATGCTATAATAAACAAAGCATATTTAGGGTCTAGCTAGCATCCTTGCTATGGTTTAAAATTTTAAAATAATTCAATTTGTAAAATTTGTGTTTCTGTTTTACGTTTTCAATATACGTATTGTAATTGTGTGGTAGTTTATACTTCGAGTGGATCTCATCATATTGTAATCTATATCTATATATATACTAAACAAGAATAAAATGTTGTTTCATATTTGTCACATAGACAAAATGACACGTGACGACTCCTCATAATTTAAAATAAATAATTATAATTATTTAAATTTAAAAAAATAAACTAAAAAGTAAATTTAGATAGAGTTAGATAATATTTGAATATAATAATAATAAATTAAAAAATCTATTAATCCTACTCAAACATTAATTGAAAAAATAATATTAAACTATTAAACATATAAAAATTATTTAACTTAAATTGTCGTGCATCGTACGGGTTAAATCTAGTTATCTATATATTAATTAAACTAGTTTTATATAGAGTTAGAAATAAAGAAGTAAAATCAATACATTAGGTATGTTAAATGAATGACAAGGGAACTAGTATATAGTCAAAACCCACAATATTCCATAGCCGGGTTTGGTCATGAAATTTATATATGCATAGATGAGGAACACACGTGAGTTTGGGTATCAAAAGTCAAAACCAAGGATAATTAGATAGATCTTTGGACATAAACAACGGGGACAACACAAAGGATTCTAGCCATGGTAATTTGACGTTCAAAAAGTTAAAGTATGTACGCTGAAAATTCAATTCGATCCAAAACTGATGCAAAGAAAATTCGATCACATCGATATATCTAGCATCACCCTAAACACCTCATAAGAGCTTCAGAAGTCATAACAATTCATTTTTGGAATTATGTATGCCACTAATAAAAAGAAACACATTCTATATCACCAACATATATATATATATATATATATGTATATATATTTGGGTTCTATCTCTTAGAACTTTACAAAAAGAAAACTCTTTATTAAACCAAAAGCAATCACTTTAAACCAAAAGTTTTTTATTACACATCTATAAAAAAACATGTTATGTTTTGCTAGATTATGCCATGTTTTTTCTTTTTGATAATGCAAAATTTACCATTCACATCAAAATTGAATATTGAATATATAATTATATAATAAGCTAGCAAGTCAAATCAACTAATTTATTTGTTTGTTAAGTTTTCTTGACAAACGATTGGCTTAATTTGTCAAATTAGATAGCCCTTAACTAGTTTTATAAAGAATGATCTCATCAAATTCTAAAATAATCTCGATATTCGTTACGAGAGAAGTGATTCAAGCGATCAAATCATACTACTTTTCTTAAAAAAATATTGAATATGTAATATTTAATATAAGGTCAATTTTACTCTTATTTTAAGATAAATTTAGGCCACTCAAATTTATATGTTGTTTTATATATATCAAATTCGATTAAAAACTTATCGAAAAAGTGTAAAAGGACACAAATTTCAATGTATTTGAATAAAAATAAAATAATATAAATAATGTTAATTAACAAATACATGGGTATTGGTGTTCCTTCACATTTTTTTATGAGTTTTTAGTCGAATTGGTTATACATGAAACAATATACAATTTTGGGTGGCGTACAAAAACAAATGATATATTTGGGTGGCCTACAAAATCATTTTCAAATATGAGTGGCGTACAAAAATAATATGATATATTTGGGTGGCCTCCAGGTATATAATCCTCTAAATATATATATTAAATTGTAATCGTGTGTGAATTAACATATAACATTAATATATAATCATCTACCAATTTCAAATTTTTATTATAAACCGCACATGATTATTGAAAAATTACGTGTGATTATATCTAGTGCATTTTTTAAGATCCGATTAAAAATTGAAATTTTTTTTTGTCGAAAGTATAACTTGTAAGATCTATAATTGAAGATAAAAAGATGCCGACTTTGAATATGTAACATTTATAATTATTAATCATAGGGTATGTTTGTAGCTGTAGGCTGTAACTGTAGCTTTATGTTTGGATCTTTTCGCGAAAAGCTACTTCTAGTAGTTTTGAGAATTTGAGCTTTTCGTTGGATTCTAAAGCTGCAGCTTGTACATGACAAACAAGACTTTTATTTTCTTAGGAGCTTTTTTTTTCAAAAACTAAAAGCTAAAGCTCCTAAAAACTCACAGACCCATAGTATTTACGAGATATTCAAATTTAAAGTTTGAGTAAAATAAAATTTTAAAAAGATTGAATAATTCTATTAATTCTTATATTTTTCAATTTCTTACCTTATTCATTGAACTGACCTCTATGTTTTATAATCTTAACAACCACCATATTTACTACATATTTTATTTCGCAACTAAACATGTATCACTTCTATAGTTCTGCGTCATCTGACTCTTTTGTAAAATGGTATTTTTAATATCGAAGGTTCTCAAGTACTCATCACACTTAATTTATAGTTAGCTTAATCATCAAATCAAAATATTAATAAACAGGGAATTTTTTACTTTTTTTTTGTATAGTAAATATAAATAAATATAAATTTCACCATTATTTGTTAATAAGTTTGCCGTAAATCAATAACTTTAAAAAATTTTAAAAGTTTTTTAGAATTTTATTTCTCAATATTTTATAAAATTTAACTTTAGATAAACATGTTACGAGATATGTATGTGAATTTATTTGTTTTTTTTTTATGGTCAAGTACTGTTTGAATTGAAAATGTATCATATATACATAATTATTTGTACAAGTGTACAACCCATTTATAATTAACTTGTATACCGATGACATTTTACACCTCCTTTTATAACGTGACACCTGTTACCATTTCTGATCATATGCTCCTTTGAGTAGAATAATTTAATTAATTTTGTGGGTTCAAGATACCCATCTAAATGAACAGTACTTATTTTGGGTCTCCAAATATGATCTCCAACTATTACTTTTTAAGTCCATTAATTCAGGCCCAAATAGGTATTAATTTTAGTTATTGATTAGTAGGTGCTCCCACTCACATACAATTATTGATTATGTAATATTCTGAAAAATACGAGGGCTAATGTATAAATATTCTTTGAAAAATTGAGATTCTGAAATACAAAGTTCACAATGGTTAATTGATCAAATGGACGAACGAACGAGAGACAATCGGTTATGGGGAGATCTTCCACGCAACAAACTGCATGAAAGCTTGCGTGCAGTAATTGTCTGTTAAGGAATCAATCAATTATGAACATTTTAAAAAGGGGGAAAGTTATGAAATGTGAAGAGTAAATTAAAAATGAAAATTTTAAATTTTAGCTCTTAAATTTTTAAAATACCTATTATTGGTCCTTATATTATTTGTTATATCACAAATGTATGTATAGTTAAAAAAATATTCCCTTTTACAAAAGTATAAATATGAAATTAAGTCACAATCTTCATGTAAAGTTGAAACGTGTAATTTAGAATTAAATATACATAAGAAACAAAGTTGATTATTAAAAAATATTTTTAATTAAATTTATTTTTACTAAAACTTTACGATAGATATTGAGTTGACCTTTCAACTATTAAATTTAAAATTATCCTTAGAATTAAACAACAGGCCTTTCGTATATAGTTGTCAAAGACACTGGAGAGAACTAGTCTCTCGGGCTAGGGACTCTCTATCTATATATACTATCAACTGGATTTATAGCGAGCTTGTACTATTAGAACAAGGGCATAGTTTTAGGGACACTCACGTCTTTTTTTACAAGTCAAACTTGTCTCTATATTCAAGGGACTTACGATTGTGCAACGAAGTCTCCTATTCGGCGATATTCACATTGATTCTGGAATAACCTATCATATGCGGCCTCTGCTGCTGTTCACAAGTACAAGATGAGGATCAGCAACAGGTATTACCAGAGTCTCATAGCTTATTTGACAGAGACGACGTTTAACCTTTTCCGCGATGTGAACCTTGCGGGAAGTGTTGTATACAAATATGTACTCATAAATTAATGTATATATTTATTTATATTTATAGTGATTGTATGTTTTACTTGACTTCGAAAAGAAAAAATTAAATCTATTATCATTTCTTCAATTCTACTCGTATAGACTTCTAGCTAGTAATCATAATCATTTATGAAGAAACCTGTATATAACGATGCCACGTCTTATAAGAGACACCACATCTTAACACTCCACACTGCTCTTGACTTTGCTATAAATACAAACCTGAAAACGACAAGAAGATAATATATTACAAATTTAAATTACATTTTGATAATGCGACAGTTTCTTGACATATAATCACATATCTCATCTTGTTTAAGCTTAAACACTTGTCCGGTATCACTAATTTAATTAGATTTCACGTTCATTTTGCAACAGTTAATAAAATCACACATTGAATTATATGATGAACCATTAATCTCCAATGCTTCCTTTGCACTTTCTCTTAATACTTTTACTTTCGCTTTCACATTTCCTTTCCTTCTTTGCACTCCATCAGACTCCTGACCGATATCTCTATCTCTTCCCTCTCAATCACCTTTTCTGCTGGCATAACCCACTCCCGAAACACCACCTTTAGCTTGTAGGTCAGTATGGTGGCGTTCAGTCTCTGCTCGGCCTAAAGCGGCCATGCAATCATTGGCACGTACCCCACTTTTTATACTTTCATAAACTGAATTTAATCTGCAATGTGACATAAACCCTCCTATTAATTTATGTTCACTATCTTAACTTGTGGCGCCCATAATGGGACCACTAACCCTAGTTTTTGAGTTCTGGTTATAAACCCTTCCAGAAGAAAGTCACGTGAAACCGGTCCATCAGGACCAAATGGACATCAGGTTCCTGCAGTGAAAAATGCGCCGTCTATGGCACTACCCACAAACGACCTATCACCCAGACAAATCTTTGTTGCCTAAGCTCCAATCCCCAAGCTAGCTCCGTTATCTACTTATCTGCTCAGACGATAGTGTTCCTACGTTCCCAGATGATACAAAAAGCATGGATTCAGTCGGTTGCATGTCTAGCCACTCGATTACCTTACTTCCCTCTAAACCGGGTGGATCTATCTCTCTAGTCAACGGTCCAATATCATAAACCGGTACTTTCACAATAGACCGCAACTTTTCGTAGTACCTTAACGCCTCAAGTGATTTCCGATCCACATCTCTCCACGTGTTCAACAAAATTCCATTAGAATCATAAATTGATCTGGACAACTCTATAAAATTCTTTCACGAGGAAAACAAATTAATAATTAACACTATTAGTTTAAGTTTAACTTAAAAGTTTTATAGATAGTTTTTATTTAATAAGAATTTGAATAATAGTGGGAAAAAGTCGAACACGTGATCAATGTATTGATACTCAATAGCTCAATCATCAGGTTAGACATCAAAGTACATTATAACTTCACTTTTTATTTTATTTTCAAAGGGATAAAAATTTTCTATAATTCTTCTTCTCCAAATATACATACAGTGATTGCTGACAACTCTGAAGGACAACCTCCTACTATTTGCCTTACCCTAGCTCCGCTCATCAGCCCATGTTTTAACTAAATTGCATTTACACATTAAGAAAAGTAAAGGTGTTGTTACACGTTAAAACTATATATACTAACATAATATTTGCAACATTATTAATATCTGTATCATACAACGGAATATAGAATATTAGTGTCCTTTATTTAAAGGAACAATGTGTGATCCTCTATATATGTTTGTCATTTAATAATTTGTATAACTTTGTTATCTTTATAAATTGTAATTGATGTAATTACTAATACGTATGAGGATTTCATTATATATTTTACAGGCTATTCCTTTTCATTTACATAAACTAAAGGATGACGATGGATTGACGATTTAGGGTGTGTTTTGTAAAACTGAGTTTATAGTTGGAAGTTATATTTAAAGCTTAAAGTTAGAGTTTAGTTTTTCTTTCTTTTGTAAGTGTTTTAACAAAATTAGTTGGAGTTTAAATGTGTAAATTGACGTAAAAGGACAAACAAACACATGACAAATAATTATATAAGGGGTATGTATTCATATAATTTCTTATTTCATAAGCTTCTAACTTATTTTTATCATATATTATTGTTAGATCTAAAAGTTATTTTTATTCATTTATGAATGTTTTTGCTCATTTTTCACGTACATTTATATACCACCATCTTGATATTGTTTGTTGGAAAAAGAACCCCATTGTTGTCGAGAGAACCCACACCACAACCAGTAAGTCGGAGTCACGCATGTTTTTTTGCAATCCTAAGGAATTGAAGTCTCCGATCAAAAGAAAAAAGAAGACATGTATGCGATACTTTTGTGAAATTTTTTAGTGGTTTACCATTTTTTTTTTTATATAATATTGTTACTGATGTCTTTTACTTATTTTTTCTGATAGGGACTTAAACGATGACATTGTGGCTAATCATATTTTGGATGATATCAATAAAATCAAGATACTTTACATATTTTAGGCATATGTTTTTAAAGTTGGTATTGTTTATTGTATTTGGTTTGTTTTCAAGTTTTTAATCTAACTTACATAATGCTCTTTATTTCTTTCGCAGGTGGTATGTGATCATGGGACATGTTGATTTAGCAGGTTTCCTTTTTTTCGGATGTATGCATTATTTAGATTTTGAAGATTGCTTGTATTAATAATGTTTTTTATTAATAGTATTGACCTCAATGATATAGTTTTGATAATGGATGTTTTTCTTAAGCGATAGTAATTATGTATGACGTTTGTTAAAGTTGATTAGAAACTTGGGAAGTATATATGTATCATTTTCTTATGGCTAATGAAAAATATAATATGGATATAATGTATATAATATAATCTTCAAAACTTATGGAGAAATAAATATTATTATAGTTTTAAATTAGAGATGTCAAAGACTCAAAGTTATGGATTTTATATTCATGTATCATGTTTTTGAAATTTTATATCATTTTTATTTTGATAAACTTGATATATATATATTAAGATTTTGACCAATTTAAATCACTGAGTTAAGACTTTTGATGAAGTTTCTTTTCACTAGAAAAACAAACCTCTTAAGAATTGAATTCTTGAGAATACATCAATTTTCAAAATCAAAAGAAGGCACTGACGAACCAAAAAGGATAATCAGCTTTATTATAAACTTAAAATGTTAAAAGTCGCACCCTATCGGTAAAAAGCTTGTAGATGCTACAATATTGTACTACAGAATATTTTAAGAAAATACTTGTAGCTACTATGATTTTTGATTAAATGTTAAAACTTTTAACTTTTAAAACCGTTGTTAAAGGTGCTTCGACATCTTCCAAGCTTCTCCACAAACACACCATCGGCAATAAATTTCTTTCAAGCGTCTTTGAGGCTTGCTTCTTTGTGAAGACGGTCCAAAACGTTTGAATGTGGGGTCGACTTCTTCTTCTTTAGTTTTTATTAAGACCACTCTTAAAAGATGACATTTCTTCAGAATGTTTTCAGTGTCCGTTCAAAATCACGTCAGCACTTCTTAAGAATACTAGACCCCACTATTTATCAATAATTCATTTATTACACAAAAGAAAAAAGTTGAGCCCCGATTCTTTTCGCCTTGCAGCGTCCAAGCCAAGAAGTGAAGGGAAGATGGGGGATCAAAGACGAAGCAACAAGAAGCAACCATTGGCACGGACATAAGTAGTTCCAAAATGAAAGTTGACTCAAAATCATATATAATTTTTTTTTTTCTTTAATATAATTTCGTTTAACACCTTTTAGGAACTCACTACAACTTAAAATTTCTATTTTCTTTTTGTTTAGATTTATTATCAAACCTTCGAGGAGTAATAATCATAAGAAATGTATCATTATTCATACATACAGTTTTTGTCAATTCTACTGATTTTTAAGATTTGCAAATAATGAGTAACAACAAAAAAATTAGCATTATATAATATAACTCTGACAAATAAATGAATAAATAAATAAGTAAATTTTCAATGAAAAGAACTAACTGTAGAAAATACGACATTATTATTGAAAAGAATTAATTTGTGTAAAAAAGAAAAATTAATAAATCTGCGGCGGAGGGCGATTTTTACCACCTTGTTTACATAAATATTGCAACGAGATACATATCCTAAGCCATAAAAGTGAAAAGAAGATATATGTGGTTTCCAAGAACAGAATTTATTTGAAAACCTGGATGTGAAAATCAGGAACAAGCAAAGCCAACATAATATTGGCTGTATTATGAGAAGATGATTATACGATAGCAGAACACTACAATATTCATCTTCTACCTATTTCTATGCTACAAATAAAGAAACGCACTTTGAACCACATTAAATGTTTTGATGATCATGAGCTAGTCACAGGTGATGGCATGGGTGGTGGAGTATTTGTACTACTTCTTGATGGTATCCATGCATAAATCAGCATGCCCATTACAAGGACAACGGTACCTGCTATAAAGCTTGATGGAAGGGAAGATGCCACCCCCAAGTATGGTAACGGAAGCGTGAACAAATATACAGATATGGGAACTGCAATGAACATGTCAATAATCAGTTATTTAACAGGAATCTAATGGTTAGACAAATCATACGTCAAGGGAATTGCAACAATTATTTTATTTCTAAAAACTTGCATCCTAATATCATTTATTTATGCTTTTAATTATTTTATCTCTAACGGATCAAATGTGTGTAAAAAGCATCAAGAACAAAACAGGTCAAACTGGTTATATAGTTTTAAAGTCATATGAAGTGTAGTTATAAAGTATACATTGTCTGCCAATGTGGTTAGTATGTGAAATGCATTGTCAATCATAAAACATACAACCTACTAACATGCTTTATTCAGTTGCAACAGCATTTTTTTGTAATCAGATTTAACACAAATTGTTATAATTTTTCTAAATGGAAAAAAGGTGTTTCAGGTAAACATAACCCAACCGAACATGTTTTAGCATGTCACCCGACCCACCCATTTTGCTACCTCTAATATGCAATTGTGTACAGAAAATGTCTCAAAATCAAATAAAATATCTTGTTATTAACTTTTCAAATCCTCATAGTTGGCTTTTCGGTTACAGACGAATCATCATTATAGAAGAAATGTAAAGCAGATAAAAAAATGCTACATTTTGTATGAAAATAAGGGAACTTTTACAACGAAATATAAGAATACTAATAATGATGACAGAATAATGCATTCTTGCAGACTGTTGCGTCTTTTTTACCATGTTTACTAGAATAATAATGGCCGGTGTGCAATCGAAATTCTAGATTCAAAGTACAATACAACTTTCACTACCAAGTAAACTTTTGACGATATTGTTAGATTTTATAAGATCTTTAGAAGAAATTAGGAATTACCGGAAACTGTTGAGGCAAGAGAAGATACAACTGCAGATGATATTTTTATTAGATGCAACAATGATATGTTGTAAGCCATATTCACGATACAAAACAGCACTGGTAACAGAGGAGCTCCCTCGCATCCTGTTGGAAGTCAAATCCAGTTTAATTCAGTAAATTGGTTGAATAAATATAGTTTATACATCCCGCTTAGCAAGAAGTCAATTCAACTGATTGACCAGTTCCATATTTCAGCTAAATTTATTAATTTGAGCTGATTGATGTCAATCACAACCCAAATTTAACTCAATCAAAAGGAGATGGGTGATGGGTCGAAATTGTCACTTCTAGAACAATAGATAAACCGTCAAAGTGTCACAGGTATTTTAAGGTCATTAGCTACACTTATGTTAAAGCTTACTTAATCAATGAGAATAATGAGAAAAAGAAGATGAAAGGGTGATCACTCACCACTCGATATAGTGCCGATGTTTAGGAAGCAAGCTGCGCCATCTGAAAGATATTTTGGCAGTTGATGAAAGGGAATCCCCCATAGCCTTGACAAGAATGGCAGGAGAAGGCAAATAAAAAGCGCCTGCCCGAAAGAAGAATTTACTGTTCCATTATTTTAAATTTTCTTGAAGGGGACATGAATTCAAACGATCAGCTCGCCTAAGGATCGAGTGATTGACTTTTTGGACAACTGTACTTGGCTTCAATCAAAATCATGAAAAAAGGTAAAACAAAAAATATACTTGTAACACACTATAGTTTTTGAAAAAGTGAAGGTTTTGGGTACATTTGAAGAAATGTGAATGCCATAAAAGTACATAATATAAAAGAGAATCCCTGGCACATTCTCTCGGAAAATTTCTTGTAACTTCAGCTTGGAACATGTCTGTTAGCTATAAAAAGCCAAGTGCTATGGTCCAAAAGGCTGATAATAAAGAAACCTACCTGGAACGCTGATCCATAGGAATTTAAAACGAATAGATCCACCGAGCCTCCCTGTTAATGAATTTGCAAAACGTAACTAGAGAGAAATTGTTGCAGAAATAACTAATCACTAGCTATGGTATGCATTTATGTATATGTTTATATATACACACCTTTAAATTTTTAGTAGCGTCCAAGAAAATAACTTCCTACAAAAAGGGAACATGTGAAATTCGTTGCTTGTAATTAAGGGATCCTTCCCCATAGCTGAAACTGAAAAGACATAAATCCAAGTTTAAGGAAATTACAAACCTTCAATATGGTGTCAGCAGCTTGAAACAGAAAGGAAACAATCATTAGAAGACTCCAAAATATACCAGCTTCCATCAATGAACCAGCACTAGATCCGCTGCAGACGAACATAAGAATATGGGTCAAAATTGCCACCTCCACAATCTAGTAGTTATTTCATAGTTTCTTGAAAAGAATATTCCTAATTAATGTAATCATAAAAAAATTACCTGGCAACAGTTATAATCACACCAATAGCCACAAGGAAGCAACCAAGTAACTGGTTAAATCTGTATCTCCTTCCAAGAAAAATGTACGACAATATGATTTGCCATACGAGAAAGCTCTGCAAGTATTAGGATGCAATCAAAAGGTGGTAAGAATGGAGATGGCCATACGATGATGATTGTAATCAGTAGAGACTATTGAATAAAATAAATTGCATGATTTGATAAAGATATACAAAAGCTGGGCTGGAACAGATTACAATAAACAAAGTTTACCTGAGACAAAATTGGAATAGCTGCTCCTGAAAGAACGGCTGTCAAATAGAAAGAAACATATTAAGTAGTAATAGAATTAACTTCACAAAACATCAGCCGGGTATAAAAGCAACTTTCTTTCTATTTTTATCTAGAGAATCGCCAAATTAATTATTCGCGTCTCGATAAAGAGCTGGTTGTCATGAACTCCCCTACTTAATATGTTAATAACTTGAAACCTATACTCATTGTATTCATATTCGACTAACTTTTGCAATCAACACAAAGTTCTGTGATCACATTAACATCATCTGAGAACCTTTGCATCTTGGGATGTCCCCTATTAATTGCATCGTTAATTTGTCCTTTGGCAAACTGTCAAACTAAATTTACATACTTGAATGTTGTTAAGGGGCTAATGTACAATAATTAACGTACTTGAATGTTGTTAAACTTACCTAAAATAACAATGTTTTGCCTCAAATGAGATAATATACAATTGTACATAGCATTCACAACCAATGCTTTGATTACAAGTTACTAATCTTTGTCTAATAGGTTCCCTTTTTGTATATACTTAGCATTGACAACCAAAGCTATTATTAGTATTAACTCATGGGATTGGTAACAACTTAATTAAGCAACTAACATTTCAGTGAAAAAACAGAATAAAGCGCAGTGACTAGTGTTACTACCTGCAGCTGCCATTCCGCAAGCGGCACCAAGAGCTTCCAAGAGACCAACAGCAAGAAGTGGAGCTTTTGGCATTGAAAGCATTTCGTGAGTAACAATGCCAGCACGATAACGGAAATGTAAGATGGAGAAATACACAACCACATATCTGAAAAATATTTCCAGACATGTTACATAAGTCTGAGATTTATAAGGTAGTTTCTAAAAGTGTAAAAATTCCATTTTGTATACTATGATTAATTTACGGCTACTCCCTTAGCATAATATATAATAATGATTCTACGTATTATTTTGTTTACAGTAAAACCTATCTTACTGTACAACATATCAGTCAAACGCTATCATAAACTATATATATATGTCAAAATTAGAAGATTTTGCACAACTCAAAAGGCATAAAAACTAGCATATTTCAAGAGTGAAATATTAGATTCCACTAGAAGCTCTAAAAGTCCAATATTAATCAACTTATCAACATCAAATGTGAATAAATACTTCAAAACAATGCAATATTAGATTCCACTAGAAGCTCTAAAAGTGACCAAACAAAATAGAAAAAGCAGTAAGGATTACATGATGCCTCAATCTTTCTTCCTTTATCATCTCCATCCTTCCATTGTATTCTTTTTGAGAGTATATTAAGTTTAAATAGGCCACAATCATAGGTTGTAGTCATCCCAGTATCATCGTAATTCCATAAAATGGCATCACAAAATTCTACCACCACATGTTGAACCGAACAATAAGGGAAGAGCAGAGATTAGAGAAGGGAAATGATATGTGCGTCATTCATATTGATGAATTCAATTTTAAAAACTTTAAAGCATTAGTGTTTAACGATTAATATCCATATTGATGAATTCAATTTTAAAAACTTTACAGCATTAGTTTTTAACAATTAATATCAACTATAATTAAAATTTTATTCGATCCAATCTTTATCAAATACTTGTTAGATCTTCTTCATATTTTCATCATATCTTCTTCGTCAACACCATTCACCCGTCAACTATATGATCATCACAACCACCACCCAACCATTTAACAGATTTAATTTGCAAATAACCAAAAAAAAAAAGTTGTTAAAGTCATCTAAATGCAATCTACTCTATAACTCTATCATCAGCCATCCCAGACATTAATACATTTTATAAATTGTAATTATTTATCAAACACTTGATAAGTTAGAAAACACAAAAACAGGTTAACCAATTTATTAGTTTAGATTTAGATTGATCAAGAAAATACTAAACCAATAGTACTGGTTAACTGATTAACGTTTAACTCCTCATCTGTTAACATACCATGAACACACCTAACAAGATGTGGGTTCAAACAATGCATTGGAGACAATGCATAATGTGTGGGTTCAAGTGTCATTGAAACATACAGGGTATAACAATAAAGAGATCCGTTTTGCAAGTTCGTAATTACGAATGGTTCCTACAGAGGATCACACTCATGATGTACACAGTAATTGAACTTTTTCTGTCTAGATACTATATAGTTGGTTCTCATCCTTCAGAGACTACGAGGGTGATAGGAACATTCGTCAGACAAGAGGAGTACGTACGTGTGATTGTATCTAGTACGTAATATATATGGGATAAGTTGTACGTTTGCCGTTAAATTACAAATTATGTATTCGTGTGTGTGGTGAACAACTCTAATTAACAAAATCCTAGTAAATCTGTTAACTTTTAAGGCTTCAAAAAATGCATTCATGTGGTGACTAGTGTGGTATGTAGCTGAAATGTGTGGTAGTGGAGAATAAGTATATACTATAGTTCTACTATTTTAAACATCTACGATATCAAATATCATACGGAGTCTCTATAAAAATAATAATCGTGCAAATAATAGCCCCAATAATTATATATTATATATATTAATAATACCATAATACTAATCAAACTCTATTATTTATTTAAATAATGAAAGATGACATACTTAGTAAATTACGATAGTCATAATGCTCAATATCATAACAAAATAAATAAAATGAAGGAAAATTGATAACGAGAGCCAAGAGGCTGTTATGAATGCCTTAAGATATGCATACAATTAGTATTCAAGCCATAACAAATACAAAGGACAGAATAATAATTTATGCATGTAGATTTAAATTAACTAAAGCAACACATATATAAATATTAAATGAAAATTTGCAACGACAGGAAGGCATGTTCAAAGATACCAATTTCATTATATTAGTATGTGTACTATAATATTTGAATATTAGTGTGTGAGAGAGAGAGACAAACAGAGAATGAACGACAAAAAATTAATGTTACCCACTTACCCGAAAGTGGCGAGTTGAGCCAGAAAAAATGGATACTTTTTCAAAGGAACTAAAGCCAGCTTATACAAGACCCGATTCCCTACTCCTAACCCCATGGTAACAACAGCTGCAACCGCAATCTCCACCCTCCGATTTCCTCTTATCACTACTTCCTTCTCATTATCACCCTCCACTACCTCCTGCTTATCATGTAACGCGTACCAGCAGATGGTTCTCCTCTTTTCATCCAATCCAACCGGCGAGATTATACTCTTTCGCCGACTCGTAACTAAGATAATGTTTCTTGTTCTCCTCCATAAATAATTTTTATTAGGAAGAAATTGTAATGAGTGATTAAGGTTCGGTTGTTTGTGAAAATTGAGGTTGGCGCCACCGGAGATCCGGTGACACGAAGCCGCCATAAACAATGCTTTTAATTTGATATGAAAATGAAATTGAGGGACAAGGGGAAATGTATATATGATTATAAAAATGGAATTGAATGGATATGTGACGTGGCTCAGACTGGAGCGTTGCCGTTTATGAATTCCTTACCTTTTCTATTCGGGGTCGATTTTTTTATAATCAGTTACTTTTAATTTAACGGATGATAGACGACGAAAATGGATTAACGATTAGGGCTTAGGGGTGTTGGGATTAGCTTATTTTTTTAGTTTACGGACTTATTTGATTATTATAAGATCCATAAGCTTTTACTTATCCGGTTTACGAGTTTATAATATTAAATAAATAATAAGCTCAAGTTGATAAGCTATTAACACTAAAAAATAAAGCTTATAGACTTATTCAAAAATCAAATGGTCATAAACCCTAAAATAAACTAATTCAGATACCCCTTGATGGTGAATGTTAAAGGTGGCATTTGTAAAATTGCAAAAAGAAAAAGAGTAAAGACATTTACTTACCTACATGGAGAAATCAATTATAAAAACAACTACGAATAAACAATAATTTAAGAGAATGTGCTCTATAGTAGTTATGTTATTTTTGAGCGAAACTAGTTACAGTTGAAGTTTATGTTTAGAGTTAAAAATTAAGATTATATCTTTTTCATCAAGTGTTCAAGAAAATAGTTAGAGTTTAAAAATGTGCATTGACATAAAAAGAAAATGTATGAGATCAAAGAGACATATGTATTTTGAAGGGAAAGAACGGTATGAAATCTCAATCATTGATTTTTATGTTCAACGATTCAAATTTACAACACTGTATTTTGAAGGAAAATGTTTTTTCGTTTATTGTTACGAGAATACTTTAGTTGATTATTGTTTTTAGTTGAGATACATTATTCCTAACATTAAAAATAGTTAAAATCGTAAATGAAACAGAGTATAAAACTCTATTCTCTCAAATCTTTCAATCAAATTAAACATCTCTCTCTTATTAAAGTATTACATTTATATTATACAAATTCTATGTTAAGCTTTTTACCATTGGAGTAATGACTTTTTATAAAAACATGTTACACAAAAAAAATCTTTACATGTTTACTATTGAAGATACTCTAAGTGGTTTTCTTTTAACAAAGATATAGCAAAACTTGTACGAGTAGAAGTTTTGAATTTGCTAAGACTTGCAATAAGAACTTAGAAAAGATGTTTGAATCCTTGTAAATAAATAGAACACTACTAGTGAAAATTGCAGTTACTGTAAAGGTAGACTGTACATGGGATCACATATGTTGGAGTGTTGGTAAATGCAAATATACCTACGTTGATCTCTCACATTGCTATCATATACCAAAACAAAACTCATTGATAGTGAAAGTTTTTTTTGTTCTATCCTGTAGACCAAAATCCTCAGTTTAGATCGGCTGGTGAATCAACAGAATTGGCAAATCCTTTATTTAGCTAGAGAAAAATTGTCCATAGATTGAACATATTCCATATCTATATATATATACATATATATATATATATAGAGAGAGAGAGAGAGAGAGATTAAAAGTAACATAAAACATACCGACTGAAATTGTGTTTGACAAAAATCTAATCAAAATTGTTAATAAATCACCCGCATCTGTGACCTTTTTTTATGAAGAACTGTTTCACATTTTCTTTCTATTTTTTTTCGTTTTGCTTTGAAGCCTCTGCATAAAAAATGTTAAAGATGCCTAATTCATAAGTTTAAAAATACTTCTAAAGAGAGTAATCGGTTAAAATGGAAAAATAATTGCTAAATATACAGAAAGAAAATAAGTGAATACTGTATATTATTCATCGTGTGGATTAAAATTTATATTCATATTTTAAGATATATATAACAACACTCATTTCTTATTTGCTCCTCAAGTTAGAACGTTGTTTTTGTGAAGAGATCATCAAAAGGCCGAGCCCATCTACTTAAGCTTGTGTATGTTAATGTGAAATCCAAACCCAATTAGAATCAGTATGAAATAGTTATTTTAAGGCCAAAATATTAGAAATGAGTTCACTTTTCCATTCCTTCAGCTCTCCTATAAACTTACTCATTCTCTTACAACAACAATTCCCAATTCAATCATAGGTGAAGTATGTGAATATAGACATTTTTACTTTTACACATAACAAATTTTAATTTAATCTATTTTAATTTTAATGAGTTTGATTCAATTAAAGTAATTTAAAATGAAGCACATTTAAAAAAATAAGCATATTTATAAACCTAACTTTATCTTCTTCTTGCTTTCAGGTCATCATCTTCTTCTTTCTCGAGCACACAGAACACACACACATACTACACACATGAAAAGAAAACAAACAACAAAAAAGAAGCTAAAATGAGAAGAAAAACAAAAAGAAAACAAGGAACAAAAGAGAGAGGAACAACAACGTCTCCCGGCGGATGCCGTTCCGGAATGATGTCCCAAACATCGTAGCAGAGTAGCGAAATGTCATCCGACAGTGTTCTTAACAAAAAACAGCGACAAAACGGTGACTACTCCATGTGCTCTAAAGACAAAGTTTGTCTAATGTCAGACATAAATCTTATGATAGACAAGAGTTTTGTAGACGGGTCAGATGACAATTCTGACCCATTATGCTGTGATTGTTGGATAAACATAACTGCTAAGACTTTATGGCTATTATTAATTAAATTATCAATGAATTCAAAAGTCTTGAAACTGCAAGTGAATAATGGAGAGTATTATTGGACAATTAATTCCAATAAACTCTCTTTATTGTTGGGTGTTCTAAAAATTGTTGAACTAACTCACATGAGAGATATAAACACAATAGATAAACACTCTCTAGCAATAAGGTTCTTGTATTGTTGCTTCAATCAAGATCACAACTCTTTGTACTATCTCAAAAAAAAAAAATTCGTGTAACCCATACATATAGGGTCGAATTGTTGTTTCGCAGAGTTGGTTATTAAAATTTTTACTCTCTATACGGTCATCTCCATGATCATTTCGGTGAAAACGTGGTTTTTGAAACTCATACAATGTCAATTTTGTTAGAACAATGTCCAAGTTAGTTTTCAGATCATTTTTAGAATGTTAGAATAATTAATGAGAAATAAAACCAAGATCGAAACTTTATATTGAGCTTGAAAATAACTTTTTTATAAAGGAGACATATTTCGTCCAAGTATTTTTGAGACTACAGAAAGTTAAATAAGTAAACATCATATATGAATTAAGTTAAATATTATCAGTTGTATATAAACATAGCACTATATAACAGTATATAACTAAAAAACAAAACATATGTTTGGTTAGTTCATTTCTTATATATAATCACGCGAATGATTTCTATATACTGAAAACCAATTTTTAGCTTACATATTAAAAACAACACCTTAATTTAGATGCCTTGAATTGACATAAAAAGATTAAACATACTTGTATTTTTATGTCATTTACATGAGGGATTTTTTGATGGCACAATAGACCAGTTTAGTCAAACATCGGGCCAACTCCAATTTCAGAGTTGGGCTTTTATGACCAGGTATTATAGGTGCCCAACCCAGCCGAACTTACCAATTGTGATGAGCTTTTTCTAATGATTAGTGGACTTAATGTCAAAACTAACGCGATTGGCAAAATAAATGTTATGTAATTATACTAACGAGGGTTGTATGCCCCTCGCGCTGCAAGCACCCATCATTTTAAATAGTTTAAATGGAATTCAAATGTATTTACATACGTTCAAATGTACGTATTGCATTTAATTGTTGTGTGGAAAATGAAAATTATTGATCTAAATTAGCTTTTATAATTTTAATTTATGTAAGGTTTTCTATTTCAGCTTTTCTCTACGTTAACTATGTAATATATACTACTACTAACGTGAGTGTTTAAGTGACCTGTGTGTGTTCATTAAATGGATTAAATACAGTTACTCTAAATACCCAAAAAGAATGATTATATTACACAGGCAATCCTTGAGTTATACTACTCCGTAGATAAATAATTATAAATATGTTCAGTGATTCTTTGTATTAGTGGAAAACGCAAACGATAAAAGTCAAACAAAACGGCACAGTTGATGATTCAATTTTCTCGTTAAGGATAGGCTGTTATATCCCTAAATATTTTTTTCAATTTTACCGTTAAAGACAGACTATCGGAATACTGAACACTGAAAGTGCTTATTTTTGTGTCAGAGGGTTCAATAACTGTTTTCAGCATAAATACTTTTGTTGAAAAAAAGATAAAACAAAAATAGTATTCATATGGTATTTAAAAATTTACTTTTAATTTTTATAAAAATAATGTAATGAATAGAAATAAGTAAGAAAATAAATTACATAAAAAATAAATTTATTAAAAATAAAAAAATAAATATAATTTATTTTGATTTTGATACATTTGACCCAATTAAAATAATTTTATAATAATAGTTCGAATCCATTTTAAAAGTTGAGCCAATTAAAAATTCATTTAAAATTCTAAATCAAGTCCTCATTTTTTTTCTCCTGCTCGCACACACACCTCCTTCACTTTGTGTGTAGACCCTTTAAATAAAGAAAAAAGGAAGAGAAAAACATAAAGGAAAAAAAGGGTTGTGCCGCGCCTCCCGTGGGACGCTACTCTCGGAATGCCACGGGAAACGCCGTCTTGAAGTTAGGGAACGCCATTCTGGCAGCATATCGGATGGAGAATAGGTCTCACGCTCCTACTCCGTGTGCTCTTATACCCCTAAAAAATTTACAAAAACATATACGTGTCATGATTTAAATGGAACCTCTACTGTTCATAAGGTTCAAAAAAAAAAAAAAAAACCATGTGTGACAATATGAATAGAACCTTGTGAAGCTCTACTATTCACAAGGTTTCAAAGATTGATATATACGGGAATAAAGATCGAAGAAACACATATGGTTTAAAAGTTTATGAAGTAATTGTTTCATTTGTTTTTTCATTGGTTTTCTTTGAGCCTTCGGATGAAGAAGATAGCAAACATTTGAGTCTTTTTTCATAATTTTTTGTTTATTTTTTCTTCCTAAAGTTTTATGTGTTTTTACGAAGAAGACATCAAAAGGCCTTCTCGATACAGGGCCCGTTTCCGTTTCTGTAATTTTGTAGCACGTAACTATGTACCATTGTAATTTGAAACTTAACCAGCACCCTATTATCAAACCAGACAACAATATTAGGAAACAGAAACGAGTCTTTATCCCGTTCCCTTATCCATTCAACTCTATAACCTTACCTATATTGATTGGAATTTTTAAATATAAGCGAAACACCACCCTAATTTTAATTTGGAATTTTAATGTTTACATTGTAGCCAGTCTTTATTTTACCGTTAGCGGTATATGTGTGGCGTACATATCATATCATGTGAGTTATGTTAGCCGTGGAATTATTTTTATTAAAAAAATATAAAGTTTGTGGAAATGATTAAAGAAAGTGGGTTGGGTTTGGCAGGCCCATTTTCAGCTCCTTGAACTCTCCAAGAAGAAAATATCCAGTTTACCGTCTTATTCTAGTTTTTTACAAGTAAATAAAACGAACTATTTTCATCTAAAAGATGTCAGTTTTCTAGCATTGTCAAACTGTTGATCACTATCCTAATCAATACGAAAGGGTAATTGTACTCTGATGTGTCAATACCTTACACTTCTACGTCATCTAGTTTTATCTTTTCCCGCCAAATCTTTGTAGAAATCTGGTACTTTTGCCAACTTCTCCTCAAATTTCATAGAAAAAAAATATAAATAATAACAATAACAACATATAATATATAATTTAATAATTACAACAGCCATTACACCGCTTATTCGGTTATTCCTAGCCCTGTTTGTCTAATAACTGCTCAACTCATCCTTTAATGACTTTTGATAATAATTGCAATTATCACTTTCACAAACATCAGGTTTTGTCCATGTCGAAAAGTGGAATACCATTTTGCAATTGTTGATGAATGACAACTCCATTAAGGACTGACGTCGACAGACAGGATTATGGGGTAAGATCGATGAGAGAGGGGGGGGGGGGGGGGGAGTAGGGGTATTATTGTCAAGTAGTATGTCTGTTAGGTAAGACAGTCCTTTTTGGTTTGTCTTTTTCAATCACGTGAACATATATATGTTCAATGATTTAGCCACATTCAAGTTATAATTCGTGAGGGTTTTTAATTTAATCATGATTCACTTCAATGAGGGAAACAAAGAAAGATCAGCGTGATTCTACCATTGTTAACTGTTTTTCCTACTCTATCAATTAATAATACTAAACATGACATGTGTTTCAAATTTACCATGCTATTAATTTTTTTATTACATTAGATGTTTTTTGGTACATAAAAAGAAAAGAATGCCGGTGTATTTTTTACAACCACATAAATATTGAGTGTCACCACTCACCACCCATGTCCTATATATATGGAATTATCTAATTTGCAGGTATCTGGACCTATCATGTTTTTTTGATAATAATTGCAATTAAAGAACATGAAGGATTTAGAGCCGACTATGGAAAGAGTTGACATCAAACATTAACAGTAAATTCAGAATGGAGAAAATAATACTTGTCTCGAAATATGTTTAACAAATTAGTTAATTCAACGTTGGCATTATAAAATTTTGGATTACATTTGTTAATTGTCCTAGACATGGCTTATTGGGCATGGCGCAAGAGAATCGGCCGAAGGGGCTAAAGAGAATGATGATATTTTTAGTATAATTAATTTTAATTTTAATGGTATATGATGCGGGTTCGAGTGTGGAAGATCGGACCCTTGTGTTTCTTGAGATCCAAAATCGTGTATTAAAAAGGGCTTCACGAAAAAGACCGTAACTTGGTTTAGGAGTATCCGTTTTATGCCCATGATCAGGCGAATCGAAAATTTTATAAAATAATGTGTTTTGATTATTTAAAACTGAGTTTGAAATTATTTTTTATGTTCTCAAAATATTTATATTTTTTATTTGAATCTAAATCTAATTGTGTGTATATTATAAAATCGAGTGACACGCATGAAGATCGGATTTTATACACGTTTGGGATTTAAATTAAATAGGTCTAAAAAGTTCAATTGACATCATTGGACTTGTCAAAACCGTTTACAATTGCTTCCATCAAGATGTAACCTTTACGGTGTGTCTCTTTTACCTTGAGCATCTTGCTTTATTGTGTGTATTTTTAACACAATTTCGTCAATAAGACATAATGGTTTTGCATATATACTATATATATTTATATTTATTTATATATAAGAAGATAAAAACCATACCTCAATCATTTCAATTTAACTTCCAAAACGAAAAATTATATTAAAGGTAATCATTCATCATCTACGTTGATATCGTCGTTTGTTTATATAATTAAGTAAAGTAATTATTGCTAACCAGTTTGAAGTCATCATTGACCCTTGTTTATTTTATTTCTATTACCACGTACGTTGTCTGTATTTTACAATAAGGTTAAACCCGAAAGTAAATTGATTCCTTTTCGGTTTTCATAGTAAACTCAGTTAGTGCTATTTAACACACATGTCCTCCAAAAAGCTTATGTACCGTAAAGAGTACGGTAGTGTAAAAGAGTAAATTGAAAATAAAATTTTACTTTTTAACTCTTCAAGTTTTTAAAGTTGTCACTTTTGATCTTTGAATTATTGTTACAGTACAAATAGTAGTACAAATAATATTCCATATTTTATTTTACTTCCAATTGTATAAACTAAACTAAATATATTCAATTTGTATGAATATACACACATTGCTATTAGCCACCAACCTAAGACGAAAATCTGAAAACAAACTCAACCCAACCAGTTGTTCTATACTTCTATCACGAGATTTTTGGGGAAATCATTCTGTTACGTATTTCTTTTAACACCATGTGACTGTATATAACTGGTATCCTTTTTTCGTACTTAAAAGACCAACTAAGCAAACACAAAACTTGTACTAGCTATACACCTTTTGTCACCATGTCTACAAAAAAACTTCATATAGCAGTAGTTGCTAGTCCCGGCATCGGCCATTTAACCCCGGTATTATTACTCAGCCACCGTCTAGTCACCCACCACAACGTCAACGTCACCGTCCTCGCTGTAACCGCCGCCACCTCACCAGCCCAATCCCAACTGATTGCTTCTGCCACCACCACCAACAACCACCTTTCAGTCATCCAAATCCCAGCTGCAGACATCTCGTCCCTCGTTGCTCCTGACGCAAAAGTAGTAACACAACTCTGTGTCATGATGAAGGAAGCAGTTCCATCCATTCGTACAGTCATATCCTCTATGGACCATCGTCCAGACGTCCTAATTGGCGATATATTTGCCTACGAATCTTGGGTTGTTGCTGAAGAATTTGGGATGCCCAAGTTTGTATTTATCACTGGCAACGCGTGGTTTACTGGATTGTTTACTTACTCTCCTGTGCTTGATAAGGAAGTGGTTGGTCAATACGTTGACCAGACTGAGGCGTTTGAGATACCTGGTTGTAAACCCGTCCACCCGGATGATCTTTTGGATCCCATGATGGACCGGGCTGATGAAATGTATCGGGCTTATTTGGAACAAGCGGTTGGTGTGACGTTGACAGATGGCATGTTAATAAACACATGGGAAGATCTTGAACCTGAATCTCTCGATGCTTTAAGAAATAATGAGATTTTGAAGGTAGTTGTAAATAACAAACCGATTTACACAGTTGGCCCAATAAGCAAAAGAAATGAACCGGTTGATGTGAAGAGTGAGGTGATTGAGTGGCTTGACAAACAACCAGAACATTCGGTTTTATATGTGTCGTTTGGAAGTGGTGGAACGATATCAGTTGAGCAAACGAAAGAGTTGGCTTGGGGGTTGGTAATGAGTCAACAAAGGTTTGTATGGGTGGTGAGACCACCTATGGGTAAAGTTTCAGACGGGTCTTTTTTCAGTCAGACGAGTGGATCATCTGATCCACCCGAATATTTTCCTGAGGGATTTCTGACGCAAACCCAAAAGATTGGGTTTGTAGTGAAATCTTGGGCCCCTCAAGTGGAGATTTTGAACCATAAATCAGTTGGAGGATTTTTAACGCATTGTGGATGGAATTCAACGTTAGAAAGCAGTACAAGTGGGGTCCCAATGATAGCGTGGCCGTTATACGCAGAGCAGAGGATGAATGCGACTATGTTGACGGAGGAGTTGAAGGTGGCGGTGAGACCGGATGTGTTGCCAACGAAGAAAGTGGTTGGAAGGGAAGAGATAGAGAAGATGGTTAGGGTTTTAATGGAGAGTGAAAAAGGGAAGACAATAAGAGACAAAGCAAAGATGTTAAAAGAAAGTTCAGAGGAAGCAATAAAAGGTTCATCATACATTTCAATGTGTAAGTTCATCGAGGATTGTTGGTCTCGAATATGATCTGTATTCAATCCGGTGAAATGTTATTAAGTCACTAGCTTTAAAAGCTTTTATCAACTGAAAGTCTAAAAAAGCAAAAGATACAATGGTGCACAAACATGTGAATTCAAACCCCTAAACAAAGTGAAATTGTGTAAACTAACATTTTTGTCCTAACCCAACAGGAAACAAGAACCAACTAAATCGAATAGAAACTTCTTGTTGAAAGTTGAAATCGACGAAGCATAATTGACCCATTTGATGAAGCTTCAGCCGAACCCAGAAGAAAACCACCAATATGAATCAGATAATTGAATTCAATCCTCATGAAAATTCATGTGTTTAAGCCCATAAAACCAACTAAGTTAAAAACCTCCCAAGCAAAATCCCTATTTAAGTTGAAGAGCATATTGGCATGTGCATTCTTGAAAGCCTACTATAATTTCGAATTTCAGAATCCCACGTTATAAAAAACTTGTTGAGAAACGCCACAACTGAATTTGTAGTTGACTACTAGGCTTACTTCTTGTTTAAGGGGCTATCATTATCGATCATGTTTTGAAGGAATTGCTCAAACTTGACCATTTCATTCTCCCTCTTGTTCATGTTAATTAGTTTCAGCACGGGTTGACCCTTTTTTCTCGGAACTTGTTTTGATGGAAGATGAGTGTCTTCATTAGGTACTTGTTGCTCATTTGCATCTGTTAATACACCAGAGGACTTCGGTCTTCCTTTTTTCTTCTTTTGCAATATAGGAGAGCCACCATCATCTCCACATTGCTTTGACTTTCCTTTGGTAGCTTGGAGTCTTTAGTAATCGTTTAATGTTTGTTATTTTACCAGAAATCGGTGGTTTGAAACTCAGTTACGATTATATGAAAACATAACAGACTATTCGGAGTAACATGTTAGTTTTCAACAAAATTTAATTTCAATGAAATTGTTCTTTAAAATTTTGGGGATTATATCCAAAACATGTTGGTTTCTTGGTGAAATATCTATATATCCTTTTTGGGGTCTTGGCCTTTTAATAAATCCTTGTCATTCCAAAAAATTTATCCAAAACGTTTGGAGTTCAATAAGGTTAGAGTCAAATCAAGCAAAATGAACCGTATAAAATTCAACTTTTATTAACTAGGTTACTAAACGAAAGAGAGCATAACATCATTAAGAAATTCTTGAGTTATTTCAATAATTAAGGGTACTCTATTAAGAATTTACAAATATATTACCGAGGTTTCCCAAATAATAGTTGCAAGATCGAAGTCTAATTAAACAAGTCTAATTAAACAAGTCTAATTCACAAATGTGTCCCTTCATCGGGTAAAAACATGGTTTTTGAAATTTAATATAGAGTAATATTATATATGATTATTTACACAGGACTAAAAGTAGACATAATTTTTTTATTAATTAAATTTTTTTCTCTTTTAATTTCATTCAATCAATTTTTTTATCTATTAATCACACACATTTAAGGCTAGATTTAATCCTACAAATTTAGGCCTACATATTATTTTTCCTTAATATAATGTCAAACTCTGTTAGGACAATTGCCTAACAAATTTTTAGACTTTTTATTACTCTTAAGAACATCCTGAAAATAAATGATATTAAAAATAAACTAATATTGAAACTCTTAGAGCACACGGAGTGATGATTCAGATGTTATAGTGTTCAGCGGAAAAATTGTTATTGAGAAATAGAAGTGAGAATAGTATTCTGTACGGTGTTCAAGAATTTATTATTGATCATTTTCCTTGTTGGAATTTTCAAATAATTTAATAAATTGAAATAAATAACAAAATAAATTAATTAAACAAAAAAAGTTCATTACAAATTTATATAAGTATTAAAATTATTTTTAAAAAAATATATAACTCATTTTAATTTACCCCACTTTAACTTTAATAGATTTGATCCAATTTTAAAAATAATTTAGAAATAGCTCATTTTAAAAAATAAGCTCACTTTAAAAAATGAAACCATTTTTAAAAAATGGGCCCACCTAAAAAATATTGCCCATTTAACACCATGATTGTTTCTCTTCTTTTCCTCCCGTTTACACACAAAACTCATACACATAATCATCATCTTCTTCTTCCTGTAAAAATATACACACACAAAATTTTATTCAAAACAAGAAAAACATGCAACAAAACGAAAAAGAAAAAAAATAAATAAAAAAAAAGTCAAACAACATCCCGATTAGGATGCCGTAGCCGGAATATCAGAGAACTAGGACGCATTCCACTCCACTCCTTATACTCTTACATTAAGCTTTGGGAACTGCATCTTAAAGCCATCAAAAATTCAAACTCGAAATGAAGTATACTTAAAACTAGTGAAGACTTAAGTACCTTTATTTGCATTAACATTAGGGCATACGGAATGGTGACTCATGTGTCACAGTGTTCAGCAACAATGTTCAAAGGGAACACTATTGCTGAAACATGGGGAGTGTGAACAAGGTTCAGGAAAATGTTCATGATAGTGTTTAGTAATTTATTTTTGATTTTCATATTTGTGAGAAAATTCAAATAATTTAGTAAATAGAAAGAAATAACAAAAGAAATAAAATTCATTAAAAATAAATTAAAGATTAGAAGTCCTAAAGATATAAATTCATACAAATAAAAGAATACGATCAAGCATCTCCAGATCCCAAATTAGATTCAAATCCCAACTTCTCGTGGATCTTCTCCTTTTGCTTTTCTATTATCATTTTGTCTTGTCCCGTCAATTGGTCTATCGTCATAGCCAAAATTCGGAGCTGTGTTTCGATATCCTTATTCATATAGTAAATTTGTTTGTCGGAACGAATGCCTTGAAATGTATCGGTGATCGAGTCGTCAAAGGAAGCGCAAGACGAAACGACGGTACCAGAGGTCGTCTTTTGGGATTTCGTTTTCTATGCTTTTCCCCGTGGACGTTGGAACTGATCATCACTGAATAGCGACATTCGGGTTCTCCTTGTCAACCTCCAGTTCCTCGTCCAAATCCAAGTCTTCCAAGTGCACCGTCTCACGGTATTTTGGCATGTTCCACCTACCGATGACAATAGGATCAAGAGTTAACCACTTTTGACGGTCTTTCAAAAAGTCCACCTTAGAAAGCTTTTGTAAGTTTTTAGCGTTTCGGTCTTATATTGTGCCACATACCAAATGGTCTTACAATACAGATGACACATGACTGTCATCTACATGTATCCACACAAGAGAAAGTACACAAACAAAAATAATAATCATATAGTTTTTTATATGCTACTTTCTCCGTTCCAATTTAATTGATCGTCTTTTCTTTTTAGGATGTCTTAAATTAATTGTCCACTTTTATTTTCAACCAATTAAAAAGTGTTTAAGTGAAAAATAATGAAATCTTATTGGTTGGTAGTTTAATTATTGTATTTTCCTAAAACTATATATATACTTGTAGCGGATAATTAAATTGTGACGGAGAGAGTAATACACAAAGAGAATATCATTTGCGCAGCTGTCCTCAAGGTAGACCCAAGTTCAAATTTCATTGAATAAACATTTTAAGACTATCAGAAATTCGAAAAACAGTCACAAGAATACAAATTAGGTCGCGCAAATCTGAAAAAACACGAATCAACTTTTCCAGGATAAACCGAATAGAAATTCCTATCTGTTTACCCGTTTATCATTTGTACAGTTAAGAGCACAAAACTCACATGCTGTTGGCTGTTTGGTCTTGTAAATTTATAATTGCATTTAATTCAGGCTTTGTTTTGTCCGGGAGAAAGAACGAGAAAATGACATAATTACTAGTATCGGAATAAAGTGATTGGTCAAGTAAACTCCCATTCGAAGAACAGTAAACTAGAAAGTGACGCACTTTTTCAGTATACTAAACTTCAAAGGAGCAATCTATTAACCAACAACTATTTTCTTCAGCTTTTTCTAATGAAAATTCAAGAATACCATTCAATCAGTTCTTTCAGCTATAAACAATTTGGTTTGCTCTTCTCCTTGATTTAACTCAATGAATTACATCATTCAGTTTGATCATTACTCGAGTTCAAAAACCGCAGAAATTAGACAGCTTTCCCACTCCCAAGTGTGAGCTCCAATTCTTCAGCTCCAACTTCATGTATCCTCTCGCCTTCCCACGCTTTCAAAGTATTACTCTCGAACTCAAATTCACAACCCGACCCGTTTTGCACCACTACTCCGTTCTGGAAAAACGCTTGTTGGCTTGCAGGTTTCACAAGGTTAAACGTCGGTGAAGTTGGCGCAGCCGAGGCAGCCATGGTCTGAAAGCTGACCCATCTGCCTGAATCCACAGTAGAAGCATCAGATTCGTCACATTCTGGTATAGTTGCTGGTGGAATACGGTGGCGGCGTGTAGGACTAGTTGGAGCAGAAGCAGCAAAAAGCGGATGACGAAAAGACTGTAATCCACTTGTGGATAGCATTTCCCAGTCAGGTTTTCGCTTCGTTCCACGAGCAGTTGGAGACGAAAGTGGTGGGGTGACGGGGGCACTATTCGATATTCGCAAAGAGGGTAAAGTAGATAAGTTGCAGAGGTAAGGAAGAATGTAGGATGAAGGGTTAGGCGGGTTTTCACGGGTCGGGCTAGGGAAAGATGATGATGTCGGGCTGGCGTGGTAAGATGGAGCAGGACTTGGAAAAGCTGATGACATTGGGCTGGGTAGCATTGACGAACAATTACTTATGTTTGTTGACATGCCTGCCATTTCATTTGGAGATGGCTTACAACCCTGTAAAGAAACAAAATTTAATAAATTCAGTAACTTCAATGTAAGATTTTAAAACCCTGACTATATCGTAAACGCACGGAATCATTCAAGAACGGTTGAAGTTGGCACTAGATTACAAGTAGAAAAAAATCGATCTTTCTGTCATTTCAGATAATTTCTTTGCAAATTTGAGCAATGTGTGCAGGAAAGTGATAAACCCATTATTAAACGGAATTTTAGCCTAGCCGTATGACCCTTGGTCGCGGGTTCTTATCCTGCTCAAAAGTTAACCCTCATTTTTGTAAATCGACTATAGACACATATTGGCGGTGTTTGGGAGTTCAAGCCATTTGCAGCAGAACCAAAACCATTTTACCTTAATTTCTAGCGAAAACAAATATTTCTTTAAGGCACTTATTTTGAACATACTATTTAAACCATAAGCACTAAAGTTAGTAAGCAATTAATTTCAAGCATTTCATAATCTTCTACTTGAAGTATTTCAGCAGAAGGTCAAACTGTAAGACATACTTTTTAACTAGATCCATGTCAACTCCCCAAATCTTAACTAAATCTATCAATAATAATTTACAGAAACACAAACACAAAAAAGAAATTTACATGTCTCAGTAGATCTAGCAAAAAAAATAAAAATAAATATTTAATATTAATTTTAGAGGAACAAACCTTGGGGTAAGTGGTACCATCTTCTTCAACAACCCAACCAGCTTCAGCACAAAGTGCTTTTAAAACCTCGTTATTATCACAGTGTTTTGGGAGTCTATAATTTCCTTGAGATCGAAGTCCAGCGTATATTTTTGCGGCGATGGCTCTTCTTCTTCTTTCTCGTCTTTTATTGTTCTCTCTTTCCTTCCACGACGGAAGCCGACCAGATGAACCGCCGCCGGTCATTTCTTTTTATCGCGCCGGCGACTTTTCTCTTTTGGTGTGTACAACTTCTTTTAGTTATATGTGTGGGTTCACGAGAGGGCTTTAGACTTATTTTTTGATCCAATTTGTTGAAACGAGATTGGTCGGTCTATATTTATTTACTATCAAATTTTGGAATGTTACATTTACACCCCTGATTTATGACTAAGTTTCATTCTTTCCTTATATTTAATGAAATCATTCTCATATAAATTCTTGATGAAGAAAACGTAAAAATTCAAAAGTTGAATTGATATCAAGGGTTTAAAACTCGGTTTGAAAACGATTCGATATAGTGATCGCGTTCGGATTAATTTGGGTCTAACTTGATTGGTCAAACTTAAAAAAAAACACTTGATAATTACAAACCTGTCAAGTCAACTTAACCGGGACACAAAGCGGACCACTAAACCCGCCGGATCACAGCGGTTCAGAAACTAAAGTTGACCCGACAGATTTCGACTCGACTCACTATCTGAATCGCAATCCGTCCGATCCGTCCGACCGAGTCAATTAAGAATTAAAAACCTTGTTTGAAACCGTATTACTCGTATCAACTATAATCAAACTATTATGCATATCAATAGTTTAATTTAAAAAAGATAATAATAACAACAGTCTTAGGAGCTAATGAGCTATCAATACGATAATTCAAACACGTTTATTGAAGTTGAAAATTTACTTATTAATTCAAAATTATAAATAATTCACTTGTTGGTGTTTACATTTAATTTACTAAAGGTTTTTTTTTTATTATTATTTGAATGTATTAAATGAGATTTTAGAGTAAAAGAAAATTATAAAAGTAAAAAAGTACGTAATTTTTTTTATCAACAGCCTTAAAAACTGTTAGCATTATTTAGTCGATTAACATTGTTTAATTGGTGTTAATTGCAAAATTTGTTATATCCTCATTAGGGCAATTATTTATGTAAAAGTATGTTTAACAGTTTATTTTTGGCACAATGCCTTTTATTTTGGCACAACGTTCAATACTTTGTTACCAAGGTTTAGATTTTTAATTTTTCATCGTTAATATGCATCGTTCTAAGCTTCTTTCTATTATAAAACTCAAATTTTCATTATGCAAAAACTAAAGTCTAGTATATCTCAAAATTTTCCTGGTTATAGATTTCATATTTCCTGACGTAAGCAGTTAAAATTGCATATACAACTTCAAGACTCTTGAACCAAAATCGATGAGTTACCTACATTATCTAGTTAGTCAATAATTAACCAAGTATATAATTATAACAAATTAGTTTGTGATTTTGATTAATTGATGACTTCATTTCATTGTAAAGTCGATTCATACTCAGCTCTACTTAAATATGTGGTTGATAATTTCTTATAATTTAGTTGATTTAAAAATGAAATTCTATGTCTAAGTGTGTGTGATATACATATAGGTGGAGATTATTTGGAAAGTGTGAAAAGAGAGCGAAGGAGGGTAGTTGATTTTAGATTTGATATGAACGCGGTGATAAACTTGTAAATAATTTAAAATCAATGACAAATGAATAATCAAAGACCTAACAACTACAAAAATGTGATTTTCAAGTGAGATTCATCAATTAAAGCCTGAAACTTTTATGAATCAATTGAAAAACACTAACCCTTAAGCAAAATTGATGAACAATTGTTAGATTCAATCGAAAAAAATGTTAAAAATATATTTAATCAAGAAAAGTATAAAAACCCACAAAAAGAAATAAATCAACAAAATCATTCATCTGAGTAAAAAGGGATATATATTTAAAGCAAAATACGAATCAATCAATTAATACATCGCTAATTAAACAAAGTTTTTAAAATTTTGTGTTTTAAACAAAAAACTCAAGAAATTACATTTTTTAGAATGTTGAATGTTAATCAAAACTACAATTTAATATTCTTAAACATTCATTTATGATAAATATTAGCTTATGTATATTAATATACATGGATAACCATTATAACATAACATTGATCTGTGTAAAATAAGATATACGAGTTAATTAGTTAATAGCCGTAACACCGAGTGAAGTAATTGTACCGACAACCATTTTCTGTCCAATTATGGTGTATAAGGTATCTCTTATGCGGTGTATAATATAAAATTCTTAGTATAACCAAAATACCTGATTAATGAATTAAATACCTTTTAAGAAAATGAACTCTTTAAATGGATTTGAAGATAAATCTGGAGAAACTATCAACGTCACAAATGAACTCACACTCATAAATTATGTATAAATAAATTCTAGCAAAATTAGTATGACCCAATGATAAGATCGAGTAATTCACAAATTTTGATTCCACCACAAGAATACATAAATTATGTCATGCGATTAGGGCCACACATGTATCGGATTTGGGCATTCTTTAGTCCGGGACCATATATAGAAATCAAACGGATAGAAAGTATTGTTATCTATACACCGGGATGTTAAGGAGATAAGCAGTTAATGAGTTAAAGTGTTTGATCTTGTTTAGTTCGAAATTGAGTTTGATACTATTCAAATTCGAGTCGATTTCAAATGAAAGTTAGTGTTCAATTAGTTTCTCAAGCCGAGCTTAAAAAATTGATATTCAACTAGGCTCGTTTGATTTCGAGTCCAATATGTTTAACGAGTCGAACGAGTCTGATTAGTATAAAGGTTTTGTGTTTAGAAACTTTAATTAAATGTAACAAATATGATATTAACCCAAAACCTAAATTATAAATGCTCTAATGAGTTCGAGGTTGAGCTATTAGACGAATTTATCGAGTTGAGATTTGTAGACAAGCAACTTAAACCTGAAAATTAGTTTATTAAAATAATATTCAAATAACTAAATGAGCACCGAACTCAAAGATTAACAAATTATTCAAACTCGAGCTCGAACACAAATCTTTATGTTTATTCGAGAAAGTCAAATAATTATTATACCAGTGGAGCTCAAATTTTCTTATATTCGACTCAATTCAGATCGTTAACCATCCTGTCCCTATTCCTAACTCCATCAAACTTCAAACATGAAAACGAATTTATAACCCAAATTAATTTCATTTGCAACTCAAAACAAACATATACATCATTTAACGGTTTAACCTCAAATATGTAAAACTCATTTGTTTTCATGTTTTTTTTTTCTTTGTTATTAAAGATGATTTCGATGTGATCAATTAGCCTATAATATCGTTATCATATTTGAGAAATCAAACGAACTGCATGCCTTTGTTTAAGTCTTCTTTTCAATACCCAGTATCTCATTTTTGTTTACCAAAATCCTCATATAACTTTCATCATTCGTTTTTGCTTTTATTGAAACAAAAAAGTAGAATAAGACTAATCAGAATCTGAACACAGCCAAAAGTTTAACAAATATGGTTGTTCCTCATCAATCGAGAAAAAGAAAGTTAGATACCTCAGCTAAAAGTTGTCTCCCCCATACGTCCTCCAGCCATTGCTGTCTCTACATTATATTTGAATCCTTTTGGATTGTCCCTTAGAACAGCAGCAGCCTCATGATTTAGAGGATCTTCATGGTTTGGTTCCTGCACACAATTAAACGTACACCTTTGATCAAAAGTGGCTGATGGTTATATATAAATTTTTTTAGGTTTCCTTTTCCTTTCTACTGTAATGCAAAGGATTTAGAGTTGGGAAGATAGACAGCCACGACAGATTGAGTAATAAGTTGAAACAGGTATTTTCTTATAGTGCAGGTCAAAATGAGTCTAGTCAAATTGGGTCAGGCCTTCAAACACTTCTATCTGAAGTTACGTTTTATAATTAATAAACGGACTAAACATGATTACAACAACCATATTATTAACATAATGATTCAACGTTTTCTGAGGAAACGGTTTAGGATATTTTATATGTACTTGAATACACTTCAACTAAATTACAACCTTTTGATGCATTCGACATGTTATCTATTTGGTTCATACTTTAACATTATCTCATTTGACCCATAATCAAAACCCATATCAATCCATTTATATGTAGATGCATCAAAATTGTGACCTTTGAGATAATGGTTCTTTGGTTTAATGCAACAATGAACGTACATTCAAGAAGAGTGGTATATTTGTGTATATGATCAAAAAACGTGAAACATACCGTGAAGAGATGATACAATCCATAAACAATAGTGTTTATGTTGAGGACAGGTTTCCAATCTTCACGTAAAATATTAAGGCATACGTTTCCTTCCAAGTCAATATTAGGATGATAGACCTGCATCATCAATTATACACGAGTGGTTATACAGTATATATTTTTCTGACAAAATAAATTCAAAAAACACTAAAAATTCCATCATCGAAAGAGTCACACAAGCCTCAAATTAAGACAAAGAAATCACTTTTACCTTGGTTTTACACTTAACCTTTGGCGCCTCGTGTGGATATATAGTAGATACGTTGAAGGTGAACACAAATTTCCCTCCCCTGTGACAAAAAAAAAAATACACAAAACACCTCTGTTAATCACATATATTACAATATATATTGTGTTACAAAACACCTCAATTATTAATCATCATAATAATATATAAGAATTCCTGTTATAAAGATAACCTACATGTAATATCCTTCATCAGGTTTAATGGAAATCTCAAAAGTCATCAGATCATCCTTGCCATTTGGAAATGAAATTGAGCACGATTTCGGTAGGTTCAACTCACTTATATCTACAAAATCCAACATGTCAGATGTAAGCATAGAGTCTTAATACAACAACTAAAAGATATATTATTAATTTCGAAGTAAAATATTATGTGCTCAATCAATGGCCACTTATTGAAAAAATGTCTTATCTTTATTTTAGGGATTGGTGTTTTTAAGTGTATCTAACTTTCTAAAAAAAGCTATCGTGTGTATCGTACTTTATGGGGCTCTATTAAATATACTGAACTCATAAAAACATATAATTGTATGTAATATTTTGACGTGGAACTTTGTATGAGTGACACGTGAGTGCTTTGTATGAGTGACATGTGAGTGTTTTGTATGAGTGACAAGTGGCCAAATTACATACAATTGTGTGTTTTTACGAGTTGAGTACATTTAATACAGGCGTTCAAAGTATGATACACACAATAACTTTTTTTAAAAAGTTAATACATTTAAAAACACATAACCCTTTATTTTAAACAGATTAACAAACCTTTATGAAGACGTAACTCCCCAGCGCTTTGCTTCTTGAAAGGTCCCTTTCCCTTTGTGTTCTCAGCTTCTTTGATTTGCTTTTCCTTAACTTTAAATAACCTAATCATGGTTCCTGTATAAAAATAAAAGCACCAAAATCAACCTTTTATAGTAAAATCTACTAATTTTAACACTTTCAAAAAATAATTACGTCATGTGGCCAAGCAAAACAAAAGTAAAAAAATCATAATAAAAAAACTTATTTAACCAAGTCAAATGTATAAATATAATTAAACACATAATAAAAGTATAATCAAACATTAATCAGGCAAACCCTAGTTCGCATGCAAGTTAGGATTGAGGACAATAAACTGCTGATAGTTAATTGTGTGCTCATAATATTATAAGTTCATATAAAAAATAAAATAATAAAACACTGACAAAAAAACGTAAAGTTTTAATTTGTAACCCTAGCTATAGAGAATGAATAACAATGTACGGTAGAAAGAAAGAATGCTTACGATCGTTACAAGCTAATAGGTGAGGTGTGTATGGGTGAAACGAAATCAGCGGTTGCCGGACGTTTAAATTAATGGGATAACGAACCGGTGAAACGATTGAAATCGAATTGAAGGTGCACGAAGAATATAAATAGGTTGGGATAAAATTTGAAAAGGCCTAATTTTGCATGATTTTTCTTTGTTACATTTACAATCCCGACCATTATGAATAATCGTAAAGTTAAAATATAACCCGCATTCTTAAAAAAGAGATACAAAATGCAATATAGAAAGTGATTTTTTTGACAAATACAATAACTAATTTTATAATTAACGGAATATAAAAAAAATCGATGTTAAAAGTCATATTTTTATTAAAAATAGAGAAACTGCTGCTAATACCTCTATTCAAAGATGAAGAGACTGTCAATATAATACTCCGTATTATTGGGTTCTATTTTGGAAAATTGAATTTATCTTGTTAGTTTTAGTATAATACAATATAATATAATACATCTTATTAATTATTATTTATTAACGAGTATAATAGATTAAGATTAGAACTAGAATTTAACTTATCTTCCTTTTAAAAGAATTAGAGAATTTACAATTGTATAGAACTTATATTCCTATTAAAAGAATTATGATCTTATAGATTAATGTTGTTCAAAGTTAATCCCTAAATTCATAATTGTGCGTTTATTGATATAATTCTTTATTTTTTAGATATTAAATTATTGCATTTGTTTTTACTTTCTTTTTGAATTTGATGTTTCTTGAGTTTTATAATAAGATAAATACTAGTAATGTTATAGTGTTGTTATTAAATATAGTTTTTTTTTTTCTTGAGAAAACTAAAATACTGCAAAGATCGCTAAAATTAACTGTTTTTGCAGTTTGTCCGGTTCGACAAAACAATTCAAACGGCCTGGTATAATTTGACTTTTCCTGAACCATCAAAACGCTAGTTCGATTTGGATTTTCGTCAAACAGCCGGGACCGGACCATGAACACCTTAACGATAACACCGAATACACCAGGTATGTTAAATCGTATTACGAGTCTAAATCAAAATCGTGGGTGGCTGAGTTGTCCCAATTGTTAGCCCCACAAAAATCACAAGTAGTGGCGGAGATTGAATTCAAATGGTACGTGGCACCAGCTCATTGGATAAACAACCGATAAGGTCCATCCTAAACTTTGTTTCTATTCAGTTCATGTTCTGCCATTTAACGTTTAAATGCTAATAATAATCTCAACAGCATCTCGACATTAATTAATGGAAGCTCATCTTTAACTCACTATATTTACATCTTTTGTCCCTACATCTAATTAATAATACGTTCCATTCTTCCTCTTTAATTACAAGGTATGATCAACCTCTTCTGATATATTCTTAACTGTATTGTAACTGCCATGTGTTTGTGTCATATATATTATTGCTTGTTTATTGAGTGCCCACAATTGTTGTAAATAAATATGCATGAATAAGGTGTTTCATTTTTATTGTATTTATCACGTTTATTGTGTTATCTTTAGATATCAATAATTCAGTCATTCACGATTTATGTAAAAATAGTACTGCATGTAGTATAAATATATGACAATTCAGTTATCACTAGAAGTATGTAGTCAGTATTGAATTATGGATACAACTATACTTTGCCTTATAAAAGTGACTTTTGATGCTGGAAACAATGTTCTTATCGAAAAGTAATATGGAGTAGTTTATAAAGATATTATATATTTTACCTGCTAAACAATTTTAGGTGTCACGTCATGAGTTTAATTTACATAGACCAAGTCTATGTGGCGAAATAGTGGCCCACCAAAGGCACAGCTAAAAGAACACATTTAGTTCATCTAATAAATAATGAATTATGATATATATAGTAATCAAAAATTCATTTTTATGATACTTGGAAACTAGTTCAAGTAGTGGGATTGGAATTTAGGCGTATCTGGACTAGAATGTTAGAAAATTATAGAAAGATACCATTTGATAGAACTAGAGAAGATTAATACTTTTCATCAACACTTGCATATAATTTCAGTTTTCGGTTTACTCTATATAACAATTTTCGATTTCTTGATGGATTCTTCTATGAAACGAGTTTTTGTATGCATGTAGCATGATTGAAACTGATTTATTCATTGATATGTACTTGTCTTTTTCAAAGGAACATGGCAGTCGCTCCAATATGTTTCAAAATGTGTTATAAAGACCGAATTGTAAACATAGATCAAGAAGTTTCAATTCATAGAGTCCGAGATATGTATGTTTGCTTTAAATCTGCAAACCGTTTAAGATATATTTCTGCAAATGCATCAGAAAGGGAGAAACCTTCGACGTTCATATCAAGGTCTAGTTCTAAAGAGAAGCAGCTAAAATCATTGGATTCTTACTTTGGGAAATGTAAGGAGGATATAAATCAATATTCCCCAAACTCTTTAAATAATGACCTTATTACATCTCCTAATAAAGAACAAATTTCCAACCCCAAAAAATATTTTGTTAAAAACAAGCAAGCAGAAGTAGATGATCGTGGAGGCTTAAAGAGCGAGTATGATGAATCGTCTGGACTCTACATAATGTAAAATATTCATCTCTCATTTTTAAAACTGTTTCGGATTGTTTATGTGTGTATGTGTTCATTAATTTGGCCAATTTCTTGTTGCAGAAGCACAATGGCTTCCATAAACATCGCAGTTTATCTGTTTGAGATTGCAAGCCCCATAAAGAACTCTGACATGGAACTCTTTTCACTTCCGGCACTCTATGGAGCAAAGATCAATCATTTGATCCTATATGGAGAATGGTGGAGGCTGCTCACACCAATGTTTCTGGTACAAGATTGACGACTGGGTTCGTGCCTTTCTAGGGTTGTTCCCATTTTTTCATTCTACTTTCACTCAAGTAACCAACTATATGGGGCTTTGTGAAAAATGTTCATTGATATCACACAGGCCAAATCTATAAAAATAACTAAAAGGTTAACAGGTCAAACAGGTTAAAAGTTGGTCAAAGTCTGTTTCTAATGCATATAATTTCCTAACCGTTAAGTTAACGCATTTACCAAATACAAAATAAAGAAATTATCAAGTTTGCCCCAGCCCAACCCAGACCATTTTCGTATGTACTAAAAAGTGACCCGTTTCAGGAACCTATTTTGAAGCATTACCTGACATGCCCATCTTGACACCTCATAATATGCACGGAATTAAACAAAGATCATCGAACTATCAAATTATGTGATATTGATCTGAAATCTAAATATTTAATCGCAGCACACAGGGATTCTTCATATCGGGCTTGGTTGTTGGGCGCTACTCACATTTGGCCCTCGAGTTTGCAGAACATATGGTCCATTCACCTTTTTCTTGATATACATACTTGGGGGACTCTCAGGCAACTTAACCAGCTTTCTTCACACCCCTGATCCAACTGTTGGTGGAACAGTAAGCAAACAAGAAATATCAATTTATCCTGAATTGAAAGCTGGTTTCTTTATCAGATCTTATTTGTTTAAATGATTGATGTTTTATTATTAATTGTTCAGGGACCAGTGTTTGGTATAATTGGAGCTTGGCTGATATATCAATATCAAAATAAGGAAGCCATGGGGAAGGATGTTTTCGAAAGCATGTATCAGAAAGCAATTGTTGCTACTGCTCTTGGCTTTGTTTTGTCCACTTTCGGTCCAATTGATGACTGGTTAGTCAACTGCACACTTGGACTTAGGGGTGTGCGAAATTTGGCTCAAACACCTTAGGGTTTGTATTTAATAAATGCACGCCCCTAATCTTATGCGTTTAAGCGGTTGTTTGGATTTACGTTTTAAAGCTGCCTATGTGATAATCAAATTTTCAAGTTGGGATAAACAGATTATGCTTCTGATTATGTCATCATAGAGCGGTCTGACTAAAAAGTTTTAGAAGTGATTATCAAAGGGTAAACTAAAATCACCAAATAACCTTTATTTTAGCCAATACTAGAAACTTTTATTCCCATATGTCATTTTTCACTAAACTGTCAAACACTTAAAACTATTGATCATCTCATTAGTCATCAGTATAACTTTAATCAACAAAAACATGCATATCCAAATTATCCCCTAGATTAGTTTTGATTACAGATGATATTATTTGAATCTGATCATTTAAAAATGTTACATAACTACTTTATAAACACTGTTCCAAACATCTAGTAAATCAGTTTAATTTTATTGCAGGACACATTTTGGATCTGCATTTACTGGCATAGTTTATGGCTATCTTACATGTCCCACACTACAAATAGACGATTTGTCATCATCAACACCAGAAAGTGGTAAAGAGAACAGGATCACACTGATCCGACGAAATGTCGATCCTTGTAAATCACTTGTAATTTTCTCCATTTTCGTTTCGGTTTTGTGCTCTTTGTTTCTCATGTTTGAACCTCCACTTGGTTCACTAGTTGTAGACACCCTTGTGTAATCTCAACACCTAAAATGAAACATATTTCATGTAACATATTGTGTCATGAAATGATTATATTTTGCAACAACTGACGTGGACTAAAACCATGCCTTGATGGACTTTGTGCATGCAGTCCACGTGTACAAAGAATGGACCCATATTGACCAAAAGCAAAGGAAGACCTGAATGGTTTTCATGTCCAGATGTCCTAGAATAAAGTCCAAAAATAACTTTTGTTGTTTCTACAGAGTTCTTAAAATTTTCTGAACAGGAAAATAACTTGTACTTTGTGCTTTATAAGTTGTACTCTGACGCCCATACCTTCTTCAACAAATATTTGAGGAATGTGGAGTACTTAATACTTATTAATGGACCACATAGTTTGGGTGCGTTGAAAGCCTCTTTTGCCTTTGAAATCCCACACCAAGCTCTCTTTTTTTTTTCTTATCTCTATCTTTGTTTTAGAGTGTTTACAGAAATTAATATTTTGTGTTTGAAAGATGGAAGTAGGAAAGATTGTAGAGGTTTAATGGTGCGAATGTTGGCAGGCAACTTTGTGGTTTATATAATAATGGTTGGAATTGCTGCCTGGTCTCTTGACAAGTACATCGATGGTCAACGGACCAACCTCCTAAGCTACCTTTCTATTTTTTACTTAAACTTAGTCTTTTCCCCTCGTAAACTGGATAATACTTTTGAATCGTGTAAAAACGCTTTTCGAAAGTATATATTTACTTACTATGTCTTGGGTTACACTAAATCTAATAACGTGCAATTCTAAGTATTACTTTAGTTTTGGACGTAAAAGCTTGGATACATCACTATAATTGTTGCATAATGTGATTTTGGTCATTTACGTGGCTTGAATTCATGTTTAATGAGTAGTTCTTAAGAATCTTACCGATATTAACATATCTTGTCGATGTCATTCAAAAATGAAGCTTATGAAATCACCAAAGGAATACGGATTAAAGTTTAGATATAGTTTTGTTAAAGTTCAGATTAGTTATTTTAATGTAATGCGAAATGAGATATTTTTATGTGAATGTCTGGGTTAAGACTTAGGAGGGAACCCATCAACGACATACATGTTAGAGTTTACAATACTAGGAGGTGCAACGGGACCGTGCTCACTGGTGATCAGATTCATGCATCAGCGAGCATGGCATAGCGCCAGTTTGGGTAGTACTTCGTCTTCAGCATTTATCGCCTGGGCTATTACTGCTGTTGTTTTCTGGGTACTTCTAATCTGATACAATCATTATGCTTTGTTTTATACACATTGTAGTTGCATCAATCAGAAACCTTGAGGTTCGTTTATCAATTAAAGCCGAATGCAAAACATTTCTCTCGTTTTACAACTGACACGGTTTTGTTAACATAGTTTTGCTTGGAAGGAGATCAGAATGGGAGGACAAAGAGGAAATCGCTGGGTAAATCACCTTTTTCACAAAACAATTTGTATATCTTCTTTTACTGAGAATAAATTATAAATGTGCAGCCAACACTGGAATTATTCATCACCATATCGACATTCAGCCAGCTGCTATATCTGATGCTCCTACACACTGGACCATTTAGCAAAAAGTAAGGACCGGATTATCTCAGTCACAGGGACGACAACGTCATTCACCATGTGCCCACTCAGTCTCAGCCCACCTCCTCTTTTGAGTTACACAAGCTTTCAGGTTATACACAAAGTATTATGACAAAACTGACGTTTACTTTGTATATATAGTTTGATTTGATTGAAAAAGGACGCTACTGCTCTAGATTGGATTGTAATATGTTTTCTGATGGATTATACTATGTTCGAAGATCAAGAAATAATATAGCTATTAACTCACGAATCAGATCTTACATGGCCCAAACGGTCCTGAATCTATCCTTTAATTAACCATGTTACATCTTCATTGCATTAACCACTTGTTTCACAAAGTAACTGACAAAACTTTGAACTAAGTTGTGTAAAACCGCAACTTACATAACACTATAGATATTAGATAACACAATTCCATAAACAACATTCTAATGAATTCTCCGCAGTATTTTGGCATGGGAGGGATCATAGAACAACAATGATTAGATCAACTCATCTGTGTCAGTAGCTTGCCATTCTACAATCGCGAGGGTATGACGGCCCCCACAAGCCACATATTTAGCACACCATTGTCCTGGTTCACTGCCAGCATTGTCTTTTGGAGGCGGAAGGTCGATAGGTACTTCTGATGGATGACCTGTTGTCACCTTTCTACCATATCCTAATCTTCCATGATCTCCACGCCCAAACTAACAGTTACAAATAGGAAGTTTAAAACGGTATTTACTTTTGGTCAAACTAGAAAAGAAGTGAAATAAGTGGATTTTTAAAGTGTTTGTTGATGCTTACAGAAAACATACGACCATCGCGTGTCAACACAACAGAATGAGTGCCACCACATGACACCTGAATGATATCCTCCCCAGCCAGAAGCTGAACTTGCTGAGGCACCATCTTACTGCTTTTATCATCTCCAAATCCGAGTCTTCCATGTTCCCCTCTGCCCCACCCGTACACCTAATGAAGAACACGGTTTAGTTTGAACATTTTTTAGCCAAGTGTGTGAGCAGAAAAGATAAGGCAAATATATAAAAAAATAAAAATAAATAACATAGGTAGAACTTTGGATAGAAGTTGTAAAAATTTGAACATCCTTAAACAAATGGAATACAAGGTACCTCTCCTTCCTCTGTTAAAGCGGTAGAATGCCAGCCACCGGCAGCAACATCAACCTGATGTTACATGAATTTAGAAATTTGTATGGCTATCACGAAATAAGGAAATAAGCAACGTATAGTTGGGCAAATTGCTTAAAAAGGTGACGAACTTTGGTCTGATTTTTGTTTTGTGTAACACCCTTATTTTCACTCAGAAAAGGGCTCAAACTATGACAAAAATTAATTCAAGGTAAGCTAACACAGTTAACCAGTCAAACTTTTTGTGAACGCAAATAAAGTGTAAACCAAAACAGAAACCAGAAAAGTTAGTTACATTTTAGACTTCTTGTCATCTATAGTTTATAGAGCATTCAGCAGTATATTGAGGTGGTAAGAATGAAACAAACCAATTTGATGCCAGACAATCCTTGAACAGGAACTGGTTGTGATCTTGGTTGAGTATCCCCTGTTCCCAACTGTCCATACTCATTATTTCCCCAAACCCATAGATTTCCATCCTCAAGAAGAGCCAAATTGTGGAAAGCCCCGACTGCAATCAACTTAACCTTCTCGAGGCCTTGTACTCGCACAGGTGTCGAAATTTGTTTTCTACAATTAAATTACAATACCATCACTCCAAAAATAAAAATAAAAACTTGAGGCTAGCATATAGAACAAAAGCAAATGAGCAACTTACATGTCTCCAGGTGGCCACGGTTGACCCCATGTCCATACATGTCCTTCGCGTGTCAGCACCACTGAATGTGTGCCGCCAGCAGCTACCTGCATACAATATGTCAACTTATGTAAATTAAAAAAAAATAATAGTAAGACAACTTTTTCAATTTAAGGAAAAAAAAAACAGACCTGGCGAACTGAAAGCTTTGATGCACATCTTTGAGGAATCAAAATATCTCTCCTCAGAGTCCTACCAGAGTCACCTTTCTTCTCAAGCTCTTCACCACACTGCCCATACTCGTTCCCACCTACCAATTCGCAATTATCACCCGAAGTTATTAACATTGATTTTGGACCATCAAGTTTGTTAATTTGTATCACGTTGAGGAGCATTTAAAAAATAAACAAGGTAAACACGTGTAACATAAGAGCAAAAAAGATACCCCAAGCATAAGCACGGCCTTGATCATCGACAGCCAAACAATGCCAACCACCAATAGCTGCCTGAATCAACAACCAATAAATTATATCCAAAACAAGAACACCGCTTGCTAGTTCTTATTCTAGCCACTAGGCGAATCACGACTCACCTGAACAATCTTGACATTGTCAAGAGCTTTAACTTGACTAGGAACGTTCTCAGTTTTAGTCGAAGGTTGATGCCCCAACGTCCCTCTTTGATTCCAACCCCACATAAACAACTGATAAACATACAACACATCATAAGCATCAAATAAACCTTACCATTATATGCATTCATACAGATACAATTATACATCAGCTTTATATCCATCACATTGCGATTCTAATGAAACGAATTATATAAACAAAATATGGAGCAATTTAGTACTAAAAAAACGAAATGGTACAGGTATGAGAAACCCTAGCACAGCTGCACAGTGATTAGTATTGTCGTATATACATTTTTCAATTATTATAGCTCCACAATCACAAACTTGAGATAAGATTTGTATATATTACAGTATGATCACAAACGTATTATCTTTTGTCAATTTAATTTTATTATTATTATTATTACGATTACGATTAAAACAGATAAGTTTTCAGCAAAGCAAACAGTAGTAAAACTAATACTCCGTAAAAACAAATAGAGTGTGTGTAACTAGTGTGTGGAGGTAAGAGATACCTTGCCGTCATCGCAAACGGCGAGAGAGTTACGGCTACCAGCGACGACGGAAGTAACGGTGACGGAATTAAGAGATGTGACGGAGGAAATCCATTCTTTTTCTTCGTTATCTCCAAGTCCTAGTTGTCCGTCTTCACCTGAGCCCCTAATAACAAAATATGAAGAAAAAAAAATATTAATCATGAGAGATTAACGGCAGAGTGTGACGGCGTTTTGGAACAAAGACGAACCAGGCGATAACGGCGGTGTTATCATTGACGGCCATTGGAAACAGTATTGAAAGTGAGTTTACGCAAGTAACGATTTGCAGTCGGAGTGTTTAGGGAAGATATATAAATACATATATACTAATATACAAAGCATTTATCCCTCTCTACTTCCTCACTTTCTAATACTAAGTAAAATAAAAAATTTGTATCATGAAATTTATATTACTTTTAATCTTATCTCTTCATTTCACTTTAACTAATAACACAACTAACAAATAGACAAACACTTTTGAACAAACATCTCACACAATAGCTTTATTTGTTTTCCTCACATATATGTTATTTGAACATAAAAACACTTAATCAACACCATAGAAAACACACACATTAAACACTAATAAATATAATATCAAATCAAATTATTCGGCACAACTGTTTTGCGCGGGTCCAAGACTAGTATATATATATAGAGGGTGGGGATCAAGAGGGAAGCAAAAAAATTAGGGAAGGAGAGAAGTAAATCTCAACCCTTGATTCCATAAATGAATTTTAAAAATCACAAATAATTTCAAATTTTAACATTCATCACAAATGAATGTTAAAAACATTTATTTATGAAAAATTTAAGGGCTAAAATTTGATTCTCTATTTCTCCAAAATTTGAAGCTTACACATGGATCTTTTCTCTCTCTATATATATGTATATGTATATATAACCTGTGTTTTTGGTCTTTCATTTTCTTTTTCAACTTTACTACAAAATTACACTATAAGTTTAAGTTTATAATTAGATCGTAACTTGCGAATTTCAAAACTAGTATATGATTTTAATATAATATTTTATTATGTAGTTTTTAAATTGATATATTTATGTGGTTGACTTTTCAAAAATAATTTGAATGGAATGAGAGATGTATATGTCTTCAGTTCATCAAATACGATAAAATCGAAGTAAACAACATATATTTTTCTGTTAATAATAGTACCATACATATTATAAATGTCAAGAATAGTAAAATAATCGATATACATTACGTATTTTCGCTATTTATTTGGAAAAGGTCTAAAAATTACCTTGAAATAAATGTTTTTTTACGTCGATTGTAAACCTTTGTCATAGTGTGGTTGTTCGTATTGTAAATTTGGTTGTAGTACGATCTACTTTTATAACTATGAGTTTTGATATAGCCGGTG